>NW_024121577.1:1690413-2090417 GCF_016745375.1 Pimephales promelas | reverse complement strand
GCAATTGCTGCTTGCAGCTATATTTAAAGATGTGTCTTTTTGATTTTAAAATTAAGTGATGATATGATTTTAAAGGGATGGTGTGCATTAAGAAAATGTGCAAAACTAAATGACTCACAAACATGTTTTGGATCATTTTCCAACATAACAGGAGCAATGAGATAATTACCATCTGCCAGTTTTACACACACATTTTCACTGAATTCATTAAAAGTCAGCAAGCCTAATCAAGTGTGTTGTGAGGAACACATCCAAACATTAATTCAAATGTGCGTTTGAGTGCAATTTCACACATATTTATGTGAGCAAATGAATTGCATGGCAAGAACTTTTGCCATGCAAGCTTTGGATTCACATCAATTAACCAACTAACTAACTAATCAAGTGAAGGTTAGAATATCAGAATATCAAAATATCCTTCTCTTTAATCATTTTTTGTCAACCGAGTGTGTTCAGACCAGCAAAACCCCTTCTCGTACCCAAGCTACTCTTACTAATCGTACAGCAGCAGGCAAAACACACTTAATATGAAATCTGAACTTCAATTTAACATCAAACATACCAGCCAGAGTGCTCTGACTGTGCCTCAGGCACTTCATCTCTCTCTTTCTTCACCTTCACATCCTCTACTCGTCTTCTAGTGTGAGTGCTGTGATTTAAGGTGACCTTTGCTAAATTTTCAAACTTTCAAATCAAGTGTAGCGTAAGTTCTCAGGTCACGTCAGTCAAGCTCACATCAATGCGTCTACGAATATGACACCCATCAAAGAATCCCATATATAAGGTTCATTCAACATCCATTATCAGCCACTTTTATAGATTTGCTATAGAAATATTCTATTCCGCCAATCAAATAGCAGCAACTAAGGGAATGTAGACATGGTCAAGATGATCTGGTGAAGTTCAAACTGAGCGTCAGAATGGGAAAGAAAGGTGATTTAAGTGATTTTGAAGGTGGCATGGTTTTTAAGTTTGATTTTGTGGTCTGAGTATTTTTTCAGAAATGCTGATCTACTAGGATTTTCATGCACAACCATCTTAGGGTTTGTTGAGAATATGTACCACATTGTTTAAATGCCACAGCCTACTTGACTGTTGCTGACTACATGTTCATCCATTTATGGACACAGTGTGTGTACTCATCTTCTGATGGCTGAACCCATCAGGATAACATGGCACGTTACAAAGGTCAAATCATCTCAAGCTGGTTTCTTGAACATGACGATGAGTTCACTATACTCAAATAGACTTCTCAGTCACTAGATTTCGGGAGAGTGGAACGGGAAAGTTGCATGTGCAGCCAACAAATGATGCTACCATGTCAATATTGATCAAAATATACCATATTGAATCTATATCATTAAGAATTAAGGCAGTTCCAACTTTGTACTAAAAAGGTGAAACTAGGTGTGATGTAGTTTTTGACATAAGGAACTGATGATTGCTTCAACAATCAACTATCACTATAACTTCAACTATCACTGTAAGGGACAGAATTTCACACAAAACTAATTTTTGCTGTTAAAAAGGTCCGTCTTTAAAGGTTTATAAGTTTTTCTTTAAAATCAACTCCCCATCATGGAGACAATTAATGTGAATTTTACATCTCGAACACAACTGTTGCACTCTATAACAGCACATTGAATGTTAAAATATCATCTGATGGTCTGTGTGATTGGGTCATGTTGTGAAGCATTTTGGCATGATGCGGGGACTGCTGTATTACACCAGGTGCCGCATGTGGCAGCTTGAGTCATTCCACCCTTCCTGAATCAGCAACAGGGATGGATAGTGCCTGGTGATTTTGTGGTGAGAAACCACGCATACAAACATGTACTACATCATCTCACTGCACACTGACACCAGACGGAAACAGTGTATTAATATATGAATAAGCAGACAAACAGTTTTAGACAAGAAGCAATTATGAACCAAACAACTCTGACAGGGCAGCACAAGGCCAGACAGAAAAAAGGGAGAGAGAGAGCGAGCAAGAAATAAAGAGTTAGTATCTAGTGAAAGGTCATGATGGCAGCTCATTAAAATCCTGGCAGTGCACTAACAACGCAGCAGGGTGCGAAACCAACATGCTTGCTCTTTATCAGATATACCTGAGCTCTTATCTGAAACCTAGTGAGCTGCCTCGTGTCTTCTGTCTAAATAGGATGCCGTCTGAGGAAGCTTTATGAGTGACTGAATAGAACTCGAATAGTGTTCCACATGTGAGACTCGACACACAACTCGCTTCAAGAGTCTGTTGTTAGCATGTTGCTAAGCTAATGGCACAACTCTAAGCACAGAAATAAAATGTACACATGGTGCTAAGCTAACAATACTCTAAGCACAGAAATAAAAAGTACACATAAGTATTGGGTAAAATAATCAACTTTAATTACACTGAACTCTCTTTATCAATACATTTCAAGAATGAAACAAGTTTACTTGTGATCGATATTTTTCTCTCCTCGTTTTCTTCAATTGATTTTTTCACTAACGATGGTTCATCTATCTGTTCCTCTCAGCCTGAATCTTTGATTTCTCATGCGGTGCTTGGATGTGTGCTTGCAGTCTAGATGAAATTATACACACAGAGATGAGAAATTGTGCATGCTCATTGTCATTGCCCTTGTTTTTACATGAAGATTACCTTTGCTGTAATCTAACGCTACAGTTTAACTTTTAAAAAAACAATTTATTTATTATTTTATATTTAATTTATTTACAATTTATTTAATAACACTATTAAAATCTTTAGCATTTTTTTCATACTCTATGATGTGAAAATTCACTTGTATGATTAAAAATACATAAACATAAATATTCCATAAAAATAATTATCAGTAGCAATTTTAGGTGTATTCCTATAGATTCATCTTATATGCCCCTTATTTTATTCATCAAGGATACATTAATGCATCAAAGAATCCTGGAAAAAAATAAATCAAAATTTGTTTACACCAAAATATTCAGCAGCACAACTTGCATTATTAATAAGAAATGTTTCTTAAGCAGTAAATCAGCATATTAAAATGATTTCTGATAATTGTAATAATGCCATTACTGGAATAAATTATATTTTTACATATATATATATTTATATATATACACACATATACAAATACATTTAAATATATATATTCTAATGTTATTTTAAACTGTAATAAAATTTCACAATACTGTTTTACTGTATTTTTGATATGCAGCCTTGGTTAGTATAAGATGTATGGCCGATATATCGGCGGGCCGATATTAGGCATTTACCTAACTATCGGTATCGGCGTTTATAATGGGCTATAAATTAATATTTTTTTAAAAATGCCGGTGCGGAGATGCATGTAAGGGTGGTGATGCCAATAAAGCACATAAAAGTAATGATTGTGAATACATCAAATATAGCAAGGAGACATTTCGATAGTTTATTAATTGAATAAATTATGTTTTTTTATTCACTTCTGTTTTCAGTCAATGTCTCTGCAAAGTTGACAACGCTGCTCGCGATCTTCAGTGAACACGCCAGAGAGAAATGCACATTTCATCCAGATTACAGCAGAGAGCAGTCAGTCTTTCGATTTGAATTGCTCTGTTTAAAAGTAGACATTTCAATATAGTTATATTTCTCAGGTCTATACGCTGAGTTTCGGTTCATTTATGAGACGAGTTGCAGTTCACGCACTGGCACCTCCGTGTCAACATTATTTATTGTCTGCTATATTTACTTCTTATGTATTAAATCCAGGCAATTGGTTTATGAACCATTGATTAAAATTAAGATAAAATTAATACAAAACGAAATTCACTGTAATGAAAGGATTTGTGCTTTCTGTTTGAGGTCTCTGTGAAAGTTTTAAAGCACTTTTGTGCCGCTTTCAGAGCTTGTCACATCCGTAACATTGTTTTTTCCTCATAAATGTGAACACACAAAAAATAAAATGAATATTATAATCTGTTGAGAGCCAACAGTTCTTCATCTGGTGGGTTGTAGCCTATTACTTTTGATTTGCGCAGTGTAATTCACAGAATTGATTTTTCTGCTACCGGCCTCTGTCATGTATTGTGTGAGCTTGTGATAACTGGGGAAAGCGCACAGCTGAGAAGTCCTGATTATATTGTCTGCTATATTTACTTTTTATTTATTAAACCCAGGCAATTAGTTGACACAACATCAAGCAATATTCCAATAATTTATATAGTTATAACATTTTGTTTCACGTCTAGTACATTATGCTTACTAATTTAAAACAGTATAAAAGTACTGTACATATATAATTAAAAATGTTTACATAATGATATTATTAATTTTACTTTTTTTTCCACTGGAGTTTTTCCTCCACTGGTAGAGATTAGAGGAATTAAGACTAAAATTAGAAGATAATAAGGTTGTCGGTGACACTTTTGATATATTTATTGATACAAGTTATGTTTTATATAACGTGACTAAATTAAAAGACAAAGTCGTTAGTGAAGATTATGCAACATGTTTAGAATATAATATAATATGCAATGCAAATAAGTTTGGTTACAGTTCAAATGTATCATTCTCATTCTATCATATCATCCTGTCTCCATTACATATCTTTGTCACACAAGTGTTTGATCACCACACTTGAGTAATCATTGCAAAACATTTATATATTTATTCTCATTATACTGTGTATTCTATAGCAGTATAGCAGTTTCAATAGAAAACTGGTACAGTACTATTATACATTATATTGCTACTGCATTATAATATACACATAAATAACATCGGCCCCAAAGATCCATATCGGTCGGGCTCTAGTATAAGAGACTTATTTCAAAAAAACAAAAAACAAAAAATCTTATTGACCCCATACTTATGACTGGTATAAAATTATAACTATGCGGAGCAAAAGTTCCAATCAAGT
This sequence comes from Pimephales promelas, assembly GCF_016745375.1. The sequence continues at coordinate 2,085,531 of NW_024121577.1, read as the reverse complement.
GAAAACACACATGAATTCACCTCTGTCATATCAGAGCTGGTGGAAAAACTCTATCTGGAAGAGGGAGAGAAAGACAGGAAGAGAAAAAGTGAGTCTGGATTCTCAATGGCTGGGGATGTTTGGGTCAGACCGCATCTGATAAAAGACTTTTCTAAAAGACTCCACAGCTTTTTCTCTTTCTTTGTGTTCATGGGAGGCTGAATGTGGGAGAAGAAAGGATAGAGGGAGGAAAGTGGAGTGGAAGTGAGCTATTTAGAAAATGACTACGGTAAGCTGTAATCAGGCTCTGGTGGGGCTGAGCTCTGGAGCTCAGACAATCTGCCTACACTGGCCTTTACGCTCAGGAAAAACACAGGCTAATTACACTAAAATATACACATACAATAGAGAGAGAAATCCAATGTACGCTTGCATGTACAGTTTTCCAGGAACACAAAAAGCTATTGAGTGAAATTACTTTTCGGGGGAAGAGCTGGGAGGAGAGATTGTGATTATCATTTATGAGGACTATGGAGGAGGACATCAGGTGGGTGGGGGAGGGCAGCGCTCACATTTAGATTTTTTCAAAAGCTTTACCCTTGAATACGAGAACGGCTCAATAGGAGGGAGAGAGAGAAAGCAACGCTGCCTGTAAATAAACGTTCACGTTAGTGCAGAGGCCCATTTAGAGCATTCATTTATATAGCAGCCTAGCATAGATTGTGCTGTAGCTGCGTAAGTGCGTATTTAGGACACGCAGACATGTTGCTGTCAGCGCGTTACTGATGACAAAGCATATCCCCTAAACAGCAGCACGCTCTCTTTTTTTATTCTGTGAGAGATATTCTGCAAGTTTTTTTTTTTGGTTAAACAGAGTCAATTTTAAGCATATAAGAGTGCGTGACACACAGTTTGAGAGATATAAGCAGTCAGAGAAAATGCAGCTAAAAGCCTGTGCATGTGATAGTGAGAAAGAAAGAAAGAAAAAAATTGAAAGATGAGGAGAAGAGATTTGGACCTGAGTCAGTGGAACAGAAAATATGAAGCCATTAAAAACAAAAACAAATGAAGTAATAAAGCACTGACACTTCTCCAATTAATACTGAACTGATTAATATGAACACTTGGCGACTCCCATGAGGCGAATGAACACTTGGCGAATTTTGAAAGTGCTGAGAACGCCAGTGTACTCTGTGCGCAACGATCGGTCCATGTGAATCGGATGTGGACAGTTCAGCTGTCACCGGACGCAACACGTTCCACAAACTTTAAATCCTCGATATTAAATTATGGAGCACAACAGTGGGCCAGTACGTCATGTTCATTGTGTGTGATTATTTCAGCAATTATCTTAATGTGAAAATTTGATACCATCGCATACCTAATATACATATAGCGCAAATCACGGCATATTTATTTATGACTAGAAGACCACTGACATCAAGAGTAGGAACGCCTACAAAGCGTATTATTTAGAGTAGTAACACCTACAAGAAACCAACAGCCAAGCGACATGGTGACCTCCAGCGATTTAATCACGGCAGTGTGAGCGACAGAGAGCCTCTGACATTTCTACTCGTGATCCTTCAGCCACTGAACATAAGGTGTGAGTGCAGTAGAAACTGAGCAATTTGTGGGTGTGCGATGGTGTGAATAAACGTGTGAAAAGATCAGACTAGTAAATGTGAGTAAGCGTGACTGTTTATATGCATGAAAGAGAAAATGCGAAGGATAGAGCCAGCTTTAGGGCAAGAAATAAAACGATGTGTATCGAATTCAGTAATATATCTTAATTTATAGAAGAAACAACCAGAAAAGCAATATGTAGGATGTGTCCGTGTGTGTGTCCGGGTGTGTGTGTTGACCACATACAGTGAGGTGATGTATTCTCTCTGCATTTTTATTTATACCTGGACCTGCCTGAGCGAGGATGTGTGCCCCATAACGTGTCAAAAAACAAAAATAACGTTGAGAAAAAGGAAGCAGACCAGAAGAGAGACAGAACAGAACTGCTGCACCACATGCATCTCGTAATAATGTAATTCCAAAAACAATGCATCTCAAATGTTCAGCTGCATTTGGCTGTACATATTCATTGTGTTGCCAAATTCAGTGTAAGGATTTCACTTTAAACGCCATACTAAAATTAGAAGGTGGAAAGAGAGATTGATCGCTATGAGGAAGAGCCACTCACTAGATATTGGAGTAAATCTGGGAGCTGTAAATCATTGGATGTACCCTGCAGACACAGAGCCATTAACTGCTTCATACACTATAGCAACTGGAATCACAATTGAACAATTCTGCTTTCAATTGCTTAACAGTTCTTTTAGTAGTTTGTTTGTGCATGTTTGGTTATGCTAGTGGCGCAGAAATGACATTTTATTTTTTTAAGTACACATACAACTAAATTTCCTTAACAATTCTTTTAGTATTCTTTTGTACATGTTTGGTTATGTCACAGAAATTAATGTAATTTTTTAAGTGTTCATGATAAAACTAATAATTACTCAATTTTGAATTGGATGTGACACTTTTAGTCAGTGACTGAGTGGTTCAATGATAACTCAAGAACAGCTCAAGCCCTGTTTACACCTGTATTTAAGATGTATTTTGGTCGATCGGATCACAAGTAGACGAGGGAGACACATATCCATTCACACCTGGTATTTTAAACCCAACCCTACAGACACATTGTCGCCATTGGCTAGTCAATTTTCCTCACCAGACTTTTTACATGGAATGCAAGAACGTTGCAAATGAGAACTACTTTACTTAAATATAAAATATAAATTTAAAACACTAATAAAGTCTAGTAAACAGTCTTGACATTTTATTGTAATAAAATCTTATTGTAATAAAATAAAAATAAATAATCAAACGTGCAAATGAAATGAACAGTGCTTTTTCAAGTAGATCTAACAGTAGTTAGATACACATTAGGTAGATTATGTACAGAAATCAGCAATCATATGTAAAATAACACTGCACAGATTTCACTGTATCAATTAAATATAGATAAATCCTTACAAAAGTTACAATAGTTATTCAGTCAAGAGCATTGAGTGACTTTTTTGCAGTGAGACTGTTGTTTGATTAACATTAAAAAAATAACAGCAGGAATATTATTTTGGTGTCACTTTAAGATATTATAATGCACAGCCACAGATCCAATATACTGATTTTGTACACATGCATTTTATTTAAGGTTCACTTAACATACAACTGACTATGTTTACTAGGATACTCGCCAAGATGGGCAATTTTACATTTTTTTGTGTGTAAAATTGTCTATTCAAGCACAATACTATGTGAAAGAGCTCAATTCAGTATGGTTCGGATGTGCAGTCTGAACACACAAAACTTCTCAAATAGCCTGCGCTTTCTTTCGCGTCTTCATGGGCTTGAATGTTTAAATTGGCAAGGCTTAAAAACGCCTGCAAATGATAAACTTTTATTACAAAGCAGCACTGTGAGTGATTTACTTGCATTATGGGTTGAATCCGTCTTATTAGTCCACTTTCAACCACTTCTGTCCTGATTTCTTCGAGGGGAGGGGTTTGTAGGTTTTTTCCCCCCCAGATCTTGATCTAGATCTTGATCAAATGGACAAAATAAGCTAACCGAAATTTACATATGAATACGGCCGGGGATGATGCACATACGGAGAGCACACTGAACGCGATGAGTGTGTCTTAGAAATCAGAAATGATTCCAAGAATTAGCTCATAAGAATCAGACTATGCACACATAAACATTAATATGTTTCTGCAAGAAGCTATGTTACCATCCAAGTATTGCGTATTCAATAATAGATTTAACTAAAATCAAATAAAGGAACGAATTAGAACAACAGGGAATGAATCAATGAAATGTGTCCACAAATTAATATGTTGTGGAAACAAATTCTTATTTTTCTGGCCATTATGTTTATTTCTTCTTTTTGGGCAAGAACGGACATTTTTTTTTAAAGAAAATGTTCGCATTTAGGTGTTTCCAAATAAAACACATTTTTAGATGATAAGCCAAAATTCACATAAAAATAGGTACATGGAAATTAATGGTGCATGGTGAATCCTGCTGTACAGTTTCTCATGCACACTGGAAACAATATTCAAATGAGAAATGTTTTAAAAATCAGCTTTTCTTAGGCAATAGGATGCAGTTATCTAAACACCTCACATACATCCCACCACCACCAAATAAACCTGCTAGACCATATAAAGTGAAAAAAAAACGTCATATTTAAAACCACACAATGACATACACACTCTGATGTAAAACCACTTGGGAGTGAGTGTCCCATCACACGCATTCTTCATATACCAGACGTCTGTGCTTCACAAGAACACAAGGATAAAAAGGCTCACAAAACAGGATGAAGAAATGACAGAGTGAGACAATTTCATTTATAAAAAGATTCATCCATTTACTGCTCATCCGTTTGCCCAAGAAGCCTGCAACTCATCTGAAATTGGACACCGTGGTGATAAATTGCGGCAAAAGGAAAGGACGGGAAGAAAGGGATGATTTTTTAAAGGGCAGGGGAAAAGCTGTATGTCTGCCTCTGGTTAGTGGGAGAGCCACTCTCTCTTGGATTCAGACAGCTGCCATCGCATCCCAGAGTGCATTAAAAGAACACTTCTATCCCAACAGCTGTCCCTGTGCACACAAATGCCCTTCAAACGATACTGGACAAACCCAAAGTTTAACAATGAGAGGAACCGAATCAGCCTAGAGTGCAGCTTGACTCTTCATCATGATTTGTCACGTTTACGCCTCCTTACAACGATCTATGGCAAGCCGCCTTCAGCCATACCCTTCCCTCATCCATCATAATGTGGGCGGCCCAATTGCTCCAGCACCTCTAAACCGCAACATCCACACAAACACTTTACAGGAACTAGTTTGAGCCAGGCTCTCATTCTGGGAGGAGGTTGGTCTTTGTGTATAGCTCTAAAACAAAGCAAAGGTTGATGAATTGCCACTGAACATATTTAAACAGAGAAACAAAAAGCACAAATGAAGATTGAAACTCTTTTATTTATTTTTCATGTTTTCTTTTACACACAATTTTTTATTTACTCTACAATGCGATTAAATGCGAAACCAAATTTCAGGCTAAGCAACTAAAAATGTCTTTAATTAGCCAATGGCTAGTTTCACGTAGTCTGGAGTCTGGACTCCATAGCGGCTTTAATTGGCCAAGGCCCGCCCAGAGGCCGTCTGACTGACATGTAAAGCATCCAGTCACAGTTTGTTTTGTTCCACGTCATGTTTAGGGGTTTAAAAAAAATGCAACTTTGACGTCAAGTCAAGTCACGTATATTTATATAGCGCTTTTCACAATAAAGATTGCATCGAGTAGCTTCACAGTATCAATCAAAACATAATAACAATGTTCGTTTGGTAGAGCTGATCAATGGTATTACTGATTGGTTAATTAATTTGAATATACCCAACTGAGCAAGCCAAAGGCAACACATCCCTACAATAATAGACCAGAGTGTGTATAACTCGTGGACGTATCTGAAAGTTTCTGCCGCAAACTTTAAATACTTCACATACTTTTGAAAATCGAGCATTTAATTGATCCTGATAAGCGCTCACTATAACAGTTGTAAACACAACGGCTAGCTTCTTCCATAAGTGGGTTTGCCGTCATGGCATCTTTGTCTTCAGGCAGCCGCAGACCATTAAAAAAAAAAAAACGTAACACACACGTCTCCCAGAAATCCTGTAATTCAACCAAACAGATGTCTTCAAAAATCCTGAAGTGTTTCCAATTTACATCTTCATGCCCTTAAATGGGCAATGTCATTGAAAATCACTTTCTTTCATTTCCATCTTTGTTCTATTTTGTCTATGTGTGCTATTGCTTTTAGTTTTTTTTTCTTCATTTAATTTGTTCTTGCATTCCATGTAAAAATATGGAATGACGTTGAGGGGATGTATAATACCAACGGTTGTTTTTATTATTTCAATGGAGTCAATAAGTCAAGTCAAACATCTATTTGCCATTTGAATTTGAAATATGAACTTTCTACTCCCTCATCTTCACAGTGTGCACATGAAATATGTGTATGGAATTGAAAGGAGCACAAAGTCTAATGCTACACTTTTAGTTTGTATATTTTCTAAAAATAATTCCAAAAGCACAGCAATTTCCCATCCCTGGTCAAAGCAGTTCTCACTCTGATTCAGATTCACTCTAGTTTTTAGATTTACACAAGGTCAGAGAGACATGAAAGCAACACATCAATATGTCATCTCACATGCATGGCAATGCGAGACACAGCGACCATTGAGGAAAGATAAAATGGCAACTTTCACTTCTTCTGTCGTTTGATGTTTGATGTACTCTACACTCTTCTGACAGGCAAAACACTCCACAATCCTCTGCTGTTGTCATGTGGGCTGTGTTGTACAGTTGAGATGGTCAAACAGACAGACAGCTTGGATTTCTGACCACAAACATTTCACAAGGGCATGTGACCATGGGAACAGACACATCAAACACAAGCAAATCACCAATGGAGCTGAACTGTCCAGATTCCAGGGTAGAGATAAAGTCTTGCCATGAATGGGAAGTTGCTGAGAATCTACTTTAACTCTGGATAACGATAAAACTGTCAGATGTTGTCTTAGAACCTACTTGAGTACACAAACGCATGCTGTTGGGGAAAGTGACGATTTGGATGTATTCGATTCAGGGTTCCCACATCCCGTTTGACTTTTTCCCACATGACAACACATTTTTAATGCAAGCTCTAAAATAATTTTTAAAATAAACAGATAAATATAACAATTTATAGTTGATTACTAACAAAAATAAAGTATTCTATTCTATTAATATTTTATAATATTGTATGCACTAGAGAAAGTAGTTAAAGATTACATTGAATTTCCAAGTGCCAACTAAAACATTTTTTTTATTTGCTTGTCTATAAAATTTGTGCCTGACATTTATCAGAGACATGCAGATATGCCCTTCATCAGTACATCACTTCCTCATCACAAACACTTATTTTGTTGCCGTCTCGACATCCTACAATTGTGTGTCCAGAAGTGTGTGTTAGCAGAAAGCTGATTGACTCAGACTTTCAAGTTCGACCACCCCTTCTCTCTCTCTCTCAATAAGCCCTCAACATCAATCACTGCAGATACGGTGCTGTTGACACAAAGGCCGTAGAAAGAAAGAGGGCACTGCAAATTCCAGAAGTAACAAAGCTTATGAAGCGAGTCTGACGGTGTCGATAAGCTTTTTACAGGCCAGTAAGTTGCTGTGAAACTGCAGGAGTGACCCAGGCATTTGAGAGGTGTCAGGGAGGTGAATGTTTTTTTTTTAATCTTTACAAGAGAACAGCTTGTGCGAGCATGAAACTGGGCACTGATGCATAAGCAGAACTGTCGCTAACAATGTGTGAGCGGGAGTGAAAGAAGCCTTTTGGCCGCCACTAATCAACTTCATCAGCACTTTGGCGCTCAACAGCGGCTCACCACAAAGCTCAAAATCTGCCCTTTAGTCCCTTTAGGTACGTCAACAGTACAGCTATTTCAGTAAAATAAAATAAAAATAATAAAAAGAAATAAATGTAGAATATTGTAATGATTCAATTCAGTACCTGCATTCTGTCAGGTTATAACTGGTGTGTTTTATGTCATAGATCAAAACGTAAAAATATTTAGAGGCTTTGTTAATCCACAGACCTTATTTCAGGTGATGTAACAAAAAAAAAAAAACATTAAAAAAAACCCCCATAGACTTTGGGGCGAGGGAACCGGAAGCGCTAAAATGCTAACTCACTTCCGCGTTTTGGCCTACAAAGTGACGTCATAACTTCAGCACTCAATACACTCGGACATTCTCTGATTCCACGTCCATTGAAAAGTATTGCAGTCAGTCAGTTTTCATTTGTTTTTGTTTTTTTGTAATTTTAAGTTTAAAATTGTCAAACGGTGTGCATGGGGTACATGCAACATTAGGTTCCCGAGAGGCTGGGTGACGGTGTGTATTTTTTTACCCTTTCCCAAACCACATCTAACCGAAATATGTGTCTGATCTGGATTAAGTTATGCGGTAGACCACAACATCAACTAAACGTGGATAAATTAAACATGGATGGCTACATCTGTTCCAAGTTAAAGTCCCTGTAAAGTCAAAATTAAGTATGTGTTCTGAGTTTGTCACACCACAGAAAAATGTGTAATTAGCCACCCAGCCAAATTTGAATGATAAAAAAAGTCGGGAAGTGCATAAAATAAGCTATCAAAATCATGAAAAAATGAGCAGATTCTCTGCTCTCAAACGCTGGGGGCGTGTCCGCTGGCTGTGCTGAAACCACGCCCACTCACGGGAAAGCTGTTGACGGTGATATTAGCTGATTAGCTTTTGGAGACGGGGGGATGAACACTGAGGCGGGAGATCGTCGTTTCGGCCCCGTTCACCAGTAACAGCGGATTATCAGTGAATCCAAGTTGTCTAAAAGTTTATAAATCGATCCAGTGTAAAATGATCACTACAGAGGCGGGTGTTGGGGGTGATCCTCAGCTCTTCATCAAGGTAACGTTAGGCTCTCTAAAACCTCTTCTTGACGTGATCGTTTTTAGGGGAATTTAAATGAAGATACCGATCTGTTTTGTACATGATCGCATCCAGGTAGTAGCCCATGCATGTCTGTGTCGAAGACATAGCAAGCTAGAAAACTGTAGGCTCAGCTGTAGTAACTAATAGTACTGACAGTCACTCGCGATTGAGCGGTGAATGCGAATGTGCTCGGGGAGTGTGTGTGGAGAGGGGGAGATCAGACTCAGTGCGTCATCAAATAGGGGGGTGTCCAGCAGCTCATGGGTTCCAGTGCGTCACGGAGCCCGGTTTTAGCCCCGCCCAATTAATCCGTAAAATTGCAATGGTGAAAAACTGTTTAACGGTCTAACTCCACATTTCAGTACTTCACAGTTCACAGACTTTGTAATATGTTTTAGCAATACATATGTAATATTTATAATGTGTTTAGAACTTTTTTGTAGAATTGACTTTACAGGGACTTTAAGTCAACAATGTATTTGAACGTTATCTTTAAAATGAAACGTAACGCTAGGCTAACGTTAGCCTAACATCAGAAAACGTTAACGTTAGCTTTTACAGTAACTGCGTTGTACATCATGTCACTTATCTTAATTAACATATCTGTAAATAACCGAGATAACAAACGTTAACAATGTTGTGCTGAATGATTGATGTAAATACTGTAGCACCAAACAGTGATGGCAACGACATGCGGGTTATCACCTTTACACTGAGACCTGTACATTTTTGTCTGGAGCTGAAGCTTTTTATCGACCTTCTCAACAATAAAATTATTAATATAACCCTCCAATACATAGTTAAGGCCCTTTAGGTGACTTCAAGATGATATATAATCATTCTGTCTCCAAAAATGACCAATTGCCTCCTGTGAAATGTCTCCTACTGTGACAGCTGCCATAGTGCCTGTCCCCGAATGTTGACTGTTTGTCCAAGTGAGTGGAGGGAGCGTTGCTTAGCCATAGGTCAATTGTCCCCCATAATAATGCATTCAATACAGAAATTGTGATAAGTGATGGATCATGATGAGTGATGATCAGTGATGATCAGTTTTCCATGACGTTTTCCATTCATTTGTGATGGATTACCGGATACGGATTTACAAAAAACAATACAATTCAGACAGAATTGCTATATGAATGATTTTTGCAAACCATAATGAATCAATAAATCATTTGTGAACAGCATAGACGACTGTTTGGGGTTGGTGAGATTGTTTTGTTTTTGAAAGAGGTCTCTTATAGCTCACCAAGGCTGTTTATTTGGTAAAATTCAGCATTCTTTGATGAATATAAAGTTCAAAAGAACATTTATTTGTAATATAACTCTTTTGTCACATCATACATGTCTACTCTCACTTTATATATTATTATAAACATTCATATTTATATTATTTATTTACTTTTCATTCCCGTGACACAACCCAAGTTCACATTATGGGCTTAATTGGAAATAGATGATATCAGGCTTTATCCAGGAATTAATTTTAACACAGCTATTTAAAGTAAGACTATGTTTTTTTTACAGCCTGATTTTTTTTTACAGATTCAATCTAATTATCCAGTGGGAATTCTGCATCAGGACTCATGAATCATGTGAGCCATGAATCTTACGCCTCGTACAGGCGTCTTTGATAAATACGGCCTCAGTGATTGTGAAGTGCTCTGGTGGTTCACAGTAATCAGATAGAGCCAGTGATTCATCCTCATTTCCAATCCGCTACATGACCACTTTCAGCCCTCAAATGCACTGATCTGACTTTTCATTATGTATTTGTGTGTGTTTGTTCCATTTGTTAAATTACTACGCTGTGTTGTATATCCTTGTGTGTACTGAGTGATATGCAATATGATTCAGGGCAATGCTTCAGTGGACTCTGATAAAAAGCAAAGCTGCACATTAATAAGAAAGTCATGGCACAATGTGAAGTGTACAGAAAGGCATTTGCTCTGCAACGAACACAAACGCCTACCCCGAGACCCATTATCCATAAATTACACTTAACCAAGGGGTCAAAGTTCGGCTGATTAGCAAGGCTCGGTTAGTCCCTGCTGGTAGATACACCATCTGCCTGCCAAAAACATCTCAATTGACTGTCATTCAAAAGTAACCATATCTCCTGCAAGAAATATATGAATTGCAAGTGCTACATTATATTATAATTATTAAAGATTCTACCAGTGACTGATTATATTTGGAGGGCTCTTAATAATGTAAATGTAATTTGTACCCCGTCTGCGGTCTTTCATGCCATTCACACAATCGTTCAAAAGTTTGTGGTCGGTAAGATTTTATGTTTTTGAAAGAAGTGTCACCAAGGCTGCATTTGATCAAAAATACAAAACTAAAAGCAGTGTGACATTGTGAAATATTTCGAAAAGGAATTATTTCCTGTGAAAGCTGAATTTTCATCAGTCATTGCTCCAGTTTTCAGTGTCACATGAATCATGATCCTTTTAGAAATTCTAATATGCTGATTTGCTGAACAAACATTTCTTATTATTATCATCATCAATGTTGAAAACAGTTAAACTGCTTAATATTTTTTGTGGGAATTTTTTTTTTCAAGATTCTTTGAATAATAGAAAGTTTAAAAGAACATTATTTTAGTAACCTTATTGTTCTTACTGTCACATTTGATCAAATGAATGCAACCTTTATGAATAAAAGTATTAATTTCCTTCCAAAACAAGGAATCCCATACTTCAGGGGGGGTCCCACACCAGCCGAGAAACTGCCATGGCGATAAACTGATAGCTTTCTCAAAGCATTATAGACCTCCTTTAACACAAGCCACCAAATGTCTCTGGGGGTTATGACCCATGTCAAGGCGATACTCTGACCTGGAAGTGTAACATTCCTGGTGCTCTTACACCATAAGCCCACCCAGCGACTAATGCGGCTGCTTTCAGATGCCATAACTCTCGGTATGTGATGGGAGTGATATAGTGCTGAGCAAGGCATGCAGAAAAGAGCAGCGTATCTGAAGTTTCCTCCCCCAGTCAGATTGCATTTCATAAGACGGGTCAGATTCGCTCTAATCGCACAGTAACAGGGTTGGACTTTCTCAGCAGGAGTGCTGATCCTAGATGACTATGATTCTCAGAAGAACAGGCTACATGTCCAAAATCAGATCAAGAGGGGTTTCATACGGAGGCTTGTGTGGGTCTGAAGAGTGGTGGTAACAAAAGCATGTGGGTTGGTGAATCATCCAACAAAAGAAGTGATTCTGAGATACTCGTGCATGTGTGAGCGCACTTGTTCTGAGTAATTGAGGCTGCAAAATTTTCTGTGGAGGCCAAGTGTAATTAAATAGTAATCTTCTAGAATCCAAACTGTTGTTTGGGTATAAGGAAAGCAGCACAGAAATGAAGACCAGGGAGCAACTGAAAACAAATGGTCTCTTGGTTAAATGTCTCTTTATGGAACAAGCTGAGCAGAGCATCACACCGGAGGAACGAATCCAGCAGTGCAGGTTTTAGTGTGGATTAGACTCTGGGTGGTGATAGCAGCCAGTGGGGTTCATTGGGTTCAAGCCTGTGGTTCTCACAGCCAAGCATAATCTCTAAATATCCACTATGCTTTAAGTGCTCTTGCCTGATTAACCGAAACCTTTAAAACCAGTTAATTTAATGAACTCTTTCTCTGATTACACAAGTTTTTAAACAAGTGATTAATAACATCAATACAACCATGATTCTGTAATAAGGAACTTTTTTTATATAAGGAGATTATCTTTTAAGATAAAGTGTTGTTTTGTAGCGGAAGTTGAGACTTTTCTTCCCTATTGTGGTGTATATCTGAGTGAAATGTTTATTAAAAAAAGGCACTTTTTTTCCCATTGGGAATTGATTGGATGGTTGGATTGTTGTGGATGGCTAGAGTGATGCAGGTATGACATCAATTTGTGGGCCAATCGACAGTAGTATCACACTGGTTCCCTTGACAAAAACCCAACCCAGATAGCAAACTGACATTGAAACAACGTTGATCTGAAATTGTTTTGCTCATCGAATTAATGTTGAACCAATGTCAGACGTGCCATTCTTTAAAACTAACGGCTTCCCTAACGTTGAAACGATGATTTCAAATTGATTTTCCTTAGTTTTGAAGAATGTCGCGTCTGACGTTGGTTCAACGTTAATTCGATGAGCAAAACAATGTCAGGTCAACGTTGCTTCGATGTCATGTTTCTGCGTTGATTCAATGTCAGTTTGTTATCTGGGAATAGTTTAGGCTTTTGGATTTTCTCAAAAAACAAGCTCTGTGATCAACAAAAGTTTATGATACTTAATAGGGGTACTTAAAATAAATAAATAAAATCGATCCATCGATACATTGCGATTCTCTCTCCTACGATTCTGGATTCTGAGATTAGTTTTTAACCAGATGTGCGAGGACACTGAGTTTGCTTTAGAAACACGTATTCTACTTGCTTTTAATTCCTCACATAGGCCTACACACACCACTCGAACCTTCCGTAAAATAATCTTTCATAAAGTTTGGAAAGATTGAAGCGAATTACGAGAACATTCACAGGCTTCATGGCATGCGCTGTGAGAGATGCGCACTTTCTTTGATGTTACACTCGAAGTGTGCTGTCTCGCCCGTTGGTATATTTTCCTTACGAATGCTCTACGAAGTCATCATTTATGTGGTTTGGAATGCAGTGGACTTATATATTTAAAATATGAACCTCACTATAACGGAAGACTGCTTTCAATTTCAAATCCTCACGCGCGCTTTGTTTGTGTAGACTGCTCGCGCATGCAGATGTGCGTCTCCGTGGTTTAAGGTACTTGTGCAAAATGAACGTAAACACAGCCAGTTATGTCTTAAGGGAATAAACGGACAGGACAAACCACATTACTTCTAATATTTCAAAAGAGATGCGTGCGTGAATGCAGTTTAATAGATTTCCCGCAGCAGTCTATGTTGTCATAGTAAAAAAAACTACAGTAAAGATGAAGAAAATTCACTCACAGTTCTTGAATGGAAAACGTTCAGATAATCTATAGGCTACTGAGAGCACTTTTTGTTTATTGTTTGTTATATGTTTCTATGCTCCTCTTTATTATTTGCTAATTGCTTGTATGTTTTGAAGTCAAATTAGTTTAAAATTCTTAACATACAACTGTTTTAATTATTTTGTAGAAAATGTGTAATTATTTAAAAAAGTGGGCCTACTTATTTATGTAAACTAATGAATTAATAAGGGGGGGGCGTTGGGGAAGTAAAGAATTGTTCTTGAATCGGAGCGTGACTCCCAGCAGTGGCGGTTCTACTTTGAATTACATCCCTTCGAGCGCCTCAAAAATAAATAAATGAATAAATAAATAAATTCGACATGCAGCCTTTGTAGTTCAATTTAGCCACTTATTAGCAAATCGCCCTTTTCAAGGCATCTAACAGCTTTAAAAAATCACGAGTGGGGTAATACTGATGTAGTTTATGTTGCAGAATAAAAAGTATGTTGAGCTTGTGTTAACCGCAAATACCTTATTTCACCCATTTAACCAAAACCCAATTCAGAAAAACCATTGACTTCGAGACGATAGACCCAGAAGTGCTAAAATGCTAATTTCCGCATTTTGGCCTACAAATTTATGTCATACCTGCTCCACTCAATTGCTGTGATCTCATGTGAGTGGCAGGTTTTCCCGTTTTCATACTGTTGTACACAATCTTCAGACAAATTCTCAACTGGGCTGAGGTCAGCGCTTTCATTGAGCCATTGCATGACATTAATCTTGTTTTTCTTAAACCACTATATTGTTCATTTAGGCCTTGTGTTTGGGATCATAGTCCTGCTGAAAGAAGAACTTTCTCACAAGCTTGTTTTTCAGCAAGCTGAAACCTCTAACAGTACTTTACTGTAGTTTGAAGTTGAACACCATAACATGATGAACTAACAGTTCACTTTAAGTGTTTTTAAGTCTGAGTAATGTACGATTTACACAATACAAATTGCTTTGAAAATTTGGCAAAAAGCTCTTTCTTGGTCTCATAGTCTAAAATTACTTCTAAATCATGTATTAATCATAGTTAATATTAATTTCAACATTTTATATTACATTGTTAAAAATCAAAATTTTGAATGGACCTGTGCTTACATGGAAAAAAAAAGGAACCATTGTATTTTTATGAAGTAGGGGATAATGCACATCCAGTCGGTTGTAATCTCAGAATAAACGCAAAGCGGATGGGTCTTGCATCAGCCTGAAGGGGGTTTATTCTGAGATAAAAATCGACTGGATGGACATTATCCCCTACTTAATAAAAATGCAATGGCTACTTGCCACGAAAGTAAATAATTAGAGAGGTCTTGTTTAGGTCTTTAAACTCAAAGCTTCTGTGGAGAGAGCAAAGTTCAAACTAGACAGACATTTAAGAGATACAGTCATACCACTTATTACACAGCATTTTGTCACATAAATAATCATGGAGATAAGCTAATCAAATATTGATTTCAGATTAAAAATGTAAAAAGCATGTTTCTTTGTATCTTATAACCCAACAGTATACAAAACAGTAATCACAACATGGCAGCAGCTGCGTTGGTATGAAACCACAAAGAGCGAGTCACGATACTGGACGACATTAAATAACTGTACACAAAATATTGATTTGACTGAGTTTTAATATTTTATTAGCTCACCAAATTTATTTGATATAATCTTTTTTCAGCGGTTGTTATCTGGGAATAACATACAGCTGGATGGCGTGATTGACCAATCAGAATCAAGTGTTCCACAGAGACGTGTATTATGTTAACGAAGATTAATAAATACTGTAACAAATGTATTACTTACTCAATGTTAATCTTAGTTGATGCATTAACTAACGTTAACTAACGGGAGCTTATTGTAAAGTGGTACATCTTTTGTTTATCAGCAAATGGTAACACTTTACAACATAACACCATACATTGACATTAGTTAAAGCATTAGGTACCATGAACAAAGAACAACAATTTTACAGCATTTTATTATTCTTGGTTAATGCTAATTTCCACATGCACTATATGAACAAGCATTGAATAACAATAGTAATGAATAATACATTTTATAAATTAACACTAATTTAGATGAACATATGCTATAAAAAGTGTTAGCTAATGTTAACGAATTGAACCTTATTGTAAATTGTTACCCACTTTACAAGAACTAGTTACTTTACTAATAATAACTTTACTAGTGTAAACTCTAGACATACTGCCATGTTTTTATGCCACCCTCTAAAAGAGAAGCAGCTTATAGGCAAATTCTGGGTGGTTTGATGCATCTTCAATTCCCTCAGTAAATGAAACAACAGCATCCACTGAGACATCCAAATTTTTGATATTTTGCTTTACTCACTTATACATGTTTACGTTATCCCTAACCTTCACATCCGTCCTTCACATTCAAAAACTGAATAATTCTTTAACTTTTGTGTTTATTACACAAATAATGTTTTTCATTTAATAATTCACAAGAAGAGGCCAATTATGACAAACTAAGACAAAAGTGTCCTTGATAGAGGAATTATTTTTCATCAAGGTGAACTTATATCATCTGGAACACTGCACAATAATATTTCCTAAAAAAAAATAAAAAAAATAAAAAAATGCATTACATTTTTGTCAGCGCAGAACTGAAAATATAACAGAACTTTTAATGTCAGATGAGAGAACAGGTTTAATTTTGAGTATCTGACTGCTTCTGGAAGATTGGCAGCTGCTGTCACTAGGAATCAAAGGTCACATCATTTTTATTTCTCCAGAGAAAGGCAATATACGTTGAGTCTCAGCAACACCTTGAGTGTGAAGTGCATGCATATGCCCCAGCACATATATATATATATATATGTGTGTGTGTGTGTGTGTGTGTGTGTGTAATATGCTCTCTTTCTCCACAGCCTCCAGGGCACAGAGAGGGAAATTGAGGCGCGCTCTCAAGGGTGGAGAGACGGTTGCCAGAAAGATTAACCCGCCTTCCTTTTATAGCCCCTGACAAGAGGTTAAATCACACGTTGCAGTTCCGCACACTAACCTCTCCCTGAATAATTAGATCATGAATATTACAGTGGCTGGCTCTGTCAGGCCACGGCTGATCGGTCCTGGCTAGAGAGGCTGAGGTCACCACAGGTTTTAAAAGCTGCAATCATCACCACAGCCTCATAGGCCCTTTTTACACCTGGAAATAAGATGCGTTTTGGTCGATCGGATCCAAGCAGATGAGGAAGACACATATCCATTCACACCTGGTATTTGAATCCGTCTCTTTCAGCCAATCCTGTCTACTTTCAACCACTTCTGTGGGAGAGTAAATGTATGTTTTTCCAGCTCTTTCGATCTAATGGACAAAACAAACTCCGTGCCCGCAGTCAACGAAGAAACACATGGAGAGCAGCAGCTTTCGTTTCTTCTGATAGCTGCAAGACCATGCTGAGCTAAAATGAGTGGTGTTAGAAATCAAGAATGGTGAGAACATCTTGGTACGTTTTGTGTCTCCAAACCCTTTCTAGGTCTTTAGCTGACAAAGTTTAAATCTGCCTTGCACACTTCCCATAATGTTGACGCATTAGGTCAGTAGGCGGAGAACAGGCGGTCTTCTGTGGCTGTTCGAACGCATTTGACCTCACAAGCATCTACACCAGGGGTAGGCAAGTTCGGTCCTAGAGAGCCGCTGTCCTGCAGAGTTTAGCTCCAACATTGAAAAAAAACCTCTCTTGCCTATAGCCTTAGTAATCCTGAAGACATTGAATAGCTTGTTCAGGTATGATTAGGGTTGGAACTAAATTCTGCAGGACAGCGGCTCTCTAGGACCGAACTTCCCTACCCCTGGTCTACACTATGAAAGCAATCTGGTCAAATCATAATTTCCAGTAGGCAACTGACTGCTAACAGGCACAGCAGGACACAAACGAGCAGGCTTATGTGCTGGGGATGAGCCCTGGAAAGCACCGGTCCAATTTAACCATGGTGATATATAATATGTTGCGTCTTAATATGTAAATTTGTTGCGTGTCATTATGTATGATGTCAAGTGTTCAGACTGAGTATCCCCACGTCAAAAAAAGTCAAGTCTATAACATTCTAGGTACTGGATATGACCCCACTTAGCAAGCACCACTAAAAGCGATCTTCTCTGTTGTCACTAAACTGAAGTTGATTTGTGGATGGAGACGAGTGTTCGTTGATATGGGAGGAATGAATATTTGTCGGGTCACAGAGATAACGCTACTCCACTTCACAGAAACACCTGCTCTTGGATGACTACGGGCATGAGCCCCTATTAATTACAGGAAGCCGCCACAGAGGGACATGCAAGTCAGCATGCAATGAGACCCTGGGACATCAACTACAGGAAGACAAACGGCCCCAACCGTGACTGAATGCATACACACACAGCACACACACTCAGCTCCCTCTCATCCTCTTCAATCAAGCTCAGTAATGCTGTCCGTGTAGGTCTTACTCACTGCCAGCCAGGCTATGCCGCATTTTAGAAACTAGGTCACATGGATGGCTTTTCATCATACGACTCTACATTATATGCTCCAAGCTGACTTCAAAACACTATAGGCTACTTCAAATACGCTTTCATATGCACACTAGCACAAAACAGAATGAGCTAGCATTAAGAAACATGCACAAAAGAGCTTCTAGTAATGGACGGGTTCTTTAAGTAACCCTGCATTCGGTCTGTGGCACAAAGGAGGGAAATGGATGAAGGTGTACCCACTACATTGATCACTGAGAGACGCCTGACAAAAGGTCTCCTCTTGTAGCCCCTGTAGCTAAGCACTACACTTCTCAGACAAGACCTTTGTGTAGCTCGAGTAGCTTTTGTATCCCTTGTACACACTTTCATAGCCCACTAGAATTATAAAGCCCACCGGATCAACTTATTTTTGTAAGAATTCAAGCAGGACGGCAGAAGCCAGGAAGACATCTTTGTCTTTTGACAAGATATTAAGCAGGGCTCATCTCTATCAGCGCACCTCCCTGCACCTGCTTCTGCAAACAACTCTCTCTTTCTCTACCCCAAAAACCGGAGCAGGGCTCGACAAGAAGGCCGTGGGCCAGTGTGAAAGACACTCAAAGACAGTTGACAGAATTGTGTCACCCAGGCCAATGTTGCATCTGAAAGTTTATCATTTGCAAGTGTTCTTAAGTCTTCTCAATTTAAACATTCATGCGATTTTTAATCATTCAAATTTAACCGAAGAAGACACGTAAGAGAACTAAAATCAGTAGTTCAATACTGTGTTCTGTCTCGGACAGCTCTCTGTGTGCGTACACAGAAAATAGCTACAGAGTACTGCTTTGTAATAATTCAAGGTGAAGTTTCTTTTCGATTTTCACATAAAGGTAAAAAGAAGTTAGAAAGATGTTATAACGATGTTATAATGATCCGTGCAAAAGAAGGTTGAGTCTCAGCAGACACCTAGGCTACATTACATAATCGCCACGGAGCAGTGTTCAAAAGGTGTGTACCAGCCGGAGCAAACTTTTAATGAGAATTCGCTTTAGCAAGCTGTTTCGAACTCACAAAAATAACTTCTTTTTGGCCTTATTTTGTTTGAAATGACGTCACAGTTCGTCCTTCGTTTTCGCTTGAAGTTCACCAGGGCCTTAAAGGGTTAATTCACTCAAAAATGAAAATTATGTCATTAATGACTCACCCTCATGTTCAAAGCCCGTTAGACCCTCGTTCATCTTCGGAACACAGTTTAAGATATTTTAGATTTAGTCCGAGAGTTTTCTGTCCCTCCACTGAAAATGTATACATGGTATACTGTCCTTACCCAGAAAGGAAATAAAAACATTATCAAAGTAGTCTATGTGACATCAGTGGGTTAGTTAGAATGTTTTGAAGCATCGAAAATTGGTCGAAAAAAAAAAAAAACTACGACTTTATTCAGCATTGTATTTTCTTCCGGTTCTGTTGTCAATCCGCGTTCAGTGACGCTGATGACGTAAGACGCTGCTGACGTGTATCTGGTGCGTTCGTGTATTCAGGTTCAAATAAATATAGCTGAGCAAAAAAATGCAAGTCTTCCTCTGTCAAAATCCTTAGACATGTTTGCGAAGATTGTTTTGTTTATAGCATCTCCCTCAGACTGTGAACGAAGCTCTTTCGCACCAGATAAAACGTCAGCAGCGTCTTAAGTGATCAGCGTCACTGAACGCGTATTGACAACAGAACCGGAAGACAATACAATGCTGAATAAAGTCGTAGTTTTTGTTATTTTTGGACCAAAATTTATTTTCCATGCTTCAAAACATTCTTTTTTAAGAATGTTTATGGATGAGTGCAAACATAGACAGATATCACACGCGAGTCCCGCGGATATAAAAAAATAAGGACATTTAATTCCATCGAACTACCCGCAAGTGCTGGATTACTCACGCAGGTCAGTTTATAAGACGAATTAAACTTGTGAGGTAATGCAGCGCTGCTTCACTTGGTCTAAAGTTACACTATCACACTAAACGGAATTTAAATGTGTGTTGAAAGTTATACTATGCGTTACGCACTACACAGTTGTCCACGTCTGTCACCATGGTTACGTCATGGCTATGGCAGTATGAATGGAAACCGAGAATAGCGCGGATATTGCGTCATTGACAGGCGGCATTTTTTTTCGAGGACGGCCAATTATTTAAAATTGGAATTTCTCTGAAATAGAAAATCTCTGGAGACTTTTGGGATATTGTAAGTACACAAATGCAGGAAATATATCACACTGTGCAAGTGATTTTTGGACATTTTATTTCAAAATTGTTACATAGAGTACCTTTAAGGTAAGAGGTGAGAAATAATCAGAAACCAACAACTAATAATAATCTACAGACTTGAGGCAAATTGTAATAGGGAAAACTAAACCACATGACTGTGACATTATCATGTTTCTGGGAATGTTGATGTGGTTTTTGTAACACTAACATTGCTAACGGCAACTAGTGCAGGTGTAAATATTTGCTCTGACAATAGTTTGATTCTAGAATGATGATGTGATGCATCTTTAAATCTAAATTTGTTCACAATCTAAATATATAGGATTGATTTATAATCATCTATCACAAAACCTAACTGGAGGGAAAAATCAAATGCATTTACACCAAGTAAATTGAGGCTAATCCTTCCAAACACTAGCATACAGCTTTAAACACTGTCCAAGAACTGTCCAATACACATCTGCGATCTAATTCTATAAATGTTCGTTTTTATAGCCCATTAAGCTGCAGGAGGATTCAACTGTATAGCAATAACATAATTTGTGGAGTAAATCCAATTTACTTGCAAACCATTCTGTTTACACTTGAACCAACATTAGGATGAGCAGTTAGCACTGCTTATTCTGCCCTTCCCTCAAGCCATGTGTTTTGTTTGAGAGAACATCCATAAACATTGCCACTGATCCTGAACAAACTGTCACCAGCATTTGATTCAGTCAAAAGGCAGCACATCTTGCATAACACCACCCTTGTCCCGGCTGTTCACTTGGACACTCCTCATCTCTGACCTGTCGTTACAGGGCAATGCGATCCCTTCAGCTGAGTTCATCCAGCGAGGAGACACGTTCCTGGATTAGTTAGCTGAGAAAGTGAGACCATGTGCTGTGGGGCAGGCTAGTAAACAGAGACGTTATTTAGCCTGCAGCTTGTAGTTAATAAACCCCCATTCTAGATAGCAGATCTTGATGTGGCCTGACAGTTGTCACAACGGTTGATCTTTTCAAAGGAACTTTATGAGGGTCTGAGAACCCAAAGAGGGATAAATAACTTGTTAGAGTTAGAAAAGAAATGCAGGCAAACTGAATTCAAGGCAGAGAGACTGAATGGGATGGATTGGTCGACTAATGGGTTAGTTCATTTCCCATTTTTGTTTTAGCTTTAAAAAGGAATGAACTAAAATTCCTGTCATTCACCTACTTCTTGATTAGGCTACTAAAATCCAAAGTGTCATGCATTGTTAAAGGTGCACTCAACGGTTTTTGTTTGTTGATATGGCTAGATTTGGATTGATGGATTTTTTTTTTAAATTACTAAAACAGCATTTATTTGAAATAACATTGCAACATTATAAAACAGGTCACTTTTAAAAAAGTACTAATTTCTTTAAAAAAAAATCTTACTGTAAGACATAAAAAAAAAAAAATTTACTGTGTGCACTTTTATGTTATTAATAAGATCTCTTAAATGCTTCCATACCTTAAGTCTGTGGTCAATGTAATAACTCTCAATTTTAAATTTGACTAACACACAAAACATGCCTGGCAGTCATACACTAAACAACATCTGCTCACAACAGAACCGGTAATACTGTACGTCAGGCTGAACCCTCGCCTCTCTCACCCTGAATCCAATCTCTCAAACACGTGAAAGGGAGATGGACCGCCTCAAATGTCTAAAGGTGCTGAGGTTAATCTAGCATGGCAAAAGTCACTCTCAAAATGAACATGCAACACACACTGACTTCAGCTCTTAACACAAACGTCCATTCAGTCCTTTCACTCAGGCCCAGGTAAGGTCAATGCTTACCCTTTACCTTCTCTCTTACCATTGCATACAAGCACTCTTATTCATCCCTGCCCTCTCTACTATACTTTAACTAAATAAAATAATACATATGGTGGTTAAAGCAATCCACTACACTCTACTTTTTCGACAAGAAGAATAAATGTCATCTGTCCATTTGGCCCTGTGCGGAGATGGCATTCAACATTCAGTATTCAGCATTCCCAACAATAGGTTTTAACAGAAGCACTGATTCACTGGCCATATAAAGGGCCCCTATTCTCCCCTCTGGATCCCTCACACTGAAATAACACACACGCTCTGAAATTTGCACACACATACATGCTAAACAAACACTTACACACATACACGCTCACATAATGGTGGGACTCTTGTGCCGCTGCACAATGAAAGGGTTTTTACAGGATATCCAGGTCAATATACTCTTTTGACTTTTACATTCACCTTTTAATGTGAAGCAAACATACATACACAAAACATGGCTACAGACAAAGTATTTAGTCAGAAGAGGGCTTGCAAAAAAAAAAAACTAGGCAGAGAGTGAAACCGAGAGATAGTGAGAGTTAATCCTCAGAAATGCTTTTTAATAGGCTCAGCGCTAACAGATGTGTAGGGTTGGATCAACACCAAACTTTTGGTATAGTACCTTGGTTTTATAAGCAAAATATTGAGTTAATTTTTAAAGTACAGAAAAAAAAAAACGAAAACTAAAACAACACATAGGAAACGCAAATATTGAACTCTAATATAATACTATAACTATACTATATTATAATATGTGTAACTTTCCCCATTTTTTGTAGATAATTTGATACAAAATGTAAAGATTTTACTTTCTTATCATCATTTATTATGATTAATATTATCTTCTGATTTAGGTACAATCACATTTTAAGAAATTAAATGATTTTCCCATCATATAATTTTTTTTAAACACTGACTACACTATTGAAAAATAGACATTTACTTAAAATCTAAAAATGCCAAGTTTTCCGCAAAGGTAACATATAAACATACATATACACACATACATAACAACCAGTAAAAACTGATAACACTGGCTCATCCAGATAACTGAAGTTTTGAAATGGATTTGAAATTGGTGAACTATTAAAATATCAAATCAATATCTCTTATCCCCATAATTATTTATGTGGCAAAATGCCAGGTAATAAGTGGTATGACTTTACCATATCCCTTAAACATCCATCTAGTTTAAAAACATGCCGCTTACTAACAGCCGCTTTCTTTGTGGAAGCTTTGAGTTAAAGACCTAATAAAATATTTCAACTCAAGTCAATATTTCATGTCTAATATTCACTTATATAATAATAAGCGGGATAATTTACATTCAGCTGGTTTCAGCGATAACAATTATAACATTTATCCCTTACACAAAGCCCACTTAACCAGCATACAAAAAGTGAAAATGTCTAAATATGCATTCCATATGGATTTCTTTTCAGTTAAATGCATTACTAAACATTTTAGTGAATCCCACATAAGCAACAAATTAACTATTTTTACATTATTTGCCATATAGGTCAGGTATCGAAATTTGCACAATGATGATTGTAGTACTTTTCTACCATTATACCATGCAACCCTAGTGGCCAACACAAGAAATCTAAGCCAAGTGAGTCTACATTTTCCTCTCTTATCATGAAGAAAGAAATGGAAAAAGACAAAAGATCCCCCCAAAAATAATAATAATCCAAACTCATAGATTTCATCTCTCTTTTCCTGAATCTTTTGAAATTTCTGTGAAAAGAAGCTGGCTTGAGTGGTGTGACAGCCCTGATTTTGACCTGAGGGGGCTGTAGATCTTTAACAGCCAAATGGGGCTGGCCTCTGATAAAAAGCAACCAATGGCAAGTGCTGACAGTAAGTGCTCGCCTGTGGCACAGAACATTCATCAAAGAGCTTTTATGAGCGGCAGAGCAGAGGCTGGCATGATCAAATTAAAATTAAACAGACATGCCAAATATCTACAACACACTCCCGTCCCTGCCTCTGTATCTCTCTGATAGTCAGCTGACTCACCCTGCTCCATGTAACCTGACATTTACCTTTTGATGTTTCACCATATTGTTCTCTGATCCAGAAGGAATCAACGATCATACCATCCTGTCATCTCGATGTAGCTTTATTATTTATTATCCCTGTCTCAATAACACATACAAAAAAAGAACACAAATGAAACACACACATATACAACACACACAAGAGTCCACGTAGCATCTGTAAACAGCTTGACATTAAAATGGAAAACTGACAAAAAAACAAAACAACAGATTACAGCTCCCGTCCAAAACTGCAAAAATATGCCATAATTGTGTCAATCTGCCTGTCTCTTGTTAAAGGAGTGTGGCTATCTGCGTGCATGCAAATCAACATAATTGGTTGATGGATGAAGATGAGCAAGGGTGTCAAAATGACTGTCACAAAACATTCAAATGCCTCAAATTTATGAAAAATGTGTCATTCAACTAGAGATGCACCGATTGCAATTCTCTTGGCCAGTTCCAATTATTTTGTAAGTGTGACCAGCCAATACCAGTTTTTGCCGATTCAGATTTTCTTTCAAAGAACTATAATTGATTAGCCTGGCTGCGCCCTCCATACGCACTTGCGCTCAATTTCATTTTCCTTCAGTACTACGTCTGGGACTGCTGTATATTCTTAGGTTTCCAGAAATCAATTTTTTGTAGGACCAATCAGCGAATAGAGGGAGTGGCTGAAAACGATGATGTTGATGTAGTGCGTCAGTTTGAATTAAGTAATGGCAGCGGAGAAAGACGTGAGAAAAGCTATTCGGTATTCGGAAAAGCGATTCGTTGTTGGAAAAAACTAAATGTCATAAATAAAAAATGTACAAACACATACTTTGAAGACCATAATTAAGGTAATTAAGAAACAATAAGACATAATATGAAAAATTGTTGTTTTACTGCAGATAGAGACAGATCATTCAATGTACAGCATTTGCGGCAGATCAGAAATGACCGCAGCGGCGTCAGCATTTTTTTAATGATTAGACACAGTTTCGACAGTTGAATGAATACATCACTGTCCTTGGTGTCAAATATACATTTCGAATTAATAATTGTTGATGCAGATGATGTTGATGTAAATGAACAAAACCTGCAGCTCACGTTGACAGGCATCTTATTGTAAACATAATCCTCTAATCATTCAGACTTGTTCCAGCCGTTTCGGCGCATGACATACGTCACGACCTCACGTTAGCGGTTGGCTATGGCAGATCCTGAGTGACTCTAGGCAGAACCAATAGTTTTGAACTTTAACAGAGAATCCGCCTACAAGGAAGTAAACGTTTCTCAATGGAGAGAGGCCAGACTCTATGTACAAATGAAATGTACGAGAGTCTGGTTGAACCAGGCTAATAATTGATAACATATACAAACAAAAATCAATGAAAATTTTAAATTTATAAGAAAATAAAAACAATAGCAGAAATAAATTCCTGGCCGGTCGATCGGTATATCTCTACATTCGATATCTTTCTACAAATGCCACCCTTTAAATGTTTATATTTAAAAAAAAAAACAAATAGAAACAATTATGTAGGCTAATTAAAAAGTTATTACAATGTTATTGTTAAAAAAAAAAAAAAACTTTGAACATAATTTAAATGTAGGTTGCCTTTACAAATCACAATTTTAAGAGATTTTTTTTTTCCTTGAGAAAAATTGCCATGTACTCGACGCACATGCCAATTAATAAATAATGTCAAATGGAATTTAATCGAATCAGGAACTGAATTAAAATGTAACCTTACAATTGAACATTGAATCAAATCCTAAAATGTCAGTACTCAGCCCTAATTTAAATTGTTTATTCTTACCAATATTAATAATAATGATGTTGAGGGTGGATGAACATAGGGCCGTACAGAGAGAGAGGGGGGTACAAATCATATACAGTAAAGAAACTATCACAGGGACTCTACCACTAGCTGAGGAGAAGGTAAAAACAAACACCAGCACTTTGAGGCACTTCTGAGTTCAAAATTGACTTCATCACATGATTCTGCCCCATGGCCCCTCCAGTTGGATCACACTTCACGACTACAGCTCAGTGTTGCATGACTTCAGAGGTGCCAACACGCAGCAGAGGCCGTCCTGGCACCCGAACAAGGGATGATAGCGCTGCCATGCTAATGGCATCTTTTCAGATTACACTGGACAGATATGCAATTTGCCAAGCAAACCCTCATTTATGCAGCAGGGCCGAGACAGAAGGGAGGGTCAGATATCCCGTTCCAGAGGTCTTATCTAGAGCTGTAAACAGATAAGAGCAGATGACTGCTGCCCTACTGCTCAACTTACAGACAGATGCAGAGACAGAGGGGATAAACACGTTCCTCTTCTACAGAATGAGACACACAGACACACACGCCCTCCTAAAATACAGATCTAATCCCTCCTGTAGACTAGGTGTCATTATACTGGCCATATCACTCAGGCACACGCATGCATTGCAAACACTTCCCTTTACCGGTATTATCTCTTTAATTCTAGAGAACAAGATAGTCTGTTGTCATAGCACATACTGCTGCTACTCAGAAAGATATTTGATTAGCGAGTTTTCCACTTCATTTTTTCCAAATTATACCAGGCTTAACCCTGAGAGTGTCATAGTGTGACATATATTTGGTCACACTTTAGATTAGGGTACAATTCTCACTCGTAACTAACTATTAGCAATGACTTTTGCCTTAATAAACTACAAATTACTGCTTATTAATAGTTAGAAAGGTAGTTCTTAAGTTTAGCTATTGGCAGGATTAAAGGGTTAGTTCACCCAAAAATGAAAATTCTGTTAGTAATTACTCTCCCCCATGTAGTCCTAAACTAATAAAGTCAATAAAGTCCTAACGTAAGTCTTTCGTTTCATTCATCTTCGGAACACAAATTAAGATATTTTTGATTAAATCTGAGAGCTGGTTCACTCCTCCATAAGCTTACCAAGAAATCGAAACTAGCCGGCTCAAAAGTTATGAAAGACATTGTTAAAATTGAGCCACTGTAGTCACTCTATCTAATGTTTATCAAGCGGCGGGAATACTTTTTGTGAGCAACAAACAAACAAAAATAACGACTTTATTCAACTATTTATTTCCTTATCTGTGGGCCTTGACATTTCACGTAGTGAAACTGCGCAAAGCTTCTAGGTTGTACGTCACACGCATCACACACGTGACCAGTGTCGGCCAATAGTGAGCCTGCATGTGACGTGCAACACAGAAGCGTAGTTGCACTACGTGAAATCTCACGGCCTACATGAAATGAAATAAAGTCGTTATTTTTGTTTGTTTTTTGCGCACAAAAAGTATTCTCGTCACTTGATAAACTTAAGATTGAGCCACTGTAGTCACTCGGACTATTTTAACGATGTCTTTCATAACTTTTGGGCCGGCCAGTTTCGATTCCTTAAAGGGATACTCCACCCAAAAATTTAAATTCTTATTGCAAACCTATGAGTTTCTTTATTCTGTTGAACACAAAGGAAGATATTTTGAAGAACGATTGGAACTTTGGCACCATTGACTTCCATAGTATTTTTTTTCTAATATGGAAGTCAATGGTGCCAAAGTTCCAATCGTTCTTCAAAATATCTTCCTTTGTGTTCAACAGAAGAAAGAAACTCATACAGGTTTGCAACAACTTGAGGATGAGAAAATGATGACAGAATTTTCATTTTTGAGTGGAGTATCCCTTTAAGAAGCCTATGGAGGAGCGAGACAGCTCTCAAACGAAAGTCTTATGGGGTTGGAACAACGTGAGGGAGAGTAATTACTGACAGAATTTTTTTGGGTGAACTAACCCTTTAAGGGATGTAGAAAAAGCATTAATATGGGCTTTATAAGTATTAATAAACAGCCAACATCCTAGTAATATGTAAACCAATAAGCATAATAGTAATAGTGAGAATGGACACCAAACATTAGTGTTACCAATTACAATACATTCTATAAAAATGACAAATATCACATTCTCATACTGATTTACTTGACCTTTAATGAGCCTTTTTTGATTATGAATGGTTTTGGTATCTAGTTGCTTCAATTCTTTTCTTTTTTTAAGAAGAAAAACTTTTACAAAATCCTTTAAAAACATAATAAATCAGGGATTAGTGTAAAAATACTGTGTTGAAAACTGAATAAGAAATGACCACTGCAAATACTGTTATTTGTGTAGTTAGGGTTGATTTTCTTATGGAGGAATTTATTAAGCAGTGGCATCACTTACATTAAATTATGTAATTAGACAATTAGTTAATGCAGTTATAGGTTTCAGTGCGAAAAATCAGCAATCATGACTACAGCATACCTACTGCCACATGACAATGTTTTTAATCTAACAACAACATTACAGCCCTGCATTTTTGTTTGAATAGTGTCACACCTCATGACTTTCTCATGCCCTTTACAGTTAACAGATTTGTTATCTGATCTTCCTGGTTGAACAAGTACTGCTTCAAAGGTGCCCAAATAATTATCATTAAAAAACTTAAAATGTGTTTATGTGCAGGAAACCTCTGATTTTAATGAACGTAAATGTCAAAATTTAGGACTTATTTTCAGTTTATGCAAGTGAGAAAAGAGCAGTTAAACTGGTTAAACTCGAGCATACATTGATTGCAAACAGGCTGCCTGATTAGCAGGGAAAACGACTTCAAAATGGTTTACAACTTTTTAAAGTCACCATTAAATCAGATGAAGTGTTTTTCTGCGCGAGACACAACCTGTCACTCTTATCAGATCACAGCAAGCAAACAACAACAATCCAATGATTCAATCAATTCCCCATGGACAAACTCAGGTCCCACCCTACATTTTTTATTGTTTGAAAAAAGCCTCTTCACCCATTTATACATCACAATATGGAAGAAAAGACTAAATCACACCTTCCTCTTTATGCTGACTGACTTTAAATACATGACACCAAATGTGGTTTGTGGATGGTTTTCAGCTATCAGTTCCAGCATGGGTAAAACTTCAGTCCCTGCAAATCTAGCATGACTGTAGTAATTTTAGTGCTGAACAGAGAGCAATGCCATTTTCCCACATATTGATTAGTCTTTTTGAAAAGTAGACAATTAGCAATTTCCTTCTTTAGATTGATATTCTCATGTCTTCTCGTATGATGATTCACAAACACTAGCACACATTAACAGTTACATAAACCCCTGTACAAATCTCTTTTACACACATTCCCATTCTTTATCTATCCACAACAAACTGAGTTCAACCATAAACAACACAGAGAATCGGTAGACATCCCAAATCACAGAGGCCCTGTAAGACCACCCAGACCAAAAGCACATGGCCCAATTGACCACAATGACATCAGGCTCTTTACTCCCATCTAACAAGCTTATCTCAGTCTCTTTCTCAGCTGATCTCTTCAGGCCTGCAGTTTACCCTCATTCAAAGGGATTTTATGAGTCAGGCCACAGCTACTTCTTGCTTTAGGAGAAATCTGGTCTGTTTGAAGCGATATAAAGGGCAGGGCATGAGAGAGATGGCAGAGAGTCTTTATGGCCCTAGTGTAACTAAAGATGTTGAGAACTGAAAAAGAGTGTGTGTGGCCTGGATTAACAGCTGGGTGTTTAACTCTCACTCTCAATAGGTGGGGAAAGAGATGAGACACAGACCTGCGTACGTGCATTTTTCTCCAGCTGACGTGCAGTGGAAAACAGCTGTGTAAATGTGCATGCACACCACAAACACACACAGGCTGAATCTGAATGTGCAAGCTTTGAGCGACAAGCTTTCTTTAAAGCCAGAATTTAAATAAAAGATGTTATATAATACAAACATATTTAATTTGGCTTTTAATAGGAAACTTAGGAATTTTTGCAGTCATTTAGATGTTTAAAAAACAATGTAAATGACCAATAGGACTTTTGATAGGCAAAAACAATTACGATCAGATAAGCTCTTGGGAAACAGAAACTTTCTATATCCGAAAGCTTGCTGTAATATAATGTGCATAATATAATAGCACCAGATCAATGTGTCACACAAATCACCATATTCAGGTTGAGATTAACACACTCAGCCCATAAATTGTCATCATCCCCGTCTTCTTCACTGCCGCCACTTGGGTTCCTCTCCATCACTTACGCTGTGATTTGTCATCTGTTGACTCGCAAGCTGCGAGAGCTCATCCATCAGCTGAGAAATCTGTCCACTTGGACCTCATTCAACTGATCTTCAAAAATCACAAGATTGTCTGTCTCTCTCCGCAATTACTATCAGTATTTACAACGTGACACCGAGCCAACAAGAATCAACAGCCAGAATATGAACTCACATCACATGAATGCAAATTGTTGGCACTTTCCTCATTCTTAAATTTTTCACAGCACCAGGTTATTTAATAAAACATATGATTAGTGATAATTACATGATCAAAACCGTTCATCATCCCTCTCCAGCTGTACAAAAGCAACAAGGCATGCCTCTTTCAGGAATGAGATAAATTTATGGTATGCACAAAAAAACAGGTTACCGTGTCTGCCATTTCCACTATAATGAGTGATTCTATCTTAATAGCAAACATTAGAGGCAAGCACTGGAAATCAAGCCTGTTCCTACTCTGTTTACCACTTGGTAAGCACAGGCAGGCCAATTAAACCTAAACCACTTAAAGAGAAGAATGAAGCCATAAGCCCTCCATGCACACTCATAGAGGAATGTGTTAATTATCAAATGCATCAGCAGGTTGCCATGGGTTGCAAAACTAAGCACCTGGAGATTTGGTAACATTGTGACTGACCGCACTGATATTAGAAGAGGTTACTTACTGGTTTATATTGACATTTAAGCATTATCAAAATTAGCAAAAGTGTTGTTGTACTTATAAGCATGGATCTTTCAAGTCATGAATACCAAGAATTGTGTATTACATGAAACTACATAAAATCCCATTCAAAATAATAATCCCCCTGATGTTGTTCCAGCTAGTCAAAAACAGTTGTCTGAACAACAAATTGAAAAGTATTACAGAAATGTTAAGGGTCTGTCAGTTCCCATACACTGACTGCAGCATGCGTTCATGATGGAGTTACTGTTATAGGATTATTGTTTTGCTGTTTGCTGACTTTTTCCATATTAGTTGATTGTCACCATTGTTGAGGACTGTGTGTAGGTCTATATAAAGTGTACTAAACCACAAGTGTGATAATACTTTTATACAACAGCACACAACAAGTAATTGTTTTCAAATAAATAAAAAAATCTCAGTAACCACATTTATTTATTATCCGGTTCCACCAATGAAAATATTTCCCCCAAAAAGCAGAAAAATCAAGATAGCTAGCTGTGCATGTCACCAAACAATAATATGCATTCAGTTAATTCATGTAAAAATGAACAGCCTATCAATTAAAGCAAACCGAAATAACAGCAAATGGAGACTAGTTACTCTGATAACCAGTTGAGAATTTTGTGACTGCAGAAAGGACAAATGCACGAGTGAAAATGTATTTATGTATGAGTAGGCATGCATATTTGAAAGCACTGCCTCCGTGATCCATTCATTTAGCCAAATCACATAATGGCTCCTGATAGAAGAGAAACGTTACACCCAGATGTCAAAATGATCCTTCACCACGCTCGATAATTGTACTGAGAATAGGAGACCGTGTTTCTCTGGAAATATGAGTCTGAAATGTAATTATCCAGCCTTTGGAAAATGTAGGGCAGACAGAAGACAGCGCAATGATATAAAACTGCACTCAGTTGGTAACTAATGTCAAGCTCTGGGTTTAACTGAGTGAGCACAAGATACCGGAGCCGTAAATCAAATAAACACTATCTAGCCTTAGGTAATTGCGCTTTTAGGAATGGTTAGAAAGAGTCCATGGCGCGCGCGCACACACGCACACGCACACAGTGACACACAAAAAAACCCCACATGGATATAAAAACCAACAGTAATTGTTTCCGAATTAGATTAACCATGATGCTCTTCACATTGCACTTATTTCCCCCCCTCAAATTATGTTAAAGCTTAACTTTTGCATGCTATAATAATCTACTGAGCATGCACTGCAGGGCCAGGGAATGCCAGTGAATCATGTTGTTTGCCAGTTACACAGATGGGAAAAGCTCAGTGCTGCCAAGTGTCTGCTGACTGCATTAAATCCTCTGATGAAAACACGCAACACGGTCGGAGATCACAACATATGCTCAAGAATAAATTACGGCAACACATAAGCTTCAATCTTACCCCGGGATCCAGTTATTTACGGATGACATTCGACGAAATCATTTAGCATCAATCCACAAGACCGAAATGCATGGTTAAAGATCCTCTGGTCCGCGACAGAAAGTGGCCAATTCAACACGGGCAGCCGGAGAGACACCAACACCAGATTCAGATTGAGCAGTAACGTTAGCGTCTATCGCACTGGTTTCTCCGCCAACTAGCCCCGCCCCACTATTTTACATCAGCACGGAAGCCTTCTTCCGATTGGCTCTCGGTTAGACTAGGACGCGTCTAGCAGCGCTTTCGACCAATCATTAAATAAAAGAGGCGGGATATCGAGTTGGAAGTCATGCGGGCGGATGCGATGCATGACGTCAATCCTTTGTTACCTTGCCGACCCCTTTCATCTGAAACAGCAGATATCTACAAGCCCAAAACATTGCGTATTAATTCATAAACATCTTGGTGCAGACTTTAAGAAGCTTGTTGCATGGGGGTTTACATGTACAGAAAGCACTATTCAAGGCAAACACAATCGTTAGTAGGCTATTAAAATGAAGCAGGTGCATTTCATAAAATTCAGCATTCAGATTAATTTTAATGAAGCAACGGCTATAGCTACTTGCTGCATAGGTTCCCTATGAAGTCATGTAATTTCTTTACACTCAAAGGCTTTATAACGACTTCATCTGGCTACAACTGATTTATGACAGAGCAAGTGTACATTGCTATCCAAATGGCCAAGCGTCGTTCACAAAACCCGTGCATGTATGTGCATGTGGATCGCAGTCAATTCCCCACAAACCATAATAAGCCATCTAATGATATGCGGCTTTATAACTTTCCACCCACCAGCCAATCTGCTGTCGGCTGTCAAAACCCACAGCTTCAAATACCGCACTGCTTCTCGGCGGAGAAATCCCCGGTGACATTTCGAGACAACGCCTTTGATATTCAGCAAAGGTCACGGACATACATTTATATCATTTTCCCCCGGAGAGGATCAAATGCGAAGTCTGCAGTCTGCCTTCTAAAAGGCCCTGAAACAACACCAAGTAGCCTATCCATAAAAATGCAGCGCCTTTGCTTTAGATGAAAATTTCCTGAGAAAAAAAGAACATTGCGAGCCATTTGTGAGAAAATACACATCACAGTTACAAGAACTGCAGCTAAATATCCATTCTTTCATGAGGATTTAGCATTCAGTAGCCCCAAATTAACATTGAAATAAATGCAACTCACATTTAGCGGATTTTAAATTCGGTGTATTTAACTATTGTTTTTTAAAGCACTGACGTCAATCCCGTGTTGGCCTACATTAGAAGGCCAAATGCTTGTTAACCATCTCTTCCCCACTAAATGAAATAGAGAGCTGACTCCTTTGTTGCTCCATAAGCCTGATGGAATAGATGGATAGGCTAGCCAAAGCAGCCGTGCACAAAAATCATCATTCAAATGTTGTACTTACTCTCCGTGGATCATAGCATTATACATTGCGCAGAACATCGTATTGGATTTGCATTATTTGGATTCGGTGTTTTGATTTTTTTTTTTTCTAGTGTTGTTGGTCTGCGTTGCCGAATCAGTGTAGCTGTCTGCGGCAGCAACTTCCGGCGCATGCGCTACAGCGCTCGCGTCACAGACAATGGCTGTGGTCCAAACATTTTCTTTCTTATATGGATAAAATTGAATGCAATTTAAAACAACACAGGGGCAAAAGCAATTAAATTCGCACACAAATGTAAATGTTGCATTTACAAAATTCCTGCTTTCAGCATTATTAGCCCAAATATGATTTCTGCAAAAGGCAGTTTTTGTCTCCAGCCAATCCCACAAATCTTCCCTGAGTCTGAGTATGACTTGTTTATTCTAACTTCACATCTGAGTATTCTTTTAGCACGTCTTTCTAGATAACTTGCAAATAAAATCACGATAGTCAGCTTGGTGAATGTCATTTGTGAGATTATTCTTATAATTACTCTCGGAGACAGAAAAGTGACAAAATTTATTTTATTAATTGTATAGTTCATCCAGTTACACAATCTTTAGCTCTATCAGAAATAATAGCTTGAAAAACATGACAATAATCATATTGTCTGAAGAAGGATTACCTTAGCCTAACTAAAATATTTACCTTGATGGTTATCAATGATAAATAAGGGTAAGTATATAAGTATATATAAGTTATTTAAGGGTAGAAGACACCAAACACTCAGTTCATGCTTTGCTAGAAGCATAAACCACAATCACCTTTTCATAACAGTTTTTATTCTTGCATATTCTCACTTACTTAGTAAGTTTACCCTTGTGGTACAATAGTATAACCAGAGCATAAAAATATGCCCACTGGTGTCAATTTGTTACAATGTTATGCAAAAAAAAAAAAAAAATTCTAGCAAAACATTTTGGTAGACAACAACTGCATTTTCCCACTAGAAAAAAAGCAAGTAAATATATCAGAACAAACGCTCCTGCAGCCAGACGGTTGTAAACCCGTCAGATTTGTTATTTATTAGCAAATTTAATTATGGATGTTTTTTGTTTGTTTTTTGTTTTTTTGAGACAGTTGCAATTTGACAGTTGCCTCATACATTCCCGGACTCGACAGGTAAAGTTAGGCTCATAGACTGTAAAAAATACGCTAGGCTTTTAACAAATAGTCCATGCTATTTCAAAGATTTTAAATCTGGAAAAAACCCGTCGGGGCTTCGAATGGAACGCATCTACTGTACTTAAACGTCCTACAGGTGAGAAAATAGCTGTGGGAAATAAATATAATTTTACATTTACTAGAACACAACATAACAATCGCACTCCGTTCGCCATTTTGCCGGAAGCCAATTCTTCTTCTGTTGTCAATTATTGCTGAAACGCAAGCAGAGTGTGCATATATCGTCACCTACCGGTCTAATATACAATCTCCGTATATAAACACAACTCATTAGGTGTAAAGTATCACATTTCTTGTGTGTTAAAACGAAGGATCCACATTAGAGGACAAGAAAAACTATCAAATTTGTTTTTTTGTTTTTTTTTGACAGACAAGCCTAAACATCAAACGCATAGCAACCTGATCCTAATACATTTTTCATCTCCCCTATATTCTTTACCCCACCCCTTTAACATGCAGTACATTTCACTCTTTTAAATGTCCACTTTTATACACCCCGATATTAATAATTAATTCTTTCTGTCCCAGGCCAGCTCATAGCCTACTCCAATAATAATTCATGCTGTTTCTAAAAATAATATTCTTATCACAGAAAGAGATGATTGATAGAAACAAA
The DNA here is from genome assembly GCF_016745375.1 of Pimephales promelas. The sequence continues at coordinate 2,049,903 of NW_024121577.1, read as the reverse complement.
GATCTATCTATCTATCTATCTATCTATCTATCTATCTATCTATCTATCTATCTATCTATCTATCTATCTATCTATCTATCTATCTATCTATCTATCTATCTATCTATCTATCTATCTATCTATCTATCTAGATAGATAGATAGATAGATAGATAGATCTCTGACTCCATCCCACACAAGCCCTGTCAAATATTTCTCACGTCATTTCTGTTCCCACATGCCAACGCCTCCACGCATCAAACTTTCAGCTTGCCATATCTTTATGTACATTCCATATGCTTTCGATTATACCTGACACCCTCCATACACGCTGCACCATGGAAAGCAGCTCAGTTACAACAGTGGAGCCCATCAGTCACTTGACATTTAAAATGCTCTCCCCATCACATTTTTCACTTCTCATCTGCACACTCCTGCTACATGTCCTGTATGCTGACACCTACCAGCTTAGGATCGGAGGAATGATATTAATACCTATGCGGGAAGTCATCCCTCAGACTGAATTACTGTAAAACACTCTATGTCTATCTTCAGTAATTCCATTCTATGATCCTGAACAGACTCATGTTACTTCTTTTAAGGTTTACACCAACGTCTTCACCCGAGATTATTTCATGTTCATTATGTCAAGTTGTTCTTAAGCAGGCCAGGATGCACAATATATCTATCATATCAGTCATCAGCCAATATTTTTTTTAAGTGCCCACTTACGCTATTTTAAATGTTCTTATTTTGAGTTGGAGGTCTTCAACAATAGGTATGATACCACTTTAATTTTTCATAATACACTTCACAAAACCTCTGAAAACAGTTTGTTCAAAGATTCAGTCTCTAAACCCCTCCTTTCTGAGAGCCTCTCTGTTCTGATTGGTCAGATGGCCCAGTTTGTTGTGATTGGTCTACCACTTATAGTGTGTGTCGGAAATGAAATGCCTGACACACAGTGATACGAATGATGGCGTGGGTTTTTCCATACAATTTCCAATTCCATAAAATCAAGTCCTCGATCATCCCAAGTGCATACAAAGCAGTTTCGCAGTGCTGAAAACAGTGTCTTCTCGACATGTCAACAATAAGAATCAAACTCTTTCAGGCCTCAGCTAAAACTATAGTTTTTGAAGGCGGGTCAAAATAGGTGTTGTTCGTTATCAGCCAATGAAGACCATAGGCTGACATTATGCAAATTTGTTACATTGCAACTTAGATTTGTAACAGGAAGGAACTGAATTTTCCCTCCTTCCCTTCTTTTCTGGTTCCACTTGCTAAAAGTCATACATTTTGAACACTCAATGTGTGGTCCTTAATGCGGCCAGCGACACCACTGCAGTTTTAAAACAGTTTTTGATAGAATGAATAATGATATTTATGCTTTTAAACTGGACGCACATCCTCTCAGAAAATCATCATCATGATTATCATTACTAAGGCATTGTGTGATTCATAGGCAGAACTGTATGGCGATCAAGAATAATTATTCTCATCTTTGCCATTTAGAAATAAGAAAACAACGGTTCAGACTAGCATTCAACGTGCTCGGAAATCATTTCAGGGTCACAAGGCTTTCTGAAATGAAAAAGCCATTATGTGCACATGAATAATGAAATATAGAAATCTTGAGCTTGAAGCTCAATTATTAAGGTTATGATGGCTGATCCTAGACCAGTAGAAAAGTCATTTTTTTTCCATCCACAAAGCCTCAGGCAGCTGAGGGGAAGTGCTCAGCAGTGTGCTTCATCACACAATAATACAACGTTAATGACGCAGGATGGTGTCTTTCTTTGGCCTTGAAAGACTTCAAGGCAGGATGTTTAAGGAACGGTAGTCCTAATTATGCTTTTTATGCTCAACTCTGATGTGATTGACTGTTTCAAAGGAGATGCATTATCGATCCACTTCACAGACAAGTTGTATTGATTGCGAAATCCCGATAGAGTATGATTTTTCTCCCTCCTCTTACTTTCTCCGTCTTTCTCTCTCCCACTCCAATCAGAGAACGAACTTAGAATCAGGGATGGAAAATATGACCTCTGGGTGCTTTTTAAAATGATCCTCTCGAAAGCGTTTTGATGAGGATGTGACCGAGGATGGCCCGGCTGCGTTTCTTTGTGTGCCGTGCTGCAATCATGTGTAATGGCTGAGCAAGTCTGTGCCTGAGTAGCAGCTATACCCAGCACGGCTCTGCCAGCTCCTGTTATACGCCTGTCGTCGTGTACTCAACATCTCTGCAGCTTTGTTTTTCCTCCTTGCCTGCAGAAAGGTCGTAGTGCTGTGCTGTAACTGCAGGACATATTTATCTTTGTGTGTGTGTGTATCTGTCTCCACTGCAAAAGACGAGGAGAGACCTACTGAAATATACAAGACCTGTGAGAACTATTTTCATTATAGTCAACTTCTCTTATTTGTTTAACCATTTAAAATGATCCAAGCCAAGACCAAAACCTGCATATTTACAAATCTTACAATACGATTTGTTTATTTGTGACATTTTAATTATGACACTCAAATTAATTATTTTAATGTGACATTATGTTTAACGTATTCAGCCCTTGTTCCTCAGAGGCTCTGTTTTTTTTCTGGATAAAAACCATATAATTAAAGGATGAATATTCAGATGGTCATAAGACTTATGGGAAAATGAAGACTAAGAATTTAGGGGTAAATTACCAGGATACGACGAAGACACATAAAATCCCACATGACACCAGACAGAAAGTTCATCTCACAAAGCTCATGCAAACAAGGAGTCTTTTTAGAGAAGAGAACAACAAGGCCATATACAGTATTTATATGTCCAAGTTACGGTACACTGTAAAAAAATATTGTTGGTTTAACTTAAAAAAATAAGTAACCTGGTTGCCTTAAAATGTTAAGTTCATTGAAATTGAAAAATTGAGTTAATACAGTAAAGGAGATTAATTTAATCACCAGAAACTCAAAATATTATGTTATCTGAACTACATAAATTATCTAAGTTGACTTGACAAAAGAAAAAATGTTGTGATTACAAATCATAAAAATGTTTTTTTTTTTTTTTTTTTTTTTTTTTTTTTACAGTGTATATAACAGCACAGGCTGTAATGTGGGGTAAAGGAGTTATTATTCAAAAAGTTCCATGTGGAACATTATGTCTATAGAGTTTGCTAATGGTGACCTAGTTGTGAAGTGGAAATTTCTTTTGTGGCTGCATAAGACCTCAAAATTACAGATGATGTGTGTGTTGTGAATGTAACGCATGGCCACATGCATTTCTTCAACAATTAGCGGTGGACCTTCATGCAATCTTACATTTCAAATCATATGAAATCAAATGAAATTACCACCTCGTAAAAGAGTAGGTTATCCCATGAGATTGGGTTACGTTATCTAATACAGCAATAGTAGGCCTACCTAATTAAGGAACCAAAGATTTTTAAAGGTCCTGCAAAATGTCTCTATGACATTCATTTGAAATTAACGAATACCTAATTAGTGCTTTAAAATACAAATATCACAGAATAAATGTTGGATTAGCATTTGTCTATGCAGCTATAATTTCTGATAGTGCTTCGCAAATGATCTGTTAAGGAGGGAATGTCAGACAAAATCTATCTGAGCAGAGGTCTTGTTTAGGTGAATGGTGCATGTGTATGTGATTGTATCTGATATGTGTGCCTGTTTATTGATTTAATGTGGCTACTTTTTCTCTACTTCAGTCAAACTCTTAATTTTCCTTGCATCCTGTTGGGTTTTGCAAGTTTTCTCTGAGCTGATATGCTGACAGATTGTGAACCACCTGATATCCTTTCTTCTCCCCAGTGGAAGCCTTTTTCCGCTCTGCTCAACTCCTGGTGGACTGGCTTTTGATGCGAGCTGGAAAAACACATCTGTTCTCTCTGATTTTACCTGAGCGGATGAAAACAAGATCCGCTGCTCTGATTGGGGATCATATTCTCAGCTCTCTGGTCCTAATAGGCTCATTTTATCACAAAACAACTTTGATTCAGTAGTCTCTTTCATACTAGTGATTCCCAACCCTTTTATCTCCAAGCTGTCTGTCAAAATAAATATTCAAATATTCAGCCATCACGCAAGTCCTTCTTCTTTAACTAGCTGAAATGATAGCAAAGGTTCTTGCTTTTTATTAACATAAGCTCTTGTGGACTAAATATCAAAATATTAATAATTATGGAAGACTAGCTATCGCGGCGTCCGTCACAGCGCCCGAACAATAGATGGCAGTAGTGTGTAATAAGATTCATCATTTCAGGTCACGCGGTATAGAAGCAACATGTCAGCGCCCTGAACACATGTGTAAATAAAAATGGAGAGTCGAATAACCTTACCCAAGGGTTAACAAAATCAAAACGTTTTGAAAGTATCCACTTGTACAGTGGAAACGGATTTCAGAAATGACCTTACGGCTATCCGAGACGTTTGTACGCAGATCTCTGTTATTTTCAACGATCCGCAAACTGACAGCAGCTCCAAAACAATCGCCACTGTATCTGCGAGTATCAGGTGATTTGTAGATTATACACAGTTTATTTACTGAACTTGTATATCTCCTACAGACGTGCTGTTTTTTTTAAGAATATGCTAGACGGCAAACTGGCTGGTTTTAGTTTTATTCCCCACCAGAAATAAAACTAAATGCATAGATAAACAACAACGTCGTCAGCCATGTAATAATAGCTTCCATTTTACCTGTCGCTTGTCCTTTATTTGTTCACTTCACAGGTTGCTCAGTTTTTCGTCCACAGACCGTAAGGAAATGTCTCTTTCACTGTACTCCGGCCAGTTTGGTGTCTTCAGATGCTTTTTTGGACAGATTGCAGAAGGGGAGACCGGTTGTGTCCTCTCATGAGGGTCTCTATCACCCTATCTCTGTTTCATCAGACAGCGGTAAGAATATCTCCAGCCCTTCCCTATCCCAGCTTCGTGACTGTTGTTTTAGAGATAACATGTGGAAAACTGTACTTTGAATATTATCTTAACGGATTTTTATGATGTTATAGCCTAGTCGTTAAACTAATTTTGTGATTGACTGTGTATGTGTGTGTGTGTGTGTATTTTCTGCTATCAGGTCATCAATTTTCCTTATTGCTAAAGGAACCTGATCAACCTGAAAATGCCAAATCTCTTAAAGTAGCAATAGTGGGCTCACCGAATGCAGGGAAGTCCACACTGACCAATCAGTTGCTGGGTCGGAAGGTGATGATATACTATTATACGAAAAAAAAAAAAACTCTTTAAGAACTTAAGTCTTTTGTCTTAACTGTCAGAACACCATTTTCTTACAGTTGTTTGCGGTTTCTGAAAAAGTGCACACAACAAGAGCACGTGCTGTTGGCGTCCTGACAAAGGATGACACACAAATCGTAAGTACCTCATCTAGCCCATGCTAAATGTACAAATAAAAGTCTAGTCTGTTTAGGAAATATCCAATGTTTGATTTGCCGACCATCTTTTTATCAGATTCTGTTGGATACCCCTGGCCTCACCACACCAATAAAGGCTAAAAGGTGAGTATGTAGGTGTATGAGTGAACGGTGTATAATTGTTTGCATGTTAAAAATACTTTCTCCTGTCTCAGTTTAATATTCAGAAATCTACTCAGAAACTAATGTTGATTGTTTTGTTATGTGTTTAACAGACACCACCTGGAGAAATCACTCCTAGTGGATCCTTTTGAGTCACTACGAGAAGCTGATCTAGGTAGCAAAATCTTAGTTTTCTTGTTTATTTTTTTAGTCTGTTAAAAGAAAAATACAACACAAAGTCAGTATTCATCTTTGTGTGATGGTATTGTCATGTTGTTATTTGGGCTGACCTCTAGTAGTCAACTAAACGTTAGTTGACTAAATGATGCAGAGTCAACCAAAATTGTATTTTAGTTTAGGTATTTTAGGTTAGTCGCAGAAAACAAAAAACCTCAGCAGAAAGTCACTCATTCCGCGAGGGACTGACATATCATTAACGGCGGGTCCTTGTGGTAATTACTAGAGCCCGACCGATAAATGATTTTGAAGGCCGATACAATATTTTTGGGTTTTAAAATCCGATATATCGGCCGATATTTATTTATTTTGTTTATTAAATTTTGTTGGATTTCTCACACGTGTAAAAGAAAAGCTAACTTTTCTGCACAAGATATGTTTGATACTTTTTCTCTATGTCTAAATGTTCACTCCTCGCAAGTATAACTTACATTTTACAATGCAGGGACTGTAACTAGAGATATGCTAGTTATAAATACAGTAATAATTACTTTATTTAGGCAGAAAAAGTTAATTGTGGTTTCCAAGCTCATTAATGTTAACGTTAGCGGTCTTCCACTGATGATAGTGGCATTAGCTAGCTTTGTGGCTAGCTAGTCTATGATGAGCCATAATTTAGCAATAGATAACATCATACTGCAAATTGTAAAACATACATTTTCAATATAACAGGCCAAAGAGAGATGATTAAAGCGTGTTTTGTCCGTTTTTATTTTATTTTTTAAATATTCATTTATCGGCCATTTCTAACTGCCGATACCGATATTATGGAAAATGCCTAATATCGGCCGATATATCGGTCTGGCTCTAGTAATTACAGTATGGCGGGTAGGAAATCTAAACGTTCGCCTTTCATCCATCGACCTCAAATATGGCTTATCATTTCAAACATGCAAGTAGTAGCAACATTACTTAGCTGCTTGCTCTAATGTAAGCCTAGTTAAATGTGCACTATTATTAAGGTGATGATACACGGTGCAACTATTTTGAGCGATGTTGTCGAACGATTGAGAATGGGCAACGCGTATATGGATACTTTAGATCGGTCGTGGGCCCTGTGTCTCACTTGATGGCAACATTGCCCAAAAAGTTGCCCTGTGTATCATCACCTTTAGTCGCCTTTACAAGTGTTCGTGCGGAGCAATCACTTGCATTTTTTTCTTGATAACAGCAGAAACAACTTAAACTACTCAGTCATTTATGGTCTTTCAGATAATAGTAATAAATATTTCAAAATAAACCCACAATAACAAACCGATGTGCTTTGTAAAATACAGAAAACAAACAGGATGTGCTTTCTGCCGTCTCGGTCTCCGTGAACTGGAGCGAGCAACGAAAATGAACCGAAACTCAACATAGGCTAGATATGATAAATATATCCATAGAAATGTCTGCTTTTAAACAAATCATTTCAAATCTAAAACAAATTCTCTCTGCTTATATAGTCCGTATGAAAGGTCCATTCAAATAAACACTTGTTTATTAATAAATAATTCAAATTATGTACATTTTATAGTATGAATATAGTCCTTTGAATATAGTCTTGGACAAAGACGGGCCTTGGAGGAAAAAAAAAAGAGAACCACTGGATTATGACTCATGAGCTGCATCTTCTTTTTCTCCATGTCTCCTGTGTATTTGCAGTGGTGGTGTTAGTTGACATGTCTGATAAATGGACCCGCAGTAAGCTGGACTATGAGGTTCTGAAATGTCTGGCCCTGAACTCTGATGTCCCTGCCATCCTTGTCCTCAATAAGGTATTAGCTATGTCATTTTGTATCGATCTCTCCCAGTCTTGACCGTAGGAATAATTTGTGGAGGAAATTACCATCGCTTCTTTTTTCTGGATGTCCCATCTCTCGTCTGACAGAGAGAGGGGGGTTGTATTGCTGCAATTGCCATCACAGAAATGAATGTCACTATCCAACTCAATGAATGATTTACATCTGGGCTGGTACTTTAAAATAGATAATAAAGCAAAGCATCGACTCTTAATGCACAGGTGGACCTTCTGAAGAACAAAACGCTGCTGCTAGACATCACGGCACAGCTGACTGAGGGGGTGGTGAATGGAAAGAAGATTAAGATCCGTGGCGCAGTGAAACAATCTATGAAATTAGCAGCTGAACCACACAACACCGAAAAAACTCTTTCTGAGAGCACGCAGGACGGGGTGTCTCAGGAGGGTCGGGACAAAGGCAGACTCAGCCAAGTGACGCTAAAGGCCCTGAAGAGCCGCAGCGGGTGGCCACATTTTAAGGACGTATTCATGTTAAATTCTCTTGACAGAGAAGATGTGGAAACATTAAAGGTTAGAGAACACATTTAAGAGTACAAGATTAGCTTTAAGACCAAAAACAGTTTAATCTCAAGCATTTTGCCTGTGTTTGAACATTTGTGCAACAGAGGTACCTGTTCGAAGGTGCAAAGCCTCGCAAGTGGCAGTACCACAGTGAAGTACTGACCGATCAGGGTCCGGAGGAGGTGTGCAATAACACCATCAGAGAGAAACTATTACAGCATCTCCCTAAGGAGGTGCCGTACACTATGTCACAGGTGGGTTATGATTTTTGGTGTATGCATTTCTGTACAAAAGTTGTTGATCAAAAATTCTGTGAAACAGGAATATTGTGAAACATTATTAGTGTATTTTGGAATAAATGTAATCACCAAATCAGCATATTATCAGTATGATTTCTGAAGGATCATGTGACTGAAGACTGGAGTACTTCCATCACAGGAGTACATTACATTTTGAAATATGCTAAAATGTAGTCATTCTGAAATTGTTATTTTCTTGTTCTGGTCTGTTTTTTCTTTCATCATTAATTTGTTGTTCTCCTGTTAGAAAACACACATCTGAGAGCATAAATGCTCAGAAGAATATTCCAAATCATTGAAACTGGATTAGTATCCAATTCAACCCTAGTATGATTCTCATAATTTGTAAATTGGGAATTTTTTTTCCACAAAACCTAGACATATATCTGTCTGTCTGTCTGTCCATCCTCCAGAATATTTTCCATTAGTCAAAATATGAATTGATGTTTGCTGGAATGTTATTATTTTTATTTCTTATTATTTTGGTCTTTTTACAGCAAATTGAAATCTGGAAGGAGTGTGAGGATGGGGTACTTGAAATATGCATCAAACTGTACGTGAAGAAAGACACTCATATGGTGAGCTCTCTGTTTTCTGAGAAAACAAATTAAACACAACTAGCCTTCCTTGTTTAGGAAGGCTAGTTTCTTATGCTGCTGTTTTTACCATCAGGGAACCTTACTTTTATAGTAGACATTTTGTGGATTTTTAGTATTTTAAAACAAATAGCTGAAGAAATGGTAACATTATTATAATACATAATACAATTAAACCTTTTATTTCTTTCTTGCAGAAAATGGTAATTGGTCCTGGAGGTCAGTTGATAACCAGAATAACCCAGGAAGCTGAAAATGACCTAATGAAGATTTTCTTGCGTAATGTGCGTTTAAAAATCTCTGCGAAGCTGCAGAAGTGAGGTTCACAGTTCAGATGACGAAGGTCAGAGACTGATGCATACAGAGGGATACGGAAACAAAAAGCGATTTAAAAGTGAAGAAATGGACTTGTACAGAAAATCTGTGTGGTTGATCTCAACAGACCCTTCATTTCTCTAAACTGAAATTCAAGTTGATCAAAGCCACATTACATGGTTTACATTACATTACAGCAAAATTGAACTATCACAGCTTTTGATTTATAAAAATGTCTTTATATTCATAAATGGCAAAAGTATAGCTTTAAGGCTCAGGACAGGTTCACTTTCTCTCTTCACTTTATTTCTGGAAGCAAGGGCTGACCTTGTTTTTTTTATTCATCATTATTCATTGTCCTCAGTGTGGTCAGGCTGTTATCCGGAGTCTTGCTGTTTAATTGAAGGTCTTATGTAAGACCATTACACTGGCCTGAAATCAGTCATCTGCAGGCCTGACTTCAGCTCTAAAATATAAGGTGGGCCACAGGACTGTGAGAGGGGGCTGGACCGTCGGGGTGGGACGAGCCGGGACTGCTCAGCTGTGGCTGTACATGCTACTGTACTTACTGCAGCAAAGTGGAACTCTTTTCAATTATTTAAACCTATGTGATATTACATTTTTCACCAGTTGAGTAAATTCATGCATCCATTTTAGTCAGTGTTAAATGTTTTGAGTGATAAAGAATAGGCAATAAAGTTCTCATGTTGCTGGACTTCCTGTGTTATGGTCACTTTGTCTACCGACAGCAGAAGTCAATGCTTTTACAGCAGGAAGACAAACATATACACCAATATTATGAACTACGTACACATATGGAGTTAATGGAATAATCTCATTCATTCACTGAGCACATTTGTGTAAATCTCACCAAGGCTGCATTTATTTGTTGAAAATACAGTAAAACAGTAATATTGTGAAATATTATTACAATTTAAATAGCTGTTTTCTATTTAAATATAGTTTAAAATGCAATTCCCTGTGATTTCAAAGCTGAATTTTCACCATCATTACTCTTCAGTCTTCAGTGTCACATGTACATTCAGAAGTCATTCAAATATGCTTATTTGCTGCTCAAGAAACTTTTTTATTATTAGCAATATTGAGAACAGTTGTGTTGCTTCTTTTTGAGGAAACAATGAAATTATTTTTAATTATTATTTGATGACTAGAAAGTTCAAAAGATCAGCATTTATTTGAAATGCAAATCTTTTGAAAAATTATAAATTTCTTTACTGTAACTTTTTTATGCATTTAATGCATCATTGCTGAATAGGAGTAAATAAAAAAAACACCTTACTGATCCTGTAAGTTTTGAACAGTAGTGTATTGGTTTTTTTTTAAAGATTAAAAAAAAGTTAATTAAAGATTCTCAAAGACCCAGAAGCACAAGTGCAATCTTAATAGTCAAGGTTCCAAAAAGTGTATTTTTTTTGCATTATTTTTTAGTTCCCCAAAGAAACTTTGAATGAACAGTTCTTTAAACAACTTTTTTTTTCTTGGTGTGAATATATATATATTTTTAATCTAAAGACCCCTTTTTCCCAGTATAAAATGCAATATAGAGTTTCCATGGATGTTCTTAATTGAAACATAAAGAAACCATTTTTTTAAAGGTGTTTTATAAACATGCCACCGTCGCAAAAGTGGCCAAAAGTGGATTATGAAAAGCTTTCAACACAACTGACATTAATAAATCAAAACAAGCAGAACATTTAATTCAACCTTCAATGATATTTATTGAAATGATTCTCAAAGACAGTCTCATAAAAAACTATAGGCTAAAAAAAGTTGAATGGATGAAACGGATCAGAATTGCATTGTTAGCGTATTTAATCCATTTAGCATTTGTTTTTCTGCTCTTTTTATCCATCCGCTCACTGGACCGCCTCATCCGTCGCTCTGAAGTTCACTTGACACGTGCCTTTTCCACTCATATCCAGATGATTTTTGAGAGAAGTCAATAGAACCCTTACCATTACTAAACTCAGTAATGGTAACGGTTTAATCGCCACTCTCTGTCAAAGTGTTTGCGGGTCCAGGAAACTGTCGGAGGAATATTGACCCCCCTGGGTAGTACATCATCTATACTGTAGTGTCTCAATAATGAACTTACAGTATACGATGATATCCTGTCTAGAGGGCAAGACTGATGAAACACTTCCACTTTGGAAATCCACTGAACATTCACAGCCACTATTTCTGACATTTCCTATGATCGATTGTTTAGTTTATCTAAAGATTTAACGTTCTTTTTAGAAACATTTGACCGTTGTTAGAAATGTTACATATTCCAAATCAATTTACAAAAACTGTTAAGAATAGTTTCTATACATATGTTTCTTGAACTACATTATTATCAGTTCAGATGGTCTAAATTGTTAGATTTATTTGTTTCCAAAAGGTTCTCCTGCAGAAATTCTTGAGAGATGCTCACACCTGTGGAAGATCCACCACATGGGTCTATTCATCTGAAAGGAAGAGCAGCTGCCATCCTGTAGTTCATAGTCACCGGTGACACACTCACCTTTAGGTCTGCGTCCTCGGTAAGTGTCGAAAACAGTTTTAATTGCCTTCATATGTCACCTCTAGCCGTCTTTTCACAAGTCTGTTGTCTCCATGCTGTGAAGGGATCGTAAACTCTGCCCCCTTGGTTCTGTGTTTTTTAATGCTCACTGCTCATTTGCATATGATGACTCAAAGGCTGTCCCATCCTTATCATGCTCTTCCCTTCACTCTGCTGACCAATCAGATTAATCCCCTATATCAGACCCTGAACAGATACTTGGTACCAGGACTTGCTCTCACGCGAGTGTGTGAATCCACACCCAAACTCCCCCACCCCGGGAATAAATTTGAAATTGTACCAGATAGTTGGTGGAAAATATTTAAGATCCAAAAAACATATTTAATGCATATTATATTGGTTTCTTAAGCTGTTTTATAGCCAGAGGTGCATATTACAATAAAAATGTTGTAATACAATTACGGATTACACGATAAAATAATCTTAAAACATCTTAGATTTATATTGAGTTGATTGAACTTAAATATTTTAAACGTCTATATTGAGACTATGAGGGGTTTACCAAAACATATGTGACCCTGGACCACAAAACAAGTCATACGGTACGGGTATATTTGTGGCAATAGCCAACATTACATTGTATGGGTCAAAATTATTATTATATTTTAATGGATATTAAGTAAAGATCATGTTCCATGAAGATATTTTGTAAATTTCCTATCATAAATACATATTTTTGTGTGTGAATGCAGCAAAATTGCGAACATTAATGGACAACTTTAAAGGCAATTTTCTCAATGTTTCGATTTTTTTGCACCCTCAGATTCCAGTTATTCATACAGTTATATCTCGGCCTATCCTAACAAACCCTATACGTCAATGGAAAGCTTATTTATTTTGTCAATTTTGTATTCAATTTATCCACAAGATGGATTTCATGACATTACAATAGTGCAATATATGCATGATTCATGGATCACAGTGGCCAATTGTTGATTGACTACTAAAAAAAATGTCCTCATACCCATGTGTGAGCTGTGACAAATTAACCTGATTCTACATCTGTAGTTGTCCGCAGCGTCTAGATGTTAAAGGTCTATTGGCTAACATGGGAGTGGCCCCCCACAGTTACTGTGGAGACAGACTCTCAGTTAGGGTGGGGTTGGGGGGTGTTTGTGACTGCTTGGGCCATGCAAACTGATAAAAACAAGATTGTGGCCTATCTGAGTTACACCAGCATGTAGCAAGCCTCTGACGTCTTATCTGCCTCTCGAATAGATGGACATTTCTGTTAATTTTTGATGATTTCACTGAATTTCACTGCCACTGGCTATGGCCAGTTAGACATGAAGGGTGCTGGAAACCGCCTCTTATGAAACACTAGTATTATTCCACTGATCAAGCTGATTTGAGATCATTTAAACTTGATGGTCGTTGAGTGCTGGCATAATGTGTGTGAAGATTCAATTCTTGGAGAACAGTCCTGCTATATCAGCATCTTTTTTAGCAAAGTACTTGTTCACCAAAAAAAAAAAAAAAAAAAGGAATTGTGTCATCATTTACTCACCCTTAAAGGGATACTCCACTTTTTTTTGGAAATAGGCTCATTTTAAACAGTCAAGTTTTACCGTTTTCGAATCCATTCAGCCGATTTTCTGATTTTTAGAAGAATATCAGCAACCAGACAGTTTCTGGTCTCATTTACTTCCATAGAGTATATATTTTTTCCCTACTATGGAAGTCAATGAGACCAGAAACTGTCTGGCTACTGATATTCTTCTAAAAATCAGAAAATCGTCTGAATACATTCGAAAACTGTAAAACCCAACTTTTTAACTCTGGGGGAGTTGTAAAATGAGCCTATTTCCAAAAAAAGTGGAGCATACCTTTAAGTTGCTCCAAACCTGTATGAGTTTCTTTCTTCTGTTGAACACAAAAGAAGATATTCTGAAGAATGCTGGTAACCAGACAGTTGACGACACACATTGACTATTTTTTTTCCCTACTATGGAAGTCAATGAGACCAGAAACTGTCTGGTTACTGATATTCTTCTAAAAATCAGAAAATCGTCTGAATACATTCGAAAACTGTAAAACCCAACTGTTTAACTCTGGGGGAGTTGTAAAATGAGCCTATTTCCCAAAAAAAAGTGTCCCTTCAAGTTGCTCCAAACCTGTACGAGTTTCTTTCTTCTGTTGAACACAAAAGAAGATATTCTGAAGAATGCTGGTAACCAGACAGTTGACGACACACATTGACTATTTTTTTTCCCTACTATGGAAGTCAATGGGGGCTGTCAACTGGCTGGTTTTGGGTGAACTATTCCTTTAACAAGATGATTAGTAATGAATTATTTTCAGGTAGTTTACTGTAAACTGCTTTGAATGAAGAATACTAAATGATTGACAGTTTAGGACAAGCCAAGGGCTCCTTTGTGGATAGACAGACTGAGGAGGGACCCCGGTTATAATATATTAAAATTAGTGTTACACATATAAGTCTGATATATAACGTGTGTACTATTTAATGGGTTTACATTCCATTCACATCCATTAAAACAAATTAAAATCCATAAAAACATTTTCTTCTGCATTCTCTCCTCTATCTTGCTTCTAGTCTAGTTGTCTAATAAACCGGGCATTGCATATTATGAATTACTAATTGCTTTTGTACCTCTTTTCAAAGTCACTTTGTATGAAAACGTGTTCTAAATGCATAAAAATAAAATATAAAATCATTTGTAATTTGTATTTATTTGTCATTTATATTGATGAGTAATCTTAGTTACTGTTTAACTTTCTTTACTTAGTAATCTAAGTAGTCTAAACTATTTAAATAAGCTTTGTCAGATGTTTAAACAGACCTGTCGATTGTTTTAGATTAAATGTGCATCATTTTATCTCTGTTCGTTGAATCCAAATGTAATAGTCATTTAATTTAATCATAATTTAATAGGAATCCATGCCTTCCATCAGAAATGTTTATGAAAAAAAAAAAAAAAGATTTCCCAATGCAGAGTTTGCAATGGTTTCATGTTGGTCATGTGGAACTGAACTGCATTGACCAACTGAAAGCTGCTTTTTTTGAAAATGACTTCTGTGTGAGCTGTGCTTCATAACATTGTTATACAACAATATACTCTCCTGGGAAAAAAAAAAAGGATAACAAGCTCAAAATGGCTAAACACCAGCTTTTAATTGTCTTAACTGCAAATCATTGGTCAGGAAATAAGCATTGCATGCAAATGCCCTACTTAAAAAGCCATTGCAGACTCAGAAAAATATCAAAGACAGAATGAAGTTTTTGGCCGAATATGGGAGTGTCTGCAAAAACGAATGACATTGAAACACCAGTTGCATGGTGATGCTCCAGATGTGTCTTTGAAAATCTGGTGAGAAATATAACAATAAATATCTGTACCACAGTGTACACATTTTAGTTGCTGGTATTGGTGAGCTACTTCACTGTGAAAAGTCATTTAATGCTTTACAGTACAGGAGAATATTGCAGAATACATTGCTTTACATAATTGAAAAGTCATTTAATGAGGAATGATCCGATGTTATTTTTCATCATCAAGATAATGCTCCTGCCCAATTTGCAAAGATCCAAGAAGTGGCTTGAGAGCAAGTCCATCATCATCAGTGTCATATTCGGCCTGGTCGGAGTCTAGATATGAACAATATTTGGCCTCACATTAAATTCAAACAAACTGGGAGACATTTTTCAACTCCACATGAACTGTCTGAAGCAATCAACATACCCAAACATTTAACAAAGGGGAAGGCTTTTCCATGCTTTGGTATAGTTTAAATGCAATTCTTGCTAATTTCCTGACCAGTGATTTGTGATAAAATTGGTTGATTAAAAGAATTAAAAGTAAATTAAAAAAAAAAAAAGAATATTAAAAGACTACTACATATTTTGTCATTGTTGCCTTGGTACATTCTTTTAACCTTTTACATTTTTTTTTGTCCACAAAACTTGGCTAGTGTCCACATGTTAAGAGTATAAGTCATTTACTACTTGAAAATAAACTTGGAGGTGTTTAGCAAGGTGGATGTAACTGCCTAAACACATCCAAAACCAGTATAAAAAATGCACTTAAGTTGCCATAAATGAATACTGCTCTCCAGGATTATTTTGTCAGGCCTCACTCAATGGGTGCTTTAATAGAGAAGCCCTCAGCAAATGACCTGAAACCTATTCAAAAAACGACCTATTCAATGCATGATTTTAATGTTCAAGACTGGAAATTATCCACTGAATGCTGAACTGTGACAGTTCTACCAAGAGCCAATAAACAGTGAAGACTTCCTGCAGTAATGAGGGGACAAACTGCTGGTGTGATTAACACCAATATGTGCGTGTCTGTATGGGTTTAGTGGAAGTGTTAGGGAACCCTTGGCCTCCAGAGTGAGATGGACCCCCCTTTCCCCCAGATCCAGAGAATGTTGTTTCTACACACCTATGTGGGCAGGCTGGAGCACAAACTGGGAACCGGGAGAGACAAAGAGACAGATCAAAGACGAGACTGATGTTTTGACAGAAGTGCACATACACACCTCTGTCCTCTTTGAAGTGATGGAAAGGTAGCAGCCTAAGGAAAGTTGCTTGCAGGAAGCGACAAACCTCTGGACAAGTCTCTTTAGTTTGCTGCTCCCATCTCATGGTCATGTATCTCCCAGAGGAACGGCCTGTGCTGGACTTACCTTACCAAATGAATCATTTAGCTAATAACTATAGATATTATCCACAAGGTAAGACTGTCTTTCCATTCCTCACATTTTGAGAAGTTCAAATTCAAAAGACTTAACATTCAACAAACAAGTGTGGTGCTGGAGAACTAATGTTGTAAATGAAAATGTGAAATGATTCTGTTATTGATTAGACTGTAAGGAACCCATCTGCCGAACTCAGCACAGCACCGATGGCAGGATGGGCAGAACTGAAGCTGAATTGACCTCACTGCCGGTTCACGTGTCACTGCAAGATCGGGAGCTTTGGGATAAATTCAGCGGTTTCGGCACAGAGATGCTGATTACTAAATCTGGAAGGTATGCACTTATGCGGGATTGGTACTTTTATGCTTGGTGTCACAGACCCAGACTGAAATGCATGTTTGAGCTGTTTTAACTGAAAGCAACTTGCACTGACATATCTTAAAACATGCCTTTATTTTTTTTCTAAGGAATTTTCATAATTTCATAATCTAAGTCCTGTCTGTGAAACCAGACCATGATGTTTATACTATGGAATTTCAACACAACAAATGGAATTGTGTCTGGATTTACACCTATTTAGTGCAAGAAATCTTAAAGGGATACTCCACTTTTTTTGGAAATAGGCTAATTTTACAACTCAACAGTTGAGTTTTACCGTTTTCAGATGTATTCAGACGATTTTCTGATATTTAGAAGAATATCAGTAACCAGATCGTTTCTGGTCTCATTGACTTCCATATGGAGAGTTCCTCTGCTCCTCTGCTCATTTTACAACACTGGGGGAGTTGCAAAATGAGCCTATTTCCAAAAAAAGTGGAGTATCCCTTTAAATATTTGTCAAGTCAAGTTACTAAGAGAAAAGGTGATCTTAAGTGAATTCATTGTTGAATATTCTTGATCACAAAATAATCAATAATGCCTTTTTAGAGGGCATCTTCAGTCTTCTAATATGTGATGACTAATTGTTATGGTGTGTTTCCGGTGTACTTTTATTTCAGGCGTATGTTTCCCAGCTGCAAAGTAACAGTGACAGGACTGAATCCTAAAGTCAAGTATGTGGTGATAATGGACATGGTGCCGTTTGATAATCGCAAGTACAAGGTACCTCCCCTCCACTCCTCCCTTATGGCACATACACGCATACTCAATCCAAACCCCTCCATTCTCCCTGACAAACACACATACACTACCATTCGAAAGTTTAGGGTCAGTATAAGATTTTTCTTTTAATAATTTAATACTATTATTCATGGCACAAAATATCTCAATCAATCCTGCTCTTTTTAACTTTCTATTTTTTTTTTGCTTATTAAGATTCCTGAAAAAAAAAAAACATGTTTCCACAAAAATATTAACCAGCACAACTCATAACATTGATAATAAGAAGAAATGTTTCTTGAGCACCAAATCAGCATATTGGAATGATTTCTGAAGGATCATGTGACACTGATGCTGAAGATCCAGCTTTGTCATCACAGAAATAAAGCACAATATAAAACAGTATAATATTTTACAATATTACTGTATATTACAATATTACTTTATTTTGACCCTAGAAATTTGCCTTGGTGAGCATAAGAAACTTTTCAAAACGTTTTGAGTTTACCATTAAACTTTTTTAACTATCAATGTTCAAATTGCTTAATTAAAATGAGCTTAATCAACACAATTGCTGTACATTTTGTCCAATCTTAATTTGATTGCGTTCAATCTGCTTAAATGTATGTAAAATGTAAGTTTACTTAATCCGTTTGTGTTGGATTACATGAATGATTTGTGTTGCATTAACTGAAGCTGTGGGCGGTGCTTGTTAGTTCCCATTTTAGCTCCAGGTGACTTTTTTTTTTTAAAGTTATGAACAAAGTCAAAGACTATAGCCTACTACGCTTTTATATTGTTGCAGTGGAATAAGGATTGTTGGGAAGTGAACGGTTCAACTGATCCACACCTGCCCAATCGGTTCTTCATCCATCCAGACTCGCCTGCACCTGGAGAGAAATGGATGCAGTATCCAATCTCCTTCCACAAGCTCAAACTGACCAACAACACGCTTAACTCCAATGGCTTGGTGAGCTTTTAGAAATGGGGGGGAAAGGTTCTGGTTGAAAGGTTAACAAAGAACGCATATTCATAGAAAGTATGTTTTTCAGTGTTCAGGGTTATATTTCTGTTTCTCTCCACGTTCATTAGGTGGTTCTCCACTCCATGCACAAATACCAGCCCCGTCTACACATAGTCCAGTCTCCAGACCCCTGTAACCCTCACAAACCTGGCGGTTACCTGCGCTTCACCTTCCCTGAAGCTGCTTTTGTAGCCGTCACAGCCTACCAGAACCAAGAGGTGAGCACAGACATTTCTCATGTGATGAATACTGTTTGAATTTTTTTTTTTTTTTGGAGTTCCACTACCATCTAGTGGCTCAAATTCACAAGGTTAAAGACGTATCAATGCAGCTTAATTAAAAATATCCTTTATATATCCTTAAAAATATCCTATATATATATATGAAGAGTTCAGATGCAAAAGCCTCTAAATGCCATTTGAAATTTTCTTCTTTAATGATGATTTTTATCAAGCTTGTATATTTAAGTTCAGTAATTTCACTTAAATAACAATTAATAGGTAATTATCATTGCCATTTAAGTGAAATCACTGAACTTAAATATACGAGCTTGATAAAAATGATCATTCTAGAAGAAAATTTCAAATGGCACTTAGAGGCTTTTGCATCTGAACTCTTCATATATATATATATATATATATATATATATATATATATATATATATATATAAATCTCAAAATATCAACAATTTAAGTGAAAGCTGAAAAATTAACCAGATGTGTGACTTCAAAGAGTCTCTCTTTTCTTCCTTGATTAATTATTTTCTATTAGTCAATTTTCTTTGTATGATTTATAAGTGTTAACTGGCATGTCTCTGGTTTTTGTTGATGGTACCCTTAATTTTCTTCCTCATCAACACAGATCACAAAACTCAAGATTGACAACAACCCCTTTGCCAAAGGCTTTCGTGACAATGGACTGAACAGGAAAAGGTGAGTAACAATTCAATCCAAAAAAAGTGTGAGAGCTATTTTCATAATTTCTTTCTTTAATTCAGGAACATTCACCTACAAATGTCTCCTTTAGAGAACATGGCAGTATCAGGGCTGAGTAATTGTAATTTTTTTTCAACTTTTAATGCAAGTAAATGAATAGATTCCCATCATTCCAAAGGGCAAATCAAATGTACATAGTGTATTTAATAAAATTTACATATCGTTTCCTGTCCTGACTATTGAAATGGCCTTCACCCTGATAAATAATTCTGATATTTTGTCAATATAACATTTATAATTTCTACTCATAATAGGTTTAGAGACAAAGAGACCCAAGAAACCAAAGATTCAGATGGACAGGACAAACGAAATTTGACACCAAATGAGCGTGGTATGTGTTTCTGCTGTAATGAGCTGGTGCCCAGCAGGTGGCAGCACAGGGGATTCATGGCAATCATGAGGGTCACCTTGATGTACCCTGCATTTCACTTAATACATAATTAGCTGGTTTTTTCTCTCTCTTTTAACTCTTTGAATTAAATTGTGTAAGTTTAGTTTCACTATTTCTGCTTTTCTGTTGTCCAATAGCAGTGGGACAGTCACAGAAAGACGAGGAAGTCGACGTGACCGTGTCCAGCTCTGTTGACCGCACCCTTATTTCAGACGTGGCTTCCTCGGTCACCCCAAACCCTTTCATATCAGCCTTCAATAGCCTCAGCACGGCTGGAGGACCTTCACCCCAACAGACCCACACCATTCTCAGCCTCAGCAACAGACACCTCAACAGGTGAGTCCAGCTTTGTGTGATCCAGTGATTATCAAAATATAAACATAGTATAATATTTTTCTGTTCTGTTGTACTGTAAAATACTCATTTTTGCTCTGAACCATTTTATTATACATTTTTTTATTACATTTTATTATAGAGATTTAGTGGTAAAATATGTGAAAAAGATGAAAACCCCAATGGGAAAGACATTTTCTAAATATCAGCTAAGCTGTAAAATGTGGATTTACATGGACATATAGGGATAAAACTTGTACCCTTTATAGAGTTAAAAAAAAGCTCTCTTCACTATTCTGGATGAAAAACAGTGATCTTTGCTGAAAAAGTTTGCATCCCTGGAGATCAAAATGATCTCAGTTTATCCCTGTCTTGACAAGTGCTACATGCAGGTGTGACAGTCTTACAAATATGTTTTATTTCAAGTCCCAGAGAAGCCAGACCCTCCAGCCTCCGTAGTCTTTGTGCATCTCTGCCCATGGCCCAGAGCTCCTGTGTCCAGTCCTCCACAGCAGACCCAAACCTCAGCCGACTGCCATCTCAGATCAGCAGCCCTCTAAACCACCACCACCACAGCAGTCCCACCTCTCAGACCCCTGGCAGATCCATAATCCAGCTCCAGACTTATTTCCCTACCTCTCCCCATCCCTCAAGGCAATGTCCTGACATGGAGCTGCCTCCTAAATTGAGTCGGATGCAACTTCCTGAAAGTGTTCTGAGGAACCTGGAGATGACCCCAGTCTACGACTACGTTAATCCGAGACCCTTCACTGACATCCTCAACAGGATCCATTTTCGACCGTTAGCCTCTGGAACAGCAGGGAAGGGCCTGCAAAATCCCCACCACCCTGAGCAGTACTCCCGCGGGTCAGAACGAGAGCTGCGCCCGCAGATTTATCCAGCTGCTCAGGAATACATTGATCAACAATTCACATTAAACAGATCACAGATGGACTACGTCAATGCCAGACCACTAACTGAATACTATGGTGAACAGCAGATTGGGAAATGAAGTTTATCGGTTATCATCTAATTATGCCTCATTATGTTGCTCATGTCCAGCAGAGACTGCACTGCTTCAATCTGCATCACTAGTTTACAAACCAGATGTTGAACACACAGAGCTTGCCAACAAAAGAATGTAAATATTATTTTCAGTGGGATACAAGGTTGTTTGCTGTAACTGATGTCGATATTTGTTTCACAATTAACGGAATCCTTTGGCAAATAGCAAAACGGTCATCCGGCCCCCTCTCCATCTGGTATGGAACACACAATTTTTATTATCCAAACAATTCCTATCATACTCACCCCTTGATAATCCAGTTTCACTTGGAAATATGCCATATTACAAAGCAAGAAGTGTGGACTGAAATTCACGAAGTTGAAAGAAATCCAGATACATATCACATTATTATTACTGTCTCAATCATCTCTGATCTTGTGTTTTTTTAATATTTGTTTTATATTAAACCTAAATACTGTGTTCTGCATAGTTTTTTTAAACATAACTTTTCTTAACATTGTAGAAGTTGACTTACAAAGCCCATAAACTTGGAAATAGGCTCATTTTACAACTCCCCCAGATTTAAACTGTTGAGTTTTACCGTTTTCGAATCCATTCTGACGATTTTCTGATATTTAGAAGAATATCAGTAACTAGACAGTTTCTGGTCTCATTGACTTCCATAGTCAATGAAAAATATACTATGGAAGTCAATGAGACCAGAAACTGTCTATTCTTCCAAATATCAGAAAATCAGCTGAATACATTCGGAAATGGTAAAACCCAACTGTTTAACTCTGGGGGAGTTGTAAAATGAACCTATTTCCAAAAAAAGTGGAGTATCCCTTTAAAACTCTAAAATGGCAAAAAATTGACACACCAAAAAGACAAATAAATGAAGACAAATTTATTGACTATGATCAGAAACTGATTCCTAAATAGATGCATGTATGCTACATATTCGTTCATTAACAATATATAGGCATTAACTATTTGCACTGCTATATAGCACATTTTTAATTAATATTGTTAGTATGGAAACTTTACAAACTAAAACAAACACACTCAGCTCAGAAACAACAGCTTTTGTTAGTTTGGTTTAAGCATAGAAAAGTTTTTGAAAAGTTGAGATTAAATGTGTGCAACATCTTATAAACAATGGCTATATTTTCAGACCACAATTCCCTTTTCCCTGGCTGAAACGGACGTTGACATCAAAAACAACAAACAATTCATTTTGAAGAATGAAATTTGAACATCAATTTTAATGAACTTGTTTCTGACAAACAGGACTTTTCCCCCACAAATGTATTGTTAAAAAAAAAAATGTTATATTTGGCATCAGATTACTACCTATGATCAAAATACACAATGACTAATGATTCAGCAGCAATGTAGAATAAATGTTGGTAAACCGTTTTACCTACCGATGTTTGGCAAACTATTTTGTATGACTGAATGGCAAGCTGGAAATCAGAATAAAATAAAACAAAACACAAAAGCCTATTTCTCAATAGAAAAAAAAGTTAAGAGTTAAAATTCACATATATCTGACAGAGCTCTCACATTATCTGGATGTTGATAATTAGTACTTAAGAAACCAAAAAATGCATATGACATTATCTGATATTGTGGTTAAGAGGAAGTCCCGTCATACGGAGATAAACAGAATAAAACTAAGGAGATGGTAGATGTTCAACTTTAATTGCACAGCGTGTAATGTATCGATCTCTAAACTTGTAGATTCTGTACTGTCAGTTTGACTAAAGACAAGGTTTATAATATCTTACTTTCAGCTCATGGAAGAGGACTAAAGCTTTATCGTCTGCATAAACAGTGGGTTGAGGTAACTTTCCTGTGATTTTCTGCGATGAAAAAATTAAAGATACCTTCCTATATCCTGCTGATTCAGCATGTTTGGCCTATGCTTGGCATCTTGGTAAAAATGCACTTGGACCACATTTTAACATCCAAAAATAAGCAAAACATTATCAAAGAATATACATATGGAAATGATAATGAATCACATGGAGTAGTTCCACATGAAGGACTACATGGTGAACATGTGACCTGACCTATAGAACCCTAAAGCACATTTTTTAAAAAGCAACAGAACGATCATTCATGTCCACTATAAAAAAATATGAAATTACTTAATGTTTGAACTGTACAAAAAGATGTACATCTAAATGTGTCAAATAAAAGTCAGTCCTTCTCCTTCGTGCGTCACTATTTGACCTGAACAGCAAAGTCTTCACAATGACCCAGTTGATCAATCCACTAAACATGCTGTAACAATCCTAATGGCTCTTCTACACTATATACGTCTATATATTTTCATACACTGCATAAATGTTACTGCGATTACAATCTTAGCCACCCATCAAAATGGCAATACATACTTCTAACTTCTAAACAACTACTTACACATAGAGCTGCCCACAAGCACATTTTATGAAATCGTTGTGTGATTAACAAAATAATCTTTTTTGAGGTACGTCGTTTAAACAGGAAAAAATGTCAAATAAACAGACAGAAAAGGATATAAGTGATAAAACAAGAGCACACGCAGAGAATCTGGTCCTGAAGAGGTAAGGCACCAGGGGTCTAAAACAACAAAATCTTCAATTTCCTCATTTTAAAAAGAAAAGAGCTTTGTTTCTTTTCAAGGCAATCGATGTGGGAGTGTTGGAAAGGCAGCAGAGTGAAAGAGGAGTTCAAGCTTGAGGGCTGATCATTTTCTGCAGCAATGGGATCTGTAGAAAAACACGTTTATGTTTATACTGACAAAACACATCATATATTTTACTTATTCATTCACTCATTCTGTTTCGTGTCTGCAAAAAGTGATCAGGCTTTAGCCTTTAGCTCTTACAGTTACTGCAAAAGCTACACATATAAGGCAAATTATAAATGTTCAAAAGTTTGGGGTCAGTAAAATAAATAAATAAATAAATATATATATATAGAGAGAGAGATTTTTTTTTTTCAAATAAATGTTATTTTAATCTTTATATTCAAATAAGAATCATGTAAAAATGCATCACAGTTTCTACAAATATACTAAGCAACTGTTTTCAACATTAGTAATAATAAGAAATGTTTCTTGAGCAGCAAATCAGTATATTATAATCATTTCTGAAGGATCATGTGACACTGAAGACTGGAGTAATGATGCTGAAAATTCAGCATTGCCATCATAGGATTACATTACATTTTAATATCTATATTAAAATAGAAATCAATCATTTTAACCTGCAATACAATTTTACAATATTACTGTATTTTGGATCAAAAGCAGCCTTTATTTGAAAAACATTTTTTTTAATCTTGAAAACAGTAATATACATGAAATATTTGTATTCACCTTGGACAGATCCACCCCTGTGAGTGCGTTGACAGAAACAGGTAGTTCAGCCAACAGACGATTGACTTCCCCAGTGACACGGCCACCGTCACCGCTCAGGATCACAATCTCATTGGTACGGGCCAAGGGTGCGGACACCTTTTCAGCAATCTGTGATGGTACAAATTCAGCCACTGACATGTTAAGACAGTATTTAAGAGGATCATCTTTCAATAAAGACTTATTTAATAAGAATAGTGTTATTAAATATTAGTATTATTGGTCAGGTCTAAAAAAGAAAGAAAGCATAAAAAGTTGGAAAATATAGCAGTAATTTAATCCCACATATTTCTTTCGTTAAGACTTCTACACACCTTTGGCAGAGCCTCCAGGACGAGGGCGATCTTTGCAGCGTCCCCGTACTCCTGATAGGCCTCAGCTTTGAGCCTCATGCTTTCTGCTTCAGCTTTACCCACAGCCTCAATGGAGCCGGCCTCTGCTTCTCCAATACGCTTGATCTTCTCCGCATCAGCCTGTGCCGTCAACACCTTCTTCATCCTGACAGAGAGGAGCAGAAGTCAGATTGACTTCCTGAAGCCTCTGTTCTTCCCTTTCTTATCTGATTTACATGGATGGAATTCCCTTAAGGCTAGGGATGGGTACCGAAACCCGGTATTAAACGGGCCCCGGTACTGAATTTTGAAAGGCCGCTGTATCAATAAGCTCGGACGTTATCGGTTCTGCTGTTGGTACTGGAGAAATTAAGTAAATACACGTAAGTTGGGCTATTATTTATTATTCCTATCAGTGATGCGCGGGTTGATCCGAAATGAGCGGGTGCCTGCGGTCACCCGCGGTTACCCGCAGTTACGGGTCATCCAAAAATGTTTTTAATGATATTCGGGTTGCGGTCGGTCGGGTCGATGCCAATTAAACATTTGTATTAGTATACTAGACACAATTGTGGATGAAATATACAGCCCTACACATTATTGGCTGAATAACTGGCACGAAGATAACACACAAGCTCAGTCTAAACAGTTCTCGGTTCTATACTAGTGATTCGAGAACCGCTGTCCCTGTGCGTTCGGTAGTACGCAGTATCTATGCGCAGTATCAGCTGCTCGTGCTCATCACTTCTCTCAACAGTGGTACCAACATGTCTCGGTTCAGTGAACTGTTGGAGTTACTGGAGTAAAATAGAATTCAGGATATTGATTTATTTCGAGTCGGAGGCGACTGTCAGGCATGTCTGAAAGTAAGAAACTAACTTGTGGAGCAGCACTGACGCAAGACGCGAACTGTTTCGAACGATTCAGTTCGATTTAGTGTAGGTTCGACCGGTTCACTAAGAAGAAACGGTTCAAAAGAACGATTCGTTCACGAACCGGCCATGTCTATGATCACTACAGTCTGCAGAGATGGAGGCGGCAAGAGAAAAGGTGAAGACTGGGGAGTGGAAGCTCCGCAAATACACAAATAGAAAGAGTAAAAGTGTGGGAGACATTTGCTAAAATAATGAAATATGATGACCAAAGTGCTGGCTTTGCCTTTGTTATGTGTAGGCCAGGCCTACGTCTTCTTGCGATGCTGTGTTGTTACACGTCTATGGCCCAATAACGCTCCGATGAGCATTTACTACTTTTAAAAAATGCGGTCAGGAAGCGGGTCGGGTACAATATTTTTTAACTTTTTTTGCGGTCCGAGTTGCGGGCGGGTAGTTGAAAACGTCGGTCGGTTGCGGTTTGTTTATACATTGACCCGCGCATCACTGATTCCTATAAAGACGTTATTTTGAACATGTTTATATCGCCAGCCATTTCTACTGTATATATAAACTATATAAACTACTATAAAGGGGCAGCAGTCTAATAGCCTAAACCTGCTGACAATTCAGCCATTAATGCAAATCAAACAACAAAAGGCAGAGAAAATCACTCACAGCTTTTGAATGAGCAACTTTAGATTTAATAAGCATTATTCTATCTATGATAAACTATACAGTGCTATTTTATATTTGATTACTAGGTTTCTTTTCAGACAGAAACAATTACCTGAAAAGATATGTTAGTATATAATTTGTATCTTTGATTAATTGTCTTCTTGTGTTTGTACTTGTTTTTTTTCTTATGTGTCCTTTTTGTATAAACAGCCTGCACACTGCTGCATAACAAAAAGATATTTTTCTTCGTTTTGCTTTTTCTATTTTACATTTCAAAATATAAAGTTTAATTATGTTCTTAATTCTTAAAAACAAAAAATAATAATAATTAAAAAAAATAAAAAACACCAAAAAGAACCGATAAGAATACCGTTAAAGTACCGGATCGATAAGCGGTATCGGTAAGAGTAGTAATACCGATAAAACCTTAACGATACCCATCCCTACTTAAGGCCCTGACATACTTCAAGTGAAATCGAAGAATGAACTGGTATGAAGTCATTTCGAACAAAATCAAGCCAAAACAAAGTTTGCTTTGCGAATCGAACATTTACTTTGAGTGGTAAACTCTTTTGAACTAACATTGGTAGATAGTTAAGACTTTGTGGCTCTGCCTTACTTAACATGGAAATTTTCCCAAGTTCATTTCTTCTGTTCAGTCCGTCAAGGTCAGACGTGAGTTAAAACATGAAGACACTGGAGAGCTGCCTTGAAGCAGAGACTATTTCTCATGATTAATAATATAAAGCTGCTTGCTTTAAAGCAATCTATTGTAAAAAGTGCTTTAAAAATAAAATTGACGTGACTTTTTGGAGTGTTGAATTGCAGATTGTACAAACATATCCACATCGCTATGATTAGAGGATTTCTTAACTGCTCTATTCTCACCAGTTACTTTGTTGTGCGTTTATTTTGTTATTGAGAGAAAAGCGCATATGTGCTGGTTACGTTCGTGAGACAGCTGATTAGTACTCTTGTCATTGACCGCAAAACATCACCAACCCGTTGATCGCGGTCGACAAGTCGATCTTGGAAGCATTTTAAGTCGATCGCGAATAGTTTTTTAAAATCAGAGAAAAAAAGCCTATTGTGTGTAGTAAATGGTGTCTAGGGGATGCGGAGGAGCGCTGTTACAATCATGTCATTTTTGCCGCGCGCACCTTTAGGCTCAAGTGGACGCGTCGAGTTTAAACAAGGCTTTACGCTTTAACCAGCTCAGCCACAGTAACAGCTCATATTTAGCCAGATAAACTTTTACTACCCTGTTAGAAAACATTTATATTTGCATAGTTTCATGTGGTTCTTCTCCCTCGTTGTATTATGGGTTTGCTATGTGGGGAGAAATGTGTTTGTTACGTTTGTGAGACAATCTGCTGATTACTATTATTATATTATTAAATTATATATTAAAAACCTTGATCCTCACCTTACTATAGCTTTGTAAACTTTATCCATGATGTGGTTTATAATAGACTGTGGTACAGAAACTTGGCTTACTCTGGCTACTCTCAGCTGTCTCAGACAACAATATGTTTGTCCCGTTTAAGCCACCGTAGCTTCTTCGAAAGGAGGGGTGAGCAGTGGGCTGAGACATTAGTGCAACTTGCAACTGAACCGCTAGATGTCGCTAAAAAAAATACACACTGCACCTTTAAATAAGGACAACCACATCTTTCAGCTTTAACAGTCTCCTTTTCTTTTCCTGCAACTCACTAATTCCCTCTCATTTCTTTTACTCACTTCATCGCTTCTGCGAGCTGCTCCATCTTGTAGGCTTCAGCCTCAGCTGGTCTCCTCACGGTGGCGATCAGCTCTTTATCTGTCCTGAGGATCTCCTTTTCCTCAATGGTGATCTGCTTCTTTCTCTGAACCACCTCGATCTCAATCTCCTCCAGTCGGATCTTCTGCTGCTCCTTGGCTGCCTGAAGCTCATAGGCCAATTGCGCCTCAGCTTTCTGATAGAAAGAATGATTATATTTGGGAGTTGTTTTTGGGTGTCTACAAACCTTTGGCCATATATTGATTGCCTAGATTGATCTGAAAATTACCGGAGGAATAACTTTTTAAATAGCTTTATACCTTTGTGTTCACTTCTTGATTGAAGGCAGCCTTCTGCATCTCCAGCTCTCTCTTTGAGTCGGCCATTTTTGTATCTGCTTGGAATTTCACATCCATCATTTCCTTTTTACATTCTGCTTCCTGTAACAAGAGAATACAAGAGTACGGAAAAAAAACGTTTCACACCACTCACTCTTTCAATTTCATGCTTACAACCTACCACTATATAAGAATAGGACACAATTTGATGCCCCATTAATATTTTTGCCATCTGTTGAATTGATATTTTATCAACTGCAGTAAAAACTATTTTCAATTATTAATTTATTTTAAATACTTTTTTGCTGTATTTATTTATCAATAATAAACTTCAAACCAACATTCGGTCTTAAATAGCCAGCCCCTTGTCCATTTTGGCTTTATTTGCAACCCATTCTGCAGTACTTTTGATTTTCTAAATTTTGTCATTTCATTTTGAAGTCATCGCACATAAAAATTATAATATAATTGCCAAAAATAGTTATTATATATTATTTAAAATAACTGTTTTCTATTCTATACCGACATCTTAGTGGCTACAGTATGGTATTACAGATTATTTTGTTTTATTTTAAAAAGAGAGGCCCTTTTTTTGTACACTGGTCTTAGAAAGTGAATCTTTAGCTCACCCTGATTCCAGCATCTCTCTCTGCTTCGGCCACGCCAATATCAGCATCTCTCTGAACAGCAGCAGTCTGGGATTTCCCCAAGGAGCTCAAATATTCCACCTTATCATAGACATCCTAATAGAAGAAAACAGACAAGATTATAAGTGGGTTTGAAAGACATTGACTGATTGCTGTTAAAAACAGCATCAAATTTAAAAGCAAAGTAAAACAAAAACTCTCTCTCTCTCTATATATATATATAAATATTAAAGCAAGAGCACCTTAATAGTAAAGCTTAGGATCTCAATACCCATCCTGCCAACATCAGGTGCCGCCACCTCCCTCACCAGCTTGGCAAACTGATCTCTATCCTGGTAGATCTGCTCCACAGTCAGAGTCCCTATGAACACAAGCAAATTAGGTCAGCAAGAATGCGAGTTTCCGTATCCGTACTCCTCCATCTTCAAGGAAATTGATCAAAGGCTACACTATGTACAGTATCATACAAAGGACGTATCAAATTTTCAAATGCACTGCAAGAACACAAGGAACAAGGAGAGTAAGCTTTGAGACTACAACTACATTATACATAAACGTCCCAATGATCTGTTTAAAGATTTATGCTGCTCATCTGGCAAGAGCTTGAATCTAACACTAACTGTGCACCCGTTCTAAATTCTTCACAGTGAGGATAAGAGTGCGCTCTATTGGAGATAGACACAAGTGTCCAGCATCACTCACCCAGAATAGAGCGCAGATGACCTTCCAGTGTCTGTAGAATGACACTTTTTATCTCTGCCACTGTCTTGCCCAAGAACTGTTCACAGGCATAACCCAGCAGCTCTTTGTCGGTCATGACCTTCACCTGATAGCAGAACACGTACAGTTATGGTCTAATACTTACACACACGGGATCACAGCATGATATTGACACCTAGAGCTTGATAAAAATGTATGTCAGGATAACAAGACACATAATATGTCTTACTGTATGTATAAGTTAGAGACAGACTATTCTAGAAGATTTCAGCATCCAAACAGTCATATTATATATATATATATTATTTGATCAACTGTTTTGACCCATCTAAAAAGGCTATATTTCAGGTATGAGGGACAGACATTAACCAATAAGCACAACCAAATCCGCTGGATGCTGTAAAATAGTGTATAACTGAGTTAATTGTGGGGCATGCATCAATCCGTATTTATGCCACTGAATTGACACTTTGATCAGAATGTAAAAGAATCGTGTGTTTATGCTTAAAGAATATAAGGGTGGGTTGAACCAATAAGGATTAAATTAAGAAAAGGTTAGAGGGAAGCAAGGATTTGATGATCTAGGTTTTATTTGTGAGATGTGTTTAATTTTAAGATGTGAATTTAATTTTTAAGGGTGAATTTGAAATACCAGAAATACCAGTTAACCCATGTTGTTTTTCTTAATATTTTGTGACTTTTTCTCATTTAGGCTCATGAACAGGCGTAAAAAGTTTCAACACGCTGATAATGACACAATTTCTATTGCATTTGAGATATTCGTGGGTCAATTTGACCAACATATTTTAATGTTTTAAGGCAACTGTAAAGACCCAAAATAAGATATCTTGGTTATTTTAAGTTATTTTAGATTTTCACTGCCCTATGAAGTTAAAAGGGAGCTTTTATCACTTGTTTCAATGAGGAAAACAATATTTTGCCAGCCACAGATGGTAAAAAATAGCTATCATTTCTTTTTTCAAGCTATCTTAAATACCATTTAACCACTATTTAATTGTTTTTCTTGATATTTGTGACTTTCACATTTAGGGTCATGAACATGCATGCAACGTTTCAACATGCCAATGTGTAGTGAAATGTGCATACATAAATTGTTATATGGTCTTGTTGTTCGAGGGTCAATTTGAGGCAGCTATTCAAAAGCAACTGTATATAGACACAAAATAACAACATTTCTTTGTTGTATGTCAGAGCTCTTCAACTGTAGCCCTGAAAGTGCCAGTGTCTTGCTGAGTTTAACAACTTTTTTTATTTTCAAAGTTTGTGAAAACAAAAATGTTTCACCTGTTAACTGTCAGTCCACTTTTTGAGCATAGACAACTTAATTGTTATAAGTCTAGAATACTTTGAAGCACAGATTTAGGTTTGGCATCTTTTACAAGGAAAATGTCAGATTATTGTACAAGGTTACAGTTATGAAAAGTTATAGAGGTTAAAGTTTATGAACATGTAAAATATAAAAATATTTTACATGAAAAACGAGAGTCAGGGCATCCTTATTTTATTTTAACCTCATCACCTGTAAATTTAAAGCTAACCTAATCTCTAATTAAGAATTAAATCTGAGTTTAAAGTTATGGAGCAACAGGATTAAAGTTAATCTATCTTAAATATAAACTAAATCCTGGATCAAAACAATGGCTTAAATTTAAACCTGCTTATTTTTAAATGGTTTAAAGTTTGGTTTAAAAGTATTAGATAAATCTTGATTTAATCTAGATGTAACCTTAATCCTTATTGGTGCAACCCACCATTAATGTCTAATTACATTTCTGCAGCGGGAAGGGCTGGGCAATATATTGAGCATTTGTAATATGTTTGTGATTTATCACTTACAAAAATGTAAAATTAATAAAAGCAATATTGTGATCATTACTATGACTTTTTATCACACACACACACTTGAAATTGTTCAACCCCCACAGGTTTATTGGCAAAATTTGCAATGAACAAATCAAACAAAATAAGTTGAAATAGCTCAACACAACAAATGTTTTAAGACGTTTTAACAGAAAATGCTTTTTCAAAAGAAAAAAATTCAACAGAAAATGCTTATAATGACTTCTGCAGTCTCAAAATTATTCAAGCCCTTCATAGCAACCATCTTTAGTACTAAGTAGAACGTCCTTTTCCTGATATGACCTGCTGCAAACAAGATAGCTTCTTGCAGCGTTTCTGAGGAATCTTAGCCCATTCCTCATGAGCAATGGCCTTCAGCTCAGTAATATACCTGGGTTTGCGTGCTGCAAATCTCACCAGATACTTTCTATGGGGTTTAAGTCAGGTGACTGTGATGGCCACAATAGCATTTTCCAGGACTTTTTCTGAAACCAAGCCTTGGTGGAATTTGAGGCATGCTTGGGATCATTGCCCTGTTGTAAGGTCAAATGACGACCAAGCATCAGCTTCTTCACTGACACCATTACGTTTTATCCTAGGATTCCCAGATACTTCAATAAAACCATCTTGCCTTCCACAGGTTTCCAGTAATAGAGGATGCAAAGCAACATCAGAGCTTCACCAAGCCCCACCATGGCACGCTAAACTGTAGACACCCACAGTGTTCTATTCAGCTTATGCTTCATTCTTCTTCCTCCAGACAATCCGCTGATCCATAGGGCCGAAAAGTTCCAGTTGCGTTTCAGTGCTCCAAAGAACAGAATGCCAAAACTTCTGTGGTTTATTTGTCTGCTTTTGAGCAAATTGGATCGACTTTTCTTGTGCTTTGGGTCAGTAGTGGTTTACGTCATGGAGTTCTGGCATGCGTTTAGTTCTGTGCAGCTGAAACCTCAGAGCCTGTTGCCAACAAGTCTTGCTGAAGGTCTTTTGCAGTCACTCGAGAGTTTTTCTGAACTTGCCTCAGAAATCTGTTTGCAGCCGTTGATAGCTTCCTTTTACAGCCCCGTCCAGGTAGTGTAACCATTATTTCTTTAACTTTGAAATTGCAAACTATGCTTCCAACGGTGTCTCTTGGGAAAATTTAACCCCCTTTCACACAGAGATTCCAGAAAATACACAGATAATGTGACCCGGCATTTGTCCCGGGATTGTTTGATTTTGGTTCATTCACACTGCCAGTGATTTGCCGGGATCTGTAAGTGCATTCACACACAATCCACAAAGATCCCAGAAAGACACGACGTCAGGATGAGATGTGTAACGTACGAGTCGAAAACATGTACACGCGCATAGCCTTCCACAAAGCTGGTGAACGATCTCAGCTTCAGCGCGGATAGTGAGGAGCTCCTGGTCTCTGCTTCGTTCCAGTTTGCAGACATTTGTTCGTCCTTTCTTTGTTGATGACGAAAACAAACTTTCTTCTAAGAGGAACAGAGTCGCGCAATGGCACAAGCGTCATCACTATGACACATCCCTTACGGCATTGGTCCTCGCTTTTGTTTACACAGCGTGCGTTCCGGGACTGATCCCGGCAATGTTACTAGGTCCCCAACCCGGTATCAATCCCGGGTCGCGTTTGCGTTCACACAGAAGGCGTTCTGGCAATTTCTCAGCAATTTCTCGGGATCAGCGCACTGTGTGAAAGGGGCTAGAGTGTCTTTGCTGTCTTTTTGAATCCTGTTCCTTGTTTGTGAAGGGCGATGAAATCTTCACTTACCTTTTCTTCTTCTTGTTCTTCTTATTCTTTTGACTTAGCCATATTTCTAACTTGCAGTCAATCGTGAGGCGAACAAACCTCGCCAGTCCAGATATTTCATGTTCTAGCTCATGCACACCTGGTGCAACTAATGAAGCCCTTGATTAGTTGCATAAGGTGTGCTTGAGATAACACCTTTTTTGCAGATTTGTGCAGTTGTGAGGGATTCTACTCCAGAGGGTGAATCATTTTGAAACTGCAAAAGTCATTAAAAGTTGCATTTTCAGTTAAATTTGGGGAAACCACTTGAAACATCTGTTGTGTCGAGATATTTTAATTACTTTTGTTTGATTTGTTCATTGCAAACAGCTGAAAGTCTGAACATTTTGGCAATCAACCTGACTTGAATAATTTCGATTACAACTCTATATATATTATGAATACAAGATATACAGTACATTATCAAAAAGTCTATGATTACATTTTTTTTTTTATCAATATAGCCCAGCCCTAGTGTGAATTAACAGACCTTATATTCAATGTACAGGGTAGCAAAACCAAACTTGGTATAAATGTATTTTTTTGTTTGTTTTTTTGGGTAACACTCAAAAATGGCCATGCAAAACATAAAACAAAATAAAATAATGTCAGGAATTAATTGCAAGACATTTTAAATGCAAACATTGTGCAGACTCATACAGCCCACTACGTTGTGTAAACTCAAGGCCTGGACTTGCCCCTTCACCTAAAACTGTAAGTTATAGGTCGAGGAGAGACACTTTAAAACAATCTCCTTCCATGACTGTGAAAGAAAGCAGAATGAACTCATGCTGCAGAATGAGAGTGGGAGTTTTTGTGGGTTTAATATTCCGGGTAGAAGCCATCCCTCTGTACTGAACTATAACCAGGTTCCCATGTAAACATCAAAACTTTTTCTCAGAGCTGAAAAAAAATCTGCATGTGGCCTGGTTATTGCAGCAGTATATGATTATGAAAGAAGCTGATTTCAGTGCAGTCAATGGTTAACTTCAACCAACACTGGTAGGAGCGTGTTTGTGCATCCTCCCCATAGTCGAGCAGTCATCAAACAGGTGGCATTTTACAAGCAGTGCAATTCAGGGCAACATGCAGCCACAAATGTGGGTAGGGGAAAACATTAATCACACGCTGAATCTCAAATGACTCCATTTTACAGGTGTAATGCCCTGTGAAAATGGCATCAGGTAATGCGGTGATCAGCAACCATATTTCCACATACTGACATTTCATTTTCAGAGTAATCAGATTGATCGTCTGTTCACACAACAAACATTTTCTGAATGAACAGCTGTTAATGTGTCTTATGGAAGCTTGTTTTCGCTACAGAATGAAACATTTTAAAAGATAACTGCTTTATATCTCAGATTTGCGAGTTTAAATTAGAATTGTGAGACGTACACTCACACAATTGCATGTTATAAAGTCAGAATTGAAAGACAGGCTATAAACTCGCAATTCTGACTTTAAGAAAAAGTTATTGAAAATCTGAATAAATTTTTCCCCAATTGCGACTTTGTATGTAACAATTCTGAGAAAAAGAGTCAGAATTGTGAGATAGTCACAATTACCCTGTTTATTTTTTATTCTGTGGTGAAAACAAGCTTCCATAGTCTTTTCACATGCTGTCAATGTGACATTTTTTTAATTTTCTTTTTTTTACAGGTGTTCTTATTACTTATTCTATTACACTTCGACGAACACAGGCCAACTAATTAGATTTGCGCTTTTGGTCACATGTTCAGAGGATTTTGCTAAGCAACAGTAAATGAAAAAACGGAATGGTCTCGCTTGTCTCTGTAATTTTGTATTTGGTGGTGATTAACACCATAGAAAATCTCAAAAAAAAAAAAAAAACATGTAAATGTTTTACTTCCTTTCTTCTTTATTGTAAGTTGGTATCAAAAACAAAAAGCAATGTGGTGCTCTGTGTCCTGAAGTATTATTATATTACGAATATCTGCATATTCATTTAGCCCATCTGCATTTTTTTAAATAATAATGTCCTCTGATGTCCACTTATAATGTTATCAAGATGTTCACCTAAAAATAAATAAATAAATAATCCTAATTTAGAAGTAAAAAGCTATTTTCTATCCTGTTTTTGACCCACTCTTCAAAACACTGCTTTGATGCGTGTGCCGCATTCAAGACTAAATGCCCACTGCTATGAATGTGTAACAGTTTTGCATATTAAAAAAATTCTATAAATTTATATTAAATTAACAATGAATTAATTTAATATGCGATAAATATATCAGTATAATTGAAACATTGGCAAACAATGTGAAACCTTTATGTGTATTACATATGCTTTATAATTATTGGTTGTGGCAAATAAAGTTTAAGTGCTGAGTTACCACAGTTATAGTTGAGAAGATAACTTCGTTCTGTTTCCCTCGTTCTTATAGCCTATTATCTTTCGTCTTTTCCGATAAAGTGAAAAATGAATACATTTTCATTTGCAGTGTCATTTTTTTAATAAAATGAATCACATTGTAATGTCTTACTGATGACAAAACAGAAGATGCCACTCACTTGTGTTTGTGTATCTCTTGTATTTACTACTACATGACATGCGTGAATTGGTGGCAACGATGTAGTCGATGTAGTGTGTGCCTTTTGCTACTCTATTAAGTCATAATGGGAAAAATGAAACAATTAGGCCGGTGACACACTGTCTGCGTGGCGTAAGCGTCTCAGCTGTGTAGCGTGTCCGTTTTTATTTCAGCTCTCATGTTAACAGGTTAGAGGTTGCAGACTGCCTGCGTGACGCGCGGAAAACGTGTGCATGCAAGAAATAGAACCGATGCTTATTTTTCACGCGACACGCAAGTGTGTTGGAAGCGTTTCCAGACAAAATAGAATAGGAAAAGATGTTTATAATGTTATTTTGTACACAAATACATATTAATTACGTTTTGATGGTTGAAACTCTAGGTTTGGACATATTCAGATGTAAATATAATCTAATAATAAATAATGATCAATTTTTTAATATTTCACATAATAAATAATGATCAATTTTTAAGTATTTCACATGTCAATACAGAAGGAAATATTCTGTAGTCTATTTTGCCGTCAATACTGCTGACAGTGTCTTTATCAGTAGGTTTTATATTTATGCTTAACATGAAGTATAGGGCTTCCACAATACGTCCTCCCTATATGTCACCTAGCAGCAGCAGCGCCACTTCAGACACGTTTCTGGTGTGCAGATACAGAAAACGTGACGCAACCGCCACGCAGCTGACACTCAACAGAAACGCCATGTTAGAGCATTAGTCATTAGAGCAGCTTTGTTTCAATAAAAGATGTTTTTGGCCTAACAGGGAAGTTTTGAAACTTACAGCATAACGATTTCTTACGTCAAAAGATCAAGGAAATGTTGATTTATTAATTCATGATCCCTTTAATGCAAACTGACAAATAGCATGCAAAAACCGAAACGAATTTTCATGGAAAACATTTTTGTTGGTGTGAACAGGCCTTGGTATGTGGAATATGTGTTTAAGTGGAAAAGGTCATTTTTATTAAGTTTAGATGATTTTTGAGTCTAAGTGGAGTTATCTCAGAATCAGCGGTCATTAGGAGGTCAGATATGTAAATAAAAAACGGTCAATAACAATGGAGTGTTGTAGCATTCGCAGTCAACAGGGGGAGCCGTGCTGTAAAAAGCATTCAAATGAAGGCTGTGTGCACTGAACCCCACTAAAACAAACTAAACCACTCGTGGTGTGGTCATGGGAAACCACAGCATAAACTCAAAGGGAGGAACTCATGCAACACAGTGAAAATGAAAGTAGGGCAAGGCTGAAAACATGTCCTTGGATTAAAGAAGAATTCCTCTTCTTTACATGCGTGTTTTTGTTGTTAAGAAAACAAAGTTATCTATCCTCTGGGCCTATCCATGTCTGCTGCTAACATGTAATGGGAAACAGACAGGACGATATAGCAGAGGACTGGGAGGTCAACGGATATGTGGATCCCTTCAATAGTTCAACATATGCAAGGCCTCTATTTACAAAACACACAAGACAAACTTTTCAAAATATGTCTACAATTAGAGGAGGTATAACATGCAGTGCTAACCACTGTATTACATACTTCTTATTAAATAACCTTCACTGTTACGTTACAAGGGAAAAATGTAATCATACAATCTCTGTATGGAGAGAGCTTGAGCTCAAGTCTCTATGGAGACAGAATGGTGGAATGTCTTGTTTAAGTTCCTCATCCAATCAAATGTGACCACCAGACAAAAAAGCTCTGTAATATGCCTCGGTGTTACAAAGCTCTCATTGTTCACAGAAACACCAGGATAAGACCAAGTAATCACAGAGAGAATATAACATGTAAAGAAAAAAATGTGGCTTTGAAACTGAATGAAAGATTTTGCAGTACAGGTATTGCCACATGCTGTTGTAACCGTAGTGGAATGAGTATTTCCTCTATGAAGTTGGGTTTTCAAAAAAATAGAGACATGATCATGAGGGTAAACATGTGACTTCAGTTAAGCACTGCAAGTTTTGGCACACTGACAACCAAGAAGAAAAATAGAAATAAAAGAAAACAAATCAGCATTCATTTGGTCTGTTTGAGAAAAGTTTTTAGGTGCTCTTAAAAAGAAAGTACACTATAACGACATGAAGGTCACAGAACGTGGGAACATGCAGGCTCTGTTCTAAAACCTTGCGGTCTGCCTTTGCAGATGGCATTTTAAAACATCAATCGGTTCACTCCGAGTAGAATCAATATTTTAACGTTTTTGTTTTTGCGTTTCTCATTGAACACTACCGTTCGGAAAACGGTATGATTAAAAAAATATATTTGATATACTGCCCGATATATTTGGGCATCTTATGATCCTATCTTTCTCATCTCATGCGGTTCCCTTTTCATATAATCAACATAGATTAAATTATTTATAAAAAATAATGTTATTTAAACATAAATGTATAAATGTATATTTAAGTTTTTGAAGCTATATTTAACTGTCACAGAGCTCTGCTTTGCTTACATGCTCTGGTGCGAAGCCTATACATGCATGTGTGCGTGCATGTGGGGGATGGGTAGCCTGACTTCGTCATACTCATATTCTAGAGAGAATAGGAGTCTGAAACTCCTCCGTTGGGCTTTGATTATGAGACGTGTCGTAACTGAACCAGGAAAAAAAAAAACCCTCTGCACTCAATTGGATAGTCGGTTAGACCTATAACCAATCAGAGCAACGCAGTAAGTCAACTCCTTAGCATAGCCCAGTTTTCAAATACAGAACGTAGCCTAATTTTATTTATTTTAGAAGTTAAATAACGAGTGTTGCTTCTTTTACTTACTTCTCCATGAGTGCCACCAAAGGAGAAACCACAACGACCACAGGCTTTTCATTACATCCCATCTTCTTAACGACCGTCAGAGCCAGCTGATAAGTTACACTTCTGCCGAATCATGTGGGGAGGACGCCAACATTATCTTTCCGATTGACAAATGCCTTGATTGCAGTTTTCTGTTTGTCTATTAAAATGAATGCGCTGTCGTTTTATTTTACAACAGACGCGACAGCGGAATCTATACATCTCAATTCTCCAGCTGCAGTCATCTTTGACAAGCGCTCTTTGATATCATGATGATTACGTCCCTGCAGATCATCTGTCCATCATCGTATAAAGCCCGTCCTGGCAATTTGATTGGCCCGATCATTTTTTGACTGATCATAATTACTCCTCAATGGATCGAGTCCAGACCGAACTTCCTGACCAAAAAATGTTGTGGGCGGAGTTCGGGCTGGCATCCAGACTAGGGGATGGGTGTAATTTTCAACTAATATTCTAATAATACCCAGCGATCTTCAAAAACTATATTTCAAATAAACGTTTCAGTTCAGAACGATTAAAAATGATTTTGTTTTCCTGTTTGTTCCTGTTAAAATTTTGTTGGTTACTGGTTTTCATACCTTGAACCGGTTCAGAGCCTTGGAAAAAAGACAATCCCACATTCTTCTCAGATGAGCTCAGAGGACAACATTTTTTATTTTTTTTTATTTTATAATGAGAAGACGTGTTAAGCTTAGGAGTTCATCAAAGTCAGATTTTTTTTTAAGTCGACATTAATGTGATTAAAGTCGAGTCAACCTAACCCTGAAACTCAAGGCGGGTTGCAATCTGCACAGATGTGCGCGCTACTGTCTGCATGCGAGTATGTTACAATGCAGCAGAGCATTAGTTTAGAACGGCGATTAACTTATGTTTACAGTAAGCCGTTTAAAATGTAAATTCACCCGATCAGTTTTGAGCATCCAGATGGTATAAAGCATCAAACGTATGGTGGAGCGCTGACAGACTATGATTTTATGGTAATTTTAGCTGTTGGAAACTACGTGTAAAACTTCAAAGTTTTCATATCCTGTTGCACCCTCTATAGGCCATGTTCAGCGACTAGTCGACGTAAAGCTTAAAGTCCCTGTAAAGGTAATTCAACAAAAAAATTCTAAACACATTATAAATGTTACAAATGTATTGCTAAAACATATTACAAAGTCTGTGAACTGTGAAGTTCTGAAATACGGAGTTAGACCGTTAAACAGTTTTTCACCTTTGCTATTTTACGGATTTTTTGGGCGGGGCTAAAACAGGGCTCGATGACGCACTGGAGCCCAAGAGCTCGTGGACACGTCCCAACTTGATGAAGCACGTTGGCTGATCCATAGACAGGGGCTGATGTCCCCCCTAACACTACAGCACATTTGCAGATTTGCACATTTTTGAGTACAGAGATAACTGCTGATTTTTTCAAGATTATGATAGCTTATTTTATGTACTTGCCGGCTTTTTTTATCATTCAAATTTGGCTGGGTGGCTAATATCACATTTTTCTGTGGTATGACAGACTCAGAAGACACTTAATTTTGACTTTACAGTGACTTTAAACACCATGGCAGAGCATTTAAGTCAACTAGTCTTTGCAACCTCTAGAAAAGCTATGATATAAAGACCTATTATATGTTAAAAGTTCAAAGAGGATGTGAACAGCTTCGAGTAGAACCATAAGGTAATTACGACACGAGTAGCATGTATGACATGCCAATTTAAAACTCTATTGAAATCAACTGTAAGTCAAGTTTCCCATGTACATTGCACTAGTCACTCACTGTTTCGATTAGGTTACTGCCCACTGCCTATGACAGCAGTATAAAGCAAGATATCTCACTGGACTTTGAAACAGAGCCATTGATTTTTCTACATAACAGATAAAATTAATTCACAGCATAAAGAGGTGAGTTTTTCCCCCAAATAGATTGTTTAAAAAAAAAAAAAAAAAACAGCAGTAAATTAACTAAATCTCTGATTGACCGAACAACAGTTCATCATGTTACGCACAAATCGGTGACCTTCAGTCTGATGAGAGATTGAGTAAGAGTAACATGTTCATTCCTGAGGGGGGTCAAATTTAGGGACCAGAAAAAGCAGCAATGGAATGAAAGGAAATTATGATAAAAGGGTATGGCTCTGAAATCAGTCTGGCAAACCTGAAAGAGTCATTTGGAGCTGAGGTTAGGTGAGGTAAGGTGGTTTACCTGTGCCACACCTGTGACAGTAATAGCTACCCCCTCCGCTGTCTCTACATCCTCACACTTGGGTTGCAGGGTCATAATCTCAAGGGTTATCCTGTGGAAAACGCAAAAAAGGAAACAAAACAAAAAAGTTGGCTATGAACTACGGGAAGAATGTCGAGCGGTGTGAAAATAGGAAGAACGTGGGGTAAAGAAAGACTTGAAGGTAGACAACACAAAATGAATCTGCAGGGTGAAAATACGAAGACACAACCACTTGGTCAGCACAAATCAGGCGTTTTGACCATGGGCTGTAATGGAACTGTCTGGATTCAGATTCCCAGCAACTCAAAGATTATTTCCCGACCCACAATATTCACAAAAGCCCATCTGATCTGTCCATCGTCATCCATTACAGACCCAACAGTCAGAACATGCTGACGTGAGCCATTAGTTACATGAGCCATGAGTGCGCTGCATAGCCAAACATCAGACAAGGATAGTGAGAGATGACTGGCTCTCCTACACTGCAGAGGAAGACCAACACAAGAGTGTGGAAGAGAGCATGAGAGCATGTGTATGTGTGTGATGCAGGAAATGGAACCAGGCCAATGTCCTTCATACCCAGAGCACCTAGAATATTTCTCATTGTCTCATTTGGTTTGCTTGTTTCATTCAGTGCGATTACCTGAGCGACCCCTGTCACCTCCAAGGGGACACCCTCCGAAGTTTCGATATTCTCACAGCGACAGAGGATGGTCATTATCTCCAGAGAGAGTCTACGTGGGAAGATGGGGAAAGGGGAGGGGAGGAGGAAGGGGAGGCAGGACAGCACAATATTGTCAGTGTGTTAACATATGTGAAAGGGGGAGGAGAGAGGTCAGGGTTCAAGGTTAGGGAGGATGGGCTCTGGTGTTGATTGCAGTTGAATCCAGACCATCAGGGAGCCACTATCTGCTGCAGATGGAGAGATCTTCTGTATCATGTCATTTATCTTTGAAATCTCATCATTGAATCTGAATTAGGGCTGGATGATTACCCGAAAAGTAATCGAAACCGAAACACAGAGCCTATAACCACCGGCGTAATTTTTTCACGTCGGTTATTTCGTTTTTTTTTTAAATCCTATTAAAATTTACAGCCACTGTGTGTTAACGTACTTTCCCCTTAAAACATATTACCGCGTGTGTGTAGTCATGTGACTCCGCCCCGTCCAGTCTGACTCTCAAACACAGAGTCAACTCAGCAACAGGAGCCACTAGTACCAAAGAAGCACGCATTGTCCGTCGTTTGGACGCATTTTGGCTTCAATAAAGCCGACTCCGAACAAACTCAAGTCAAATGCAAACACTAATTTATACATAGTCTTTCAGACTATAGCCTAATCGGGGCAAAATAATTCCTAAAAAAAAAAAACCTCTTACTATAAAAACCTTAAAATGTAAATTCATACACAAAGCGTGAACCACCACAATGATTCAATTTTAATCACCGAAGCTGCAGGTTTACATGTGAAGGGTTCAGATGCAAAAGCCTCTAAATGTCATTAGGGCCCAAGCCCTGAAAGGGCGAAGGCCCTATTGTTTTCCTTCCGATTATTTTTTTTTTTTTCTTTTATTTTTCTAACGACTATTCGGGCACTTTTGGGGCCCTTAACATGCTCGAAAACTCTTGAAACTTTGCACACGGGTCAGAACCCGCGGCCATCAGAGCCGGGCTGAAGCTGGTACCTGGGCGTGGCAGGGCGGCTCGTCAGCGCCCCCTGGAACGGGGTCCGAACACTTGGTCCATAACTCAAACATGCTTGTATGTAATAATATGAAACTCGGTACACATGTTGCTCTCATCGTTTCATCTATACCTCACACTCTTACTTTTTACCCCAGCCCAACAGGAAGTCGGCTATTGAGGTTTGTTTGTAAAACGCTCGCAATGGAATGTTAAATACTCCTCCTAGAGCTTTGATCCAAGTTCGACGAAACTCAGTCAGCGTGAAGTCAAGACATTGAGGATGAAAGTTTGCGAGGGGATTTTTGATATCTCGAACGGTTTGTCCGTGGCGAGGAAACGAAACTATGGCGAGAAATGTGAAACAGGAAGTGTGTTATAACTTCAGCATACATTAACTGATCTTGATGAAACTTCAGCAGTGTATTCGCTGTAAGAGGACGATCACATGGATGTGACTATTGTGAGTCAAAGTTATAGTGCCACCAACTGGCAGCAGGAAGTGTGTCACTTTCAAAATGCTTTGAAATCACCCTTTTATTTTTACCCGATTTGCTTCAAACTTCATCTGAATAATGTAAACATACGATAGATGTAGACCTGTGAATGGATTCTTGATATCTTTTAAACTGTTGCCGTGGCAACGCATCAAACTTTACCATTCTTATAGGATGCTTTTGAGACCCTTAGCATGCTTCAAATTGCATGAAACTCGACAGACACATCACATTTATTAGCCAGTAGACACGTGCAAAGTTTCAGAAACGGGCGTGGTGAGGGCTCAGTAGCGCCACCTTTTGACAAAAGTGGGGTTGTTAGTTTTATCTACAGTTACAAAAATCGGTATGTATATTGTACTCCTCGAGCCGGACAACTTTCTA
Organism: Pimephales promelas; assembly: GCF_016745375.1. The sequence continues at coordinate 2,005,974 of NW_024121577.1, read as the reverse complement.
ATTGACACTCATTAGCTAGGACCCACAGAAAGTCAGATATGTTTGTTTGAATGTAGAGAAAATCTCAGAATTTTGCCAGTGTCTCAGTGTCCCTTGTGTGAGTGAGAGGAGGGGCGCCTGTCAGGTTAATTTTAACCCTTTATTTGCTGTGTGCGACTTCTCTGGCATTTTCGGGGGCCTTAACATCCTCGAAAACTCTTGAAACTTTGCACACGGGTCAGAACCCATGGCCATCAGGGCCGGGCTGAAGCTGGTAACCGGGCGTGGCAGGGCGGCTCGACAGCGCCCCCTGGACTGGGATTCGAACATTTGTCCATAAATCAAACACACTTGCATGAATTAATATGAAACTTGGTACAATTATAGATCACATCAGGCCAAACAACTTTCGTGCTCTAAGTTTTATGACAGTTCAAATGGAAGTTATTTATGAATTATGAATTATGGGTTGTTTGAATAATTGTCCTAGGAGAATACATCAAATCACAATGCATGTGTTTACCAATCACAACCAAACTCGGTGTGCATGAAGTCAAGACATTGAGGATGCTCAATTCCGGACGGATTTTTGATATCTCGAACGGTCTGGCCGTGGCGAGGAAATGAATTTTATGACTAAAAAAGGACACATAAAGTGTGTTATAACTTTGCTCATTTACCTATAGTTACAAAACTTACCACGTATATTGTTCTCGTCAAGCCGATCAACTTTTCCAATTTAAAAGTCATTCGCTCTGAGCAACAGAAAGTCAGATATTGTAGTTTGAATGGATTTATTTCCCCTGCGATTCTCTCTCTCTCTCTCTCTCTCTCTCTCTCTCTCTCTCTCTCTCTCTCTCTGTGTGTGTGTGTGTGTGTGTGTGTGTGGGGAGGGGAGGGCTGTTGTCTGTGTTTATGTGTGTGTGTGTGGCTGGCTGTGATTTTTCCTTCAAGTCCTTGTCTCTAAGTCCTTGTCTTTTTGCATAACGATTTTGCATAACAATATTTTCAAATGACAAAATAGGCATATAACCCCCATCTTTTAAATGTATAGATTGCTTTAAATAAAAGTAAGATTGTATTTGTAATTGAAGTTGAATGAATTTAAAATTCATGTGCTATATTTCATTCAATATATTTGAAGAGTTCAGATGCAAAAGCCTCTAAATGCCATTTGAAATTTTCTTCTTTAATGATGATTTTTATCAAGCTTGTATATTTAAGTTCAGTGATTTCACTTAAATGGCAATGATAATTACCTATTAATTGTTATTTAAGTGAAATTACTGAACTTAAATATACAAGTTTGATAAAAAATCATCATTAAAGAAGAACATTTCAAATGGCATTTAGAGGCTTTTGCATCTGAACTCTTCATTTGTTTTCCTTAAGATTTTAAAACACTAACTTCATTCTTATCTGAATTACAAATATGTGTTTCTGTATAAAATAATACTCTGACTAAAAACACATTTGATGTTTTTTTTTGGTATTTTTATTTACATGTATTTATGTGTGTGTGTGTGTGTGTGTGTGTGTATAAAGTGCAGGGTTTTTTTAGATAAAGTAGAATTTCTATAACTATGTGTTGAACTAATAAATCACTCTTGTGTGTGTTAAACACAATCTACTTAATACAGACAACTTCATTATAAAGATAAATAACAAATCCAAAAAATATATGATTATAATCTATGACAAAAAAAGCCATTACAAACTATATTATTGGAAAATACACATTGCTCTTTGTATTGTTGTAAAATATTCATGAAAAACAAGATAACAAAAATCAAAAAGATAAATTATTTTAGATATAGCCATGTTTTAAATGTATAGCAGAGATGTTAATTGAGGCAGCAACATACAAACTTTCTAGAACAACATGGACCTGGATAGCTGGTTTTTATGGAGGACAGTGAAGAGGAAGAGGGTGCAAATCAAACAGCTCATTCTCAGACCACACAGCAAACAGCTTAAGTTTTTAGTGCTTTGTTTGAGGTTTTTAGTGCTCTGTCCTATCTATTATCAACATATAATAGATGGAACAGAACAAGAAAGGCAATTAATAATCTGTCATTGCGTCACTGCATTATGATATGAAAGGCTCAGTACAGTGTGGCACAAAACGCTTATGCGCATCCCGAGTGGAGAATGATGCGCTTAAAGCCACATGGAGTTACAGCGCACAGCGCATCGAGTCCGCATTGATGCAAGCTCTACAATACACTTCTTTTTGATAGTCAAAGCGGGGGTTACGTTTTTACACGTCGTACAGAAAAACCCTAAAGGCACCAAGGTGGCGGTGCCACCGGCTTTTTATTAAATATAAATATAGCTGTGAGCAGCGATAAAGGGCCAAAGCCGGCGGTACCACCCTCCCGGTGCCTTTGGGTAACTAAAGGCATCGGGGTTGCGGTGCCACCGGCTTGGGCCCGCAATCGCTGCTCGCAGCTATATTTTGAAATTTTCTTCTTTAATGATGATTATCAAACTTGTATGTTTAAGTTCAGTAATTTCACCTAAATAACAATTAATAGGTAATTATCATTGCAATTTAAGTGAAATTACTGAACTTAAATATACAAGTTTGATAAAAAATCATCATTAAAGAAGAAAATTTCAAATGGTATTTAGAGGCTTTTGCATCTGAACTCTTCATGTTTACCATAACTGAGTCCTGACAAGCTAACTGACTGCGATGGAAAGAAGGTACCAGGTGGCATACTATTCTAGTGGACTGAGGCTAATATAGATCACCCCTAATATAACCCAAAACCATTTAACACGGGACAGTTCTCACTGTAAGAGACCATAGTCGAAGATTCATCTACAAAGTTAATGTACCAATATAGTTCACAGTGTTCATGTGCAGCGAGTGTGGACCTCTCCTCAATGACCTATTTCTGTGTACACTTCAAACCAATTTTTTCAGCTGTTTTTGTCTCTTTGAAAAACTGTAGCTCTTTAATTGGATTAAAATGAAACAGGGCGTGTCTGAATGGGTAAAGTGGACAGGCATATGCACTAGGATCCCTCAACTGAATGTTTATTTCAGCCAATTTGATGCAGCAAGCCCTACATCTCTCTCAAGCTTTTAAAATTAGATCAATATAGCTTTCAGAGCTGCCAGCAAACTAGATTACTCCTTTCTTCATTAGGAAAGGAGGAGAGTAAGAGATATCCCACCCAGCCAAGCTATGCACTCAACTCAACAACAGCTGTGACCACTAAATACAGGACCCCTTTATAAATACACATTGTTACATTCTTTTTCTGACACTGTTCCACTGTTTACTCTATTATAAAAAATGATGAAATATAAATCTTCCTTTTAGCTGCAACATTTAAAAATCACAGCTGCATTTCCACGTTCATGTGTCTTCAGACTCGTCTCATCCCACTTTTATAGATAACCAATTTCCCCGCCTGTGTTCCCGCCCGTTTTGGTAAATCAAATAAGTTAGCGAAGTAGCGGTCTCTTTAGCTTGACACGATACTTTACCATACATCATATTCCAATTTAATGTACATCAGGATAGCATTTGAAGTAATAAATATATTAAATGAAGTTCCAAACATAGGTTCGGGAGGAGCCTAAACATTCAGTCCTATCAATCATCATTACGAGTGTACTATATAAGCAACAGACACCACGTCATCCCACTGACAAATTCTTCCGGCAGCCCTCCTCCTCCAGTAAATTATCTCTATTCTCTTAGGTGCAATTCCATCATAGGGGGGTTTTAACTCGGAGCTCAAGCCAAGCCTCAGGTTCGAGCCTCCTCCAAGGACAGCAAGCCAAGTTAGTTTACTATTGGGCAGGCGAACTACTAAATGTAGATTTCAATCTAGATGCAGACCGGAAATGTGATAAGTCTTGTGATCTGTATTTCCACAGAGTTGATATGGCTTAATAATCTTATGATCCCCAGCAGAGAGATACCAGAAACAGATCAGACGATCTGACACACACGGGTGAGTCCAGCGTGTAAAGGCAGGTTAGCTCGGCAAACACTTAAAAGAAATCAACAGGAGAGGAATGGTCAGGCTGGTTATTACAGATTGCACATGCATAATCTCAAAGTCAATAACGATTAAAAGATGGAACAAAAAAAATGGAAACATTCCAAAATGATAGTTTTCTGACATTTCTTTCATACATATGATGTGTGTTGTCCTCTTGCTAATGTTCTGATAGCTACAAGCACTGTGTATATTACACAATAAACAAAGCTCATGCTGAAAGACATATATGGGCTTTTCAGACTGTGCTTAACCCCGGGTTATCATATTTAGTTTACAACGTTTAGGGAAAAATCTAAATGTCAAACAGCGACAAAAAAAGTTAAATAAAAAACTGTATCCTGGTCTAAAAATGTACATATAGTAATTAATCGGTCGTGCAGGAGTGGGACAAGCTGTTATTTAAACAGTTCATCCAATCAGTGATATTGATGCCGTAAATATGCAAATAGGAAAGTTAACCCAGGGTTAAACGCTCTAAAACCTGAATGGCCAGGAATAATTCCTAACCTAGGGCAAAGAATAAACTGTACAAAACTTAAAAAAAAATGATAACCCAGGTTTCCTATAAACCGGAGTTAAAAAGGTTAAATGTGAGAAACCCTATTTTAGCACAACTTTAGTTCTGTTCTACAGATTTCGTAAAGACTACAGTACTATGTATTAATCAGCAGAGGCTGGGCCACTAATGATTATCTATTCGTAACCATTGAAGCAGAACTTCACTCTACGCTCTAGTATTGTTAGCTCTGTTTATTTTTCCAAACACTGGCCCTGGGTACTGAGGCCTTAATGAAGTGAGTTCATGTAAATGGAGGGGGTTGAGTTCTGATGTTTGTCTATAATGTTTTTTAGCTGCCTAGATGAATGACTATATCACTAAACATACATTTAAAAGGAAGTGTGCTCAACAGCCTAGATATCACATCACAGACTGGTAGTTTTACAATGCAGTGTGAGAACAGCTACCTACGATATTTCCTCTCTGAATCTAGTTACTTTAGTTACCATCAATGATTTTTACAGTATACATTAATTTGAAAGTGTTAAAATGTGAAAAACAAAAGGCGCAGATGTGTGCACTCGTGAGTTTCTTTACAGTGGACATATTATATTCACAAGAGGTTATAATAGTCTAGCTAGAGAAACGTGAGCATGCTGTGACATGCGTCCTAATTCCCACTCAAGGGAAACTAAAAGGTACATAAATGGAGAAGTGTCATTCAGTCAGTGGTAGAATTGTTGTTCGTGAGCCAATAAACACATAAAAACAGGAGTGAATGTGATGAATGGAGATTCTTACTTCTGTATGTCAGTAATAAGCCACCACGCCCAGGCCCAGCCGCCCACTGTATATTGCTTGTCATCAGAGCCACAGCAGCCACCTGAGAAAATTAACACAGGTATATTTAGAACAAATACACATTTATCCCACAAACGCACATGCGTTTTATGTAGTCATTTGTAACATTCTAGCTTGGCATATCTTTTCATTCTAAAAATCTAAATCATTCAGCCCATTTCACAAGCTGTCAGTCAATCACCACTTTCACCACCAACAAATTTTATAAATCCCATACAAGCCTCACCAAACTGGTTTACAAACTGAACAACAACAACAACTTCATTAAAACCACTTAATGATGAATATCACTGGAAAGCTCCAACTCAGTCTAACCAAACCACTATGCTGGGTAAATGTTTACAGAAATCAGCTCAAGTCAATAATCAACCAAGACTAGTTGCTCCAAAAAGAACATTTTGTGCACCAGTGCATGGATGGTGCATATCAACAAGGATGTACCAAAAGAAAGAGTATGTAAATTGCTTGCTGAGGAGGGTACTCGGACGTCCACACACCCTGTCTGCGTGCACCGCAAGGACAGTGCGTGTACAATACTGAATGTGCGATTGACTTGAGCCAGCACTTGAAAACAAAATCCACTAGTAGTGCACACGCGCCGAGTGCATCTTTCCGTGCTCAAGGCCAAAAGATTATATTTTGAAAGGCTTGCACACTGTGCCCGAGACGGAGCGGAATACAGAAAATGAAGTAGCCTATACCAGGGCCTTTCGTTTTTTTGTTTACAACCTGTTTTGTTCAGAATGTTTGTTGTAGCCAATCCTAGACATTTGTAACCTGGCCCTAGCCAGATGAATGTCGTTCCGCTTAGCTTCGCCTAGCTTCACTCACATCAATCTGGAACCCCTTCCATTGAGTGATTTCTCCAACCAACTTTATGGCTTAGCCAATCAGGACGCAGGGCGGGAGTTTCATAGATGTGACGTAGTGGAAAAGCGACCGTGAGACTGTTTTGATTCAGACAACAATGGCGGCTCGCATCGAGGAAGCAAGCGTTAACATTGATGCTGCTATTTCATCCGTGTTGTCCAATCCTAATATTGTTTCATTTAATATTTCCTAATATTTCGGTTGCGTCGCTCTCATCAGCGTCACGGGTTGGCTTCGGTGTGATTGGTTGAAATAGCACGTCGATAAAGATGACAGACAAGTGGCTTATGCAATCATATGCAAGGATTTTTGATATTGGCCCAGCCTTCTGAAACGCCATTTCAATGGATTGGTTCCAGATGGATGAGTGGAGCTAGGCGGAGCGAAATTCATCTGGCTAGGGCCAGGTTAAGACATTTGTTGATGAGTGCAGGTATAGCCAATCAGATGAGTTTAAGTGTGTTCAGCAACAGTTCTGCATGTGAATTAAAACCAACAAATTATAAACATGATATCAATGAGATTCATTTCACATCAGAGAGAGCTTTATTGATTATAACTGAGTTTTCGCAGCTTTGTGTACCTTGGGTTAAAATGGACAGCTTCAGTGATTATAATGGCAGCGATTATAATGGCAGCGATTTTGCTCACTTTCTGTATATAATATATATTTTCATGCTTCTAACTACAAATTACAGAGTTTCTGGATTGACGGCCGTATTTAAATACACAATTATATCCGATTGTAAGTGATAACCAGCAATGGACAATCTGATACTGTATGTCAAATGATTTGTGTATTAAGTCCTAGAGTGTAAATGCAAAATAATAAACTTGTCTTTGTTGTTTAATTTATTATAGCTTTCAAATAAGTCACACAGTAATCCTCATGCTTTAAATTGGCCCTATCACTCCCTCTCTCCACCAATGTGTGTTAAGAGCACTGGTGCCGTTGTTCTGTGGCTGCCGTTGCATCATCCCAGTGGATGCTGCACACTGGTGATGGGTAAGGAGAGACCCCTGACATGATTGTAAAGTGCTTTAAAGAGCTACATAAATGCTAAATTGGATTTTTACACATCAATTTACTGATTTATAAGCATAAAATAGTTCTAAGCACTTTGTTTTATGATCTGTCCTGACAGTGGTTATTTTTTATTTCATGAATAAACAGAATAAGTTCATATTACCAACTATTCATTTGCATCTATTTTGCATTTATTGTCAGTGCCGGGCTTGGTGTGGATGGTTGTGTTCGTCCGCCACCACAAAAGACAATTTCTGACCCAGTGAAAACCCTAAATAATATGGAAAAGATATTTTTAAAGAGAAAAATCTTTAGGCCAATCATCTGTGCAAATATAGTTATCATTGGCTCAATCATGACGGGTCACCAGTGGTTCAGGCAGGGAGATAATCTAGGATCTATTACATTCAGCTGTTATAGTAACCAGGACATGTTGCCTAAAGGTTAAGTATCAATCTGGGATCCTAATGTAGTGTTTAGCATGTTATGTAGACAGTGGGGGCCTGTAAACTTTCGATATGTGAGGAAATTCCTCACAAATCTATGTATACTGTAGGTCTGCTCCCAGACTGGAAACTACTTCAGCAGATTCCCTGCTGGTCATTAGCTATTAGTGTGCAATCCTCAGCTGTTGCTAGAATCATTGCACAACTGAAGTCTCTGTCATGTGACTTTATTTCATAAACATGAGCAATTAGAAATAATGTTTAGGCAAGTTACGGAGAGAGGAAATGACTTTTCAGGAAAGTGTACAGTTAAAGAAAAATATAGTTTGCTGACAAACCTGAAACCACTTAACTAACTAATTTTATTATGATTAATTGGATATGTTTTATACTATAACATCAAAAGTGAAAAGTAACCCCTCCCCCCATAATTTTAATGGGAAATGTTTATAACTAACTACTAGATAGTAACGTACTTAATGTATCGGCCTATTGTTCTAGAAGCAGGAACAGGCTGAATAAATGTACAGTAAGCAGCATTTTTTTCGCAAAATAAATAGTGATGACATTAAAAATCGCCACAACAGCGAGAAAACATAATACGTAAAAATTACGTAAAGAAGTCATACAAAATACGATAGGGTATACTGCCGAGGCACAAATGCACAGCCAAAAATCACAATTCGTAAGTCGTGTGTTTAATCTAAACAAATAAATCGATATTTAAGACCAAGAGGACTATCAGAGAACAGCGTGATCATTGCCCAAGCACGTCGAAATCAAATAGAACGGAGCACGGGTGAGACGCAACACGTCAACACTGAGATGTCTTTTATCATGCGCAACACAAACTACAATGCAACAAGCAAACACGAATATCTACACTCAACCCGACAGAAACGCTGGCGAAAATAAGCGTTAATTACTATTACAGTGTCGAATATCATAAATTTACGATCATCAAACACGTGCCACGTTAGGTACAATTCGGATGAATATATAATACAGTCAGATTATAAGAAAATGTATGGGGCATTGCTTTGAGAAGAAAAGAAGACAGTTTATATGTTACCTGATACCACCAAGGCTTCGTTTGGTCCTACCGTGTGGCAATTCCCCATTGTTCCTGCCTGGCGCCTTTAAAAAGCTTTTCAGAGTGTAAAATTGCTTCTTCTATCGAGGATGACGGAATAGCGCGATAAAAACAGTCAGATATGAAGGCACTCAGTGTAGTCTTGTGTTGTGTACATCATATTCAAGATTTCTGCCTGCATGCAGTAGTCACGCCCTTTTCGAGATATGACGACGACTACTTTACAAAGTAAATCTGGGTTATTCCTCAACCTTCCGGTAGAGGGCGCCATAACATTTTAAATGAACCTAAACTCCATAGAAACATGTTTATGCAAGAACGTCCAATATATATATATATATATATATATATATATATATATATATATATATATATATATATATATATATATATATATATATATATATCAGAGCCCGTCTAACGGAGAGCCTTGGCACTTCCTATTAGCCCCGTTGTGTATCATCCTAGTTGCAGTTCCATTAGAATTCCACTGGAGGTGATCGCGGGCGAGAGCAGAATGAATGGGAGTCTATGGGGCTAAACGGCTAAAAGTGTCTCTTTCACCTGCTTGTCGTTAAATTAACATAGATTTTATTGTTGATTACGCAAGTTCAATATACATTATAGGCCAAAAGTCGAATGAACGAGTACTTATGTCCTTTTGATTTCTTACAGGTTAGGCTGTTGTTGGCTGGAACAAGCTAGCATTCTGCTGTTGTGTGACGTCATCACATTTTTGAACTGATTTTTACAACAGATAAGTGAACTTAAAAATGCAATTTTCAGCTGAGTGTATTATCTTAGCCCTCCCTTTTGAATGCAACTTTCAAATTATTTGACAAAAAATTACATCTCGAGAAAAGTGGATTTATGGGGGTGAAACCCCATTGACTCCCATTCATTCTTCACTCGACCGCGAGCGCCCCCGCATGGACAGAGACCAGTTACTGCAGCCAGTCCAGAACCCGGAAGTGACCAGCCAGTGCCAATACTCTTCAATTAGACATTCTCTGTATATATATATATATATATATATATATATATATATATATATATATATATATATATATATATATATATATTTTATTTTTTTTAAATTTTGAAAGGGTTCGGCTTTGAAATTTAATTTAAATTCAAAAATTTAACGTTTAGGCCTACAACTGTTGTCCTTCAGCACCAGACAGGTCAGAGACAGTACAGATAGGCAACTTTGGACTGGAGTCCTTTGGAGTCAAATTTGCCTTGAATATTTTTGGACATTTACGGACCTTATTCCAGTAGCATATTGTATGATAGCAATGATGAGAGACAACAAATATTTTGTTAATATAAATATAAAAGGCGTCACATTACATTTTCTACCAATGAATGAAGCTAACTTTACCGAAGCTAACGTGTGTCTTTTTTTTCCATAGTCTTACGTTATAATCAAATAGTAACGTTACTCCGTCATGCCTGAGTGTTTTGTATACCAGACTGCACACATACGCACAACGGATCTGGCTCGTTGTTTTGGTTCCCGGGTAACTTAGCTAGTTCATTGAGCGATTTTCACTGTAACTAAATGTTACTCTTCTGTATTATGACATACAGCGATTTTCTTGACTTTCAGAGTTATCTTTTAAATGGACAAACATCGCATGTGTAATTCGTGGCACAGTTCAGATGGAATAATTGACTACCATACATAATTTTTTTTTCGAAATAAGGTCCCATGGCATTAGCCGGAAGCGGAGGGGAGGGGGTCAAGGTCGGCTTTTACACCACCAAACATAAAAATATAAAATTGGTTACGTTTTTTGCCGCTATGCACATATGCTCATAGCTTTCTTTTACTGGCTCATAGTCAAAATCGACCACCATTCACTATCCCTACATTACTCCAGATTACTCAGATTCTGATGCTGTGTAATGATTTCCTATAGAAGGTATGCGCGTGACGTCACCGTCGGCCCAGAGTGCCTTCAGTTCCTCACAGTGAGTGGCAAAAAAACTGAGCGGCTGTATAAACTTGATCCCAGATCAAAGTAAAACTTATGTTGTTCATGAACATGTTTTTTTTCCAATGTTTTTTGGGCTGCCATAGACTTCAATACGAAGAAGAAGAAGAAGAAGAAGAAGAAGAAGAAGAACAACAACAACAACGATTTCAACAGATGCCTACTATAGGGCCCCTGAAAATTAGTACAACAATATGTATGTGCATGTATATTCATACACAATCAAGTCAGTCTCAGTCTCAGTCAGACTCAAAACACATACTGTCAGTATTTGTCCAGATGATTCACAAATCACAACCAATGAAAAGCTCTATCACAGGCTGTACTTGAGAGCAATAAAAGGAGATACGAGTCAGTGCAAGAACAATTCATTCACCTAAAAGATTCATTGAAAGCAGATATGTTCATGACCAACAAACAGAGCAGTTCCTATTAATGCTGGCCTTGATAGACGCCACTGCATTCATAAGGGGAATATATACACCTTATATAACTGTGAATGATGATGATAATGGTGATAGAGAATCATATAGTACATGTAACATAGAGCTTATGCTGCTCTAATTGACTTACTGCAGATATCTAGTGTTGTTTACATTTAAATGAGCAACAGCATTCTAAGGCCATAACAACAGAAGTTGACATTTGAAATCAACACAACTGTCCCTGCAGCCTTGAAGTCTGATCATACGTGCTACAGGATCTTCACAACTCTTCAAATCAGTAAGCTTCTTCGATTTGTCTATTTTGGGAATTTGCTCTTTGGTCATCAGCATGCGTCGCTCAAGAAGAACCAGGACTCGTCCCACACACCTGAGGGGATTTTTCGTGGAGGGTGTCTCTTCAGTTCAAGATCTTTCACAGCTGGCAGCTGTAGTCAAGTTGGATCACAGTTACAGCCGCACCTCTGTGGAAGTTCAAGGACCCAACGGATTAGAAGAGCGTTACCTCCAGAACGCTGCTGTCCTTCCAGACGTCCATCCAGCAGCCTCGGTCTCTTCAGTGGACGCGTGTCAGCAGGAAGAGCCAGTCTCCATCCATGGATTCAGTGTGCAGGGCTACCAGGACATGTACCGCTCTGTGGTGGAGCCCATGAGGATGACACGCTCTGGTCGGCACCTTCCCTACAGCCTTGAGCTGGGACTGGAGATTAAGGATCGGCTGTGGAAAACCCTCAACTGCCCATCACTGGTGGAGACGGAGCAGCCTGACGGACGTGTGCTGGTCACAGAGAGCTTCTCCACACCCACCAGAAGAAGCTTCGCTCCACGAATCGATGTGGACATCAGTGAAGAGCCCCTTCCTGAGGAACCCAGAAGAAAGAAGCCCAGACACTGAGTGGTCAGTGTCCCATGGAAGCGGGACCTTTGCATGTAAATATTTTGTATATAGTTGTAGAGTAAGTTTTATAGTTTGAAGAGTATGTTTTTTTTTGAATATGTTTATGCACACTGCTGAGATTGTTTGGATGCTTTTGGTGATTTTGGCTCCTCCTAAGTTGTTTTTAGTGTTTTTTATGCATTGCTACATGGTTGTCACAGTGTTTGGGGTGGTGTCGACGTGGTTGCCAAGGTTTTCTGAGAGGTTGTTAGCTTGTTGCTGTGCGGTTGCTGAACTTTCAGAGTGGTTTTTCATGCATTGATACGTGGTTGACGGGATGTTTTGAAGTGGTTGGCACTTGGCTTATATGTGGTTGACGGGATGTTTCGAAGTGGTTGGCACTTGGCTTATACGTGGTTGACGGGAAGTTTCGAAGTGGTTGGCACTTGGTTTATACGTGGTTGACAGGAAGTTTTGCGTGATTAGTTGATTTGCGGTTTCCTTTATCCTGTTAGGTTAGGGTAGGTTAGGTTAGGGTCCCTCACACGGTTTGATGGGATGTTTTGCGTGATTGGTTGATTTGCGGTTTCCTTTGTCCGGTTAGGGTAGGTTAGGTTAGGGTCCCTCACACGGTTTGCAGCTTGACGTGCTGTGAGGGCTTGTGTGCATCAGTGATGCTGAGAGCTACACCGCTGGTACTTCACAACTACTGGTAGGGTCACCCATAGTGGACAGGTCTCAGCTGAGGTGCCAGACGAAGACAAACCACCTTCTGGACAGGAGAGGATCGGCCTGATGTTCTTGGCAGAAGATCACAGTCTTATGGCAGTGGCAACAACAGAATTACCAGTATGGAAGAAACTTTAAATTGATTACGTGCAAGTCATCGATGGATCGATCAACACAAGAAGCAAGTAGAAGCAACTGTTGGAACAGCATGAGGAAACACAGAATGGTTTAATAGGCTATTGGTAAAGGCTGCATTCTTTCTTCAGCACTTGTAACAGCGTCCAGTGGAGATGCACAATTAATCTTTAAAAGATCGCAATCTCGACTCAAACACTCATGTGACCTCATTTCTAAATGACAGCGACTCGGCTGTGTCTATTAAACCATTGACAAATACGATCACATTCAGATCTGTTCACAAGCTGTCTGTGGCTGAGCCAGAGAAAGCAGTTGGGTAGGTATGAAACAGTCTTTTCATCTACACAGTCTCATTATTTCTATTACAAATATTCAAATAGTCACAGAAGTACTTGGACAAAAGTTTATAGTTCGGATATAAATACTGATGTCTAAAACTTAAAAAAGATATCACAGTTTCTGTATAATATATATATATATATATATATATATATAAAAATGTAATAATAATAATAAAAATAAATAAATAAATAAATAAAGTTGTCCTCCGAAGAGGGGGGGTGGAGGTGGGAGAAAAACAAAAAAACAAAAAAAGAACCTCTGGTAAAGTACATTTTATTTTGTTTAGTTGTCTATTCAGAATCATAGGAGTAATCGTGATTTCTATTTGAAACAAAAAAAATTGTGAATCTCAATTTATCCATAATCGCGCAGCTCTATCGTCCAGCCAATCAAATGTTATACTTTATCGTTTCTTAAATGCTTCTATGTGCGCGCGAGGTGAACATTAAAATGAATCACTTCTGAAATTGTTTCTAAATTCAGGCAGTAGGCACACGATCATGTTACCAGAGAAGTAAAAGTTATTTTAATATTTATTAACAGGCATCCCAGTAATCTAAAATTCATAAAACAGAGCTTAATAAAGCAAGTGAAATCGGTGGGTTCGCTACATGTCTATCACGTAAATACCATTAATTATAGAACATTTACATTTAGCAGACGCTTTTCTCCAACTGAGGACTAAAGCAAGCGAGTCATCGTGAAGAGGCAAACCAACGCAAGAAGTGCTCAAAATACAAAGTTCAGGCACTGCTCAGAGTAGCATAAGCAAGACAATGGAGGATTTAAAGGAAAAGGAGAGATTTGAATTCTGCATTCCGGATGAGGATGGGCTGATCATTCCACCAGCATGGCACCGTGAATGATAATGTTCTGGAGAGTGATTTTGTGGCACTTTGTGATGGTACTACCACTAGGCTTCTGGTAGGGAGGTAGACTCGCAGGAGCGAGTGAAAGTAGGACGGAGAGGAGTCTGTGGTACATCTGTAAAGAAGCGTCAATGCCTTGAACTTGATACGCAAGTATTTAAGACTGGACCAAACAGCCAGTAAAACGGCGACACATCTCATATGCCATACTGCAGTTTCGAGGGGTGGCACAAGATTAGCAGCTTCAACACTTAATAAAGCATTTGAAGACGCGTCACCCTGCAAAACACGATGGCAGACGGAGGATGAGCCGCGCCAGAATCAACAATCTCTAGAAGCTTCATTCAAATGAAGAGAAAAGTTTTCAAAAGACAGCTAAAGAGCCATTAATATAACCGACAAAATTATCGAGTTTATTGTTGTGGATGACCAGCCGCAGTCAAAACTGAAATGCCGTGTATTTAACAAAATTGTTTTTGGATTTTAGATTTTAAAGAGGTTTTTTTAATATATTATTCATATATCATTTTTTAGATTCCTAGATTTATTTGTTGCACGTTTTTTGTTATATTGTAAAACTAAAATACCTTTTTCTGTTTAAAATATCAGATGTGTGGCTGCATCTTAAGTTCTTTTTCACTTAAGAGAAATAAATAATATATTGCTCTGAAATGTATGTCAGATAATAAATACTCTGGTTCACTGTATGTATTTATTAAGGGATAAGTCTGAGGCACACCATAAAATAATAATTCAAACATTTTGCCTTGGTTGCACTGCTGCACCTCACTTTTTTATTTAGATGCACCAGCGCAAAATTTAGGTGCACTCAAATTTGTCCTTGTCTCGCGTCGCCTTTAACGGCACAATTTCAAGGTCACCTATTTATCACGCTCCATATAAATTCATATTATGTAAATGCTTTTAAACAAGAATAAGGTGTAGTTTGTTTTTTTAAGGACAATTATACTATCTATAAAAACTATAAAAATGAGAATAGATTAAAATCCAGAAATCAACTTTTTTTATGTAGCCATAGTTCAAGTAGCCTACATTTTTTAAAAGTTTCTTCGTCGTCTGTTTTCTTGCGTTTATTTAGCTGATGCTGCTGATTGCCGTAACTGATTTTCTGGTGCTCACGTTGCAATTTATTTCAATCACACAGGACAGAGCATTTTAGTCCTACGGGAATATCTGAACCACAGCCAATCAGGGACAAAGACCCGCCCAATCTCCATCTCTGATTGGTTTAGACCACGATATGATCCAACCATGCGTGCAAGGAGAACAAAAGACCTGTTTGTGGAGAGGCAGCGGATGCGATCATGCGAGAACGTTCGGTGCATTGGTGCGACCTGGGAAAACTTGTCGTCGCTCCCTTACAATTTTGGTCGCACTCTAGAGCCCTGACACACCAAGGCATCGGATCAGTACTCTGTGTAGGCCAATACCCTGAGTCCAGGTATTGGAATCGTTATCGGGAAGGGAAAAGGGGTACGGAACATCTCTAATAGGCAGGGAGGACGAGAAGCTCGGTCTTTGCCAGGTTGAGCTGCAGGTGATGTACCTTCATCCATGCCGAGATATTCGCCAGACAGCTTGAGATCCGTATAGCTACTGTGGGATCATCTGGTTGAAATGAGAGGTAGAACTGCGTGTCATCAGCGTAGCACTGGTAAGAGAAACCATGTGCCTGTATGATGGGTCCCAGTGATGTGATGTAAATGGAGAAGAGGAGCGGTCCGACTGAACTGAACCCTGAGGAACCTGTGGTCAGTTGATGTGCTTTGGATACCTCACCTCTCCATGCGTCCCTGAAGGATCTACCTGTGAGATAGGACTCAAAGCAGTGAAGAGGAGTACCCCTGATGAGAGGGTGGACAGAAGGATCTGATAATTCAGTGTCGAAGGCAGCAGACAGATCCAGGAGAATGAGAACTGTGAAGAAGACAGAAGTAAAAATACAACATTAATTTAATACAACAACTTATATTTATTAAAGCCCCTTTCACACAGCGCGTTGATCCTGGGAAATTGCCAGAACGCCTTCTGTGAACGCAAACACAAACCGGAATTTATACCGGCATCGATGCCGGGTTGGGGACCTAGTAACATTGCCAGAATCAGTCCCGGAAAGCGTGATGTGTGAACGAAAGCCAGGACCAATGCCGTAAGGGGTGTGTCACAATGATGAAGCTCGAAAGTTTGTGTTCGTCATCAACAAAAAAAGGACAAACAAATGTCTGCAAACTGGAACGAAGCAGAGGCCAGGAGCTCCTCACTATGCGCGCTGAAGCTGTGGAACGGTATGCATGGACATGTTTTCGACGCGTACGTTACACGTCTCATCTGTGTCTTTCCGGGATCTTTACGGGTTGTGTGTGAACGCACTCACAGATCCCGGCAAATCACTGGCAGTGTGAATGAACCGAAATCAAACAATCCCAGGACAAATGGCGGGTCACATTATCTGTGTATTTTCCGGAATCTCTGTTTGAAAGCGGCTTAACAGGCATCACAGTAATCTAAAATTTCAGTAGTCACAGATTTTAAAAGTGCTGAAATCTGAATCTATATTTAATTCTTATGAAAGAACACAAAATGTAACAATGTTCTTTGAACATTTTACACTAACAAAACCGTACTTAAACTAACATCAAAACATATAAGGTAACACTTCATAATAACTGCACACTATTAATCATTTGTAAAGCATGAATAAACTGTTAATTCATCATGTATAAAGCACTAATAGACATTAATAAGCAGTTAAATATAAATACAGCTATAAATGCTTTTTTTCTTGATTTATGAGCATATATATAATGTGTTTAATAATTGTATTTTCATACTTTGTTAATGATCAATTAATTATTTCTAAATGAAGTATAGCATTATTTAAGCATCATTCAAGCATTATGGTTGGATGTGGGTTTATCTGAAGTAATCACAGTTTGTACTTAGTACATAATTTGTAATAAAAATAAAGTTGTCCTCCTACGAGGGGGGGTGGTGGCGGGCAAAAAAATGTAGTAAATACAGGTAGTTATAAAGCTTTTAGGTCAGTTAACTATTTTGTGAGCTCATCTAAAGTGAGGACTATTCATGCCTTGTAAAGCATTTATAATGGAGATTTAAAGGCGCCCGATCTTATAAACAGTAAAATGTAACAAACGCAACACAGTGATACAGAACATAGAAATATTTAACAGCCTTTAAATCTCTTTTATAAATGCTTTACAAGGCATGAATAGTCCTCACTTTAGATAAGCTCTCAAACATAGTTAACTGACCAGTACTAAATGCTTTTAAACTACTCGAATTAACCCTGAATTACAGCATAAATACATGTTAATAAAGCATTTATTAACACACTAAGTAACCATCACTATACGTCTGAAAAATAAGATGTATGAATGTACATTTCAGTAGTTTATTAATAATTTACTTACATGCTCTAAGCAATCTTATAAACCACTGAAAACCCTTAAATAACTGGTTTATAAAAAATGCAATTCTTCATTTAGAAATGATAAATTGATCATTAAAGGATGAAAATACAATTATTAAACAAATTATAGATACGCTTTTAAATCAAGAAGAAAACATTTATAGCTGTATTTATAAACTGCTTATTAATGTCTATTAAAGCTTTTTATACTACAGGGCTGCTGAATGCTTGATTCTGATTGGTTGAGAACGTTCTAAAGGTGTGCAATTATTTTCAGGCTAAAGTAGTTTCAGGCAGGTCTGACTGCATTACAGTTCCATTTCACTGCGCGTAGTTAACTGTAATAACGGAAAATAGGATACAATTCATAACAAGAAAAAAAAAATGGAGCCCCATGCGCTTGATCTGCAATTTCAGATGCCTAACTTTACAATCAATGGACACATACAGTTTAATTAAAACAAAAAAAAAAGTATGTAGTCCTATCTATAATAGGCTAAATAGAATATTAAACTGAATAGACTATAAATTGATAGTCCTGCTGCACAGATTTTCGTAATTATTCCAGATAATAACAAATAAATAATTATTAGGCCTACTTGTTAAAAGGGCTTTGTGTGTTTCATTTTTTGGGTTATCTACTGTCAATTATCGAAAACAAGAATGAATGAATTAATTTAAACAAATTTAATTAATAAATAATAATATTGACGCACATGGTTTTCTGTCTCATTATTTCAACATCTCTCTCTCTCTCTTCCTCTCTCTAATAACTGCATAAAGCCGGGATACAT
Source organism: Pimephales promelas (assembly GCF_016745375.1). The sequence continues at coordinate 1,987,530 of NW_024121577.1, read as the reverse complement.
TTAGGCCTACTAAGGCCAGTTTATGAATGTAATTTGATACGTATGACTGATCATGCCCACACGTGTGTTCAGCGCGTTCAGTCTGTGTTCACAGTTGGTGTTTAAGACCTGCTTCAGTCGATGGAAACCGTCGGTCTTCGAATATTTCAGCGAGTCGTAAGTGTGTCCCCCATCATTCATTAGTCTGCTATAAGTGGCTCAAACCTCTGTTACTACCTCTAAAATGGCGTTTTGGAATTATCAACGAAGGCATGTGATTAGATGCGTAAGAAATTAGTCCTACATACAAGAGCGTTTTAATAACAAAAACTTGACAAACGACTTGAAATGCATCATCTGAACAATGTTTTGTGGTGTGGTAACTGTGAGCGGAATAACTGACTTCAGAGTGTTGAATTACCCGAAAAATAATGCACACCCGAGGTGTAACGGCCACTCCGCTTCGCTTCGTGACCGCATCACCACCTCGGCCCTCGGGTGTGCATTATTTTTCTAATAATTCAACGGACTGTCATAAATTATTCAATTATTCCTTACATGAATGATGAATTAACTATTTACTCGTGCTTGTTTATTTAAACATTCTCTATGATATGATATATATGTCTGTCAGTTAATGCAGTCTATGGTGGTCACCACTTCAAAGAGCATGCACAGATAAGTCCAAATTAAACATGATTTAATGACTCATAAATGTAGGTACACATTGATGGCCTAAGTCATGACATGGTTTGTGTGAGAAAATGAACAGTATTTATCGTTTTTACCTCTTGTAACCACAGCCACGTCCAAGTGTCGAGGGCGCGTTCGCTTCAGTCAACATCTGATTCAAGCGATAAACATCTGAAAATATACATTCTATGCTTTAAGACCTGCATATAATTGCAAATTATCTAACAAACAATGTAAAATGTACATGACTTCGATGGAGAGTAGAAAACTGCGATGCACAATACATGGCTGAGCTCGCACTGATTAATAACGGCAAAATCTAACTAATCAGATTCGACTATGAAAATCTTTAGTCGAAAACAGCACTAATATCTTCATATGTTGTTTAGATCTTCACAGTGAAAGGTAACCATAACACATGAGTGAGGTACACGCTCGAGAGATCACTTTCGGTGCTTTCTGGTGCAGACTTAACATGAGACTGAAGCGCCCGTGCCCTCAGATAACTTGCACGTGGCTGTGATTCGATATAAACTATGTGTTCGATATAAACCATTATATTATACTGTATAATGTAGGCCTACATCAAGTAAAAGTAGGCTATATAACTGCCACAATACACATCATAACTTATCAAGACAAATAACACTGACAGTTATTTCTATAAAATATTTCCTTCATAATTGAATACAAAAAGAAAAAAAAAAGTTCGCTACATGTCTATTGTCAGAAGCAGCAGATCACGATTTAAATAATTTTCTCCGAAAAGACTTTCAACATTACAATAACATCTGAAGTATCAATTAATTTATTTATTTATTATAAAACTAACTTACTCCTGTGAGACTGAGAGGCTGCAAATCGCCTGATTTTAAGGTCGATGTTTTGGCTGTAAGTAAATCGATCGCCTCTCACTAGCGATGGACGCTCAAACACGGTGGCCTTACGGCTGACAGATCAGTGAACTGTCTATGATGATTAGACAGTTATTTTTATCTAGACCATTAGCTTACAGTAGCCCAGTATAAAGTATTCTCAACGAATATTAATGAATATTAGCAATTATTTAAATATGATAAGAAAAAATATTCAAGGATTTACTTGATGTTGAACTAGGCCTAACGTTACTCTGTATTAAAAAAAACCTTTTTTAATCACCCTCATTAAAGGGATAGTTCACTTTGAAATTAATTTTTGATATGTTTTAGCTTACCTCAAGGGTATCCAAGATGTAGGTGTCTTTGTTTCCACAGCATTTTCAATTTTAACATTTTTTGGTCAAACAGTTGTTGTCTGTCAGTCATATACAACGCAGGTCTATGGGGATCTCCTAAAAGAGCATGCACAGAGAAGTCAAAATTAAACATGATTTAATGACTCATAAATGTAAGTACACTGATAAGACACGAAACGAGCGGTTTGTGTGAGAAAACGAACAGTATTTATATAGTTTTACCTCTTGTTAACAGCCGTTGAACTAATCTGAATCAGATGTTCAACTGAATCGAACTGAACCGTCTCCAGACTTTACGCCGGAAGTGATCTCTCACGCGTCTACGTCGCGCATACCGTGTAAACAATGCGTGAGACGGCTATTGTTCAAAAGTTAATGAACCATTATAGTTTAAAAAATTTTAGTGTTCACTTCAAAAAATTACACAATATAACTGGTTGTATTGTATTCTGAGCAAATGTTCTTTTAAGAGGTTCTTACTAACCCCAAACTTTTGAAAAGTAGTGACACACAGTCCGCCTTATGTTTGTGTCTCTGTGTGTGAACATGTGAGGTGGGCCCAATGAGAGGAGAGGAGCCCATTATCCCGTGACAGGAACACCATGGGGGATATGAGCAGGGTTGAAGAAAGTTGGGAGGTGTTCAGATTCTTCCAAATCTCTGCTGGGCACCAGCAGTCAATCTGCTGGAAAAGAGGCTTTGAAGATTTGGCTTCTTTTTGCTAATAATAATAAAAAAAAAGGTAATTTCCTCCATTTCATTTTAGTTCAATGCATATGAAAGCAAGGGGTCATTTTAGCTCCTGTTGACCATGTGAGCTTGTTTGAGAATTTGTGTAAAGATAAACATATAAAGCTTACTTGAATTAAGTATAAGGATGGCAGCACAGACAAATAAACTTTTTTATTTTATTTTTTTATCCTCCTTTTAAAAAACATTCACATATATAGCTAATACATTACAATGCTTTCTTTCATAGCTTTCTAAATGAGGTAATTTGATTTCAATAGTTTTACTTGTTCCCTCGTTGAGTCATTGCTTGCTATGCTATTGCATACAAAACTGATCATAAAGGAGTAAACAGATGACACACTCACCAGCTACATTTATTTCTCAAAATAAATGGGTTGTAAGAGGAAATGGATTATTACTATAATTTTTGGATTACTCCGTTATATACAGTCCCTCTCTCTGTGCGAGGTGAAGATGTTAAGACTGTGAGTGAACACTAAACAAAAGCCTCAAAAACACCTGTGGCTTCAACATGGTTGCAAGAAAACAAAGACCGCAAATTACACCCATCATTTGGCTGTCAGGAAAAAGCAGACAGGTGTGTTTCTTTCCAAACTGTAATAAATGAATCATATTTTGATTAAGATCTGTCCTCATATGTTAACTGTTAACATCAATTCTGGGCAATGAAAAATGGCCAAGAGCAGACCTAAGACAACATAATGTTGTTTTTAATGTCCCTAATGTTCATAATGAGAACATCTCTCTGTGAACACACATCTTGGGTTTTCATGTTTTATGGCGACTTGCCATAGACACAATGATATTTATATTGTACAAACTATATATTATATCCCCTTAAACTATAAACATACATCACAGAAAACCTTTACAATTTAAAAAAAAAAACTCAAATAGTAGTTAAAAAACTCCCCAGAAAATGTCCCCTCAAAACCAGAAAATGTCCCCACAAGAACCAGGATTTACCAGGATGGCAGGACTAAACACACACACACCCTTAGCTTGCCTGTTTTAGGAGGAGAGAGAGTAGAAAAAAAGAAAGTGCAATATTTAATAAAATTGTCCTATAAACAGAAGTGGAGGTGTCTCATCATGCGTTCAGATGTGGCTCCAAAGCTTGAAAATCTGATCTGATTTTGTATATGTTCATATCAGAGGAGGGTGCATGTATGTATATGTATATCGCAGGGCCAGATGATAGATTCAGCGGCGGCGCCATCTCCAGGCGAGACACGGGAATTCATTCATCTTTCAGCGCCCTACTCTCACAGTGCATTATGGGTATTCTCTGGCCTTTTAGCGCATGCGCATGGTCATTTATTGTCAATGCCAAATACCCACACTGGCGGTCTTGGGTTGAGCACTTGAGTTGACCACTTGTATTCTACTTGAATGACGATTTCCTCTATTTGCCTCAAATGTTCAAGTAGGCGTAAAGCCTGCAAGTGGGCTTTTGATTATCGATGGGATACACACGGTCTTGAAAAAAAAAAAAAAAAAAAAAAAAAAAAAAAAAAAACCGTCTACTAACTTTTAACAGAAAAATTGTGGTGCTTGCTTCTAGTGAATAATCCATATTCAAAAAAGACTTAACCCTTCCTTCGCCAGCAATCATTTTTTCTATGACCCTCCAAAATGATTGTGAAAAAAAGGCATGACACTCCCCGATAATTTAATGTTACCTTTGTACTGCTTTGCACTTGGCAAAGATGTTCAGACAGCCATTATTCTTTTTACAACCATGACAAACGACTAAACTCCTGCTTTTTCATCTCACTAAGGCTGTAACGATAGACCAAACCTACAATTCAGTTCGTATCACAATTTATGATTTAAAAAAAAATCATGTTCTCTTTCATCATCTCGTGTTCGAGATCCACCTATGGGAAGGGCATCCGTACCTGACCTCTGCAGAAGCATCCAATTGCACCAAGTCTGGCTAGACAGACAGAAGCGCGCGGCCAGTGCCCGATGAGGCCACACCCCTCACCCACGGGCATATAACATCTGGGCGCGCTGCTATTCCTCAGTTGACATTCGCTTCTCGCGACCTCTGCACTGACACAGTTCGGTTGGATTAACGTTACGCTGTCCACTTTCGAGTCTACAGGAGGACATATCGCCAGATCAGCCTCCGCCAGACGTGAGTGACAGTCGTTTTTCTTCAGCCTATCCGCTGTGTTTTTTGCATCCGGAGCCGCCGAGCTCTCACTGTCCTTCACCTGCTCCTCCTTACATGGCTGCCCGCCACGTATTTTCCGAGTTCTTCACCGCTGGCCCACCCATGGCTATGTGACCGTCTAAACAGCCGCTTCCCCTGGGGAACAGTCCATCACGACGAGCCTGCCCGGCCGCGTGTGGTGCTCTCATCGCCGCTAAGGACCCTCTCGTTCTGCGCGGTCCGCTTGGGCTTAGCACGCTCAAGAAGCTTTGGAGAACCCGGAGAATTGCGGTCATTGTAATTGCTGCCCATGTAGCTTTTTACAAAGCCGGCTTTAGTTGCACTATCCAGCGCACCGTGCTTGGCATTTCTTACTCGGATGGGGGACACGGTGATGATGACGCGCTACCGGGGGACTCCCGGAGCGCCACAGATAAAATATTTGAGCGGTATTCAGCCCAATCCGCATTCCCTGAAGAGGACATCTTCGCGGGAAAACCTCACTCTCGTTGACGAACCGGTACGGTTCCGGCGACGAGGATGACGCGGTCTTTCTAACGTTACCCTAAGCTAGCGCTCACGCGGTTTTGCCTCAGTCGATCCTCCTGGAAGTTTGTGAGCGAGCGGCCGTTCGTCTCAACATTGTGTGGCCAGCTCCATAGAGCGCCACCGACCAGGATAGGAATATTTACGACGGGTAAACGCGGGTACCACCGCCCAGCCTGAGGAAACAACTCTTCAACGTTTTTTCCAGTGTTCGCGAAGCTCTCAAGCGCGCCTAGAGCCTCCCGCTAGACTGTTAACACTGTCTCACGGGCCTTGATGAGTAGGAAGGCGGCCCTGAACGCTAGCAGCCCGCCTGCTGTTCCACCATGGGAGCCTCCAGCCCGCGTTCACGGGCCACGAGCCCTCCGTATTCTCCCGGTCCCGGAACCCTTGTCCGAAAGACACGGGGTCTCCCTCGGACGGTCGGGTAATCCCGTCTCGTGGCTACCAAGCCACAGGGGGGCTGTTGTGAGGGAAAGTACATAAGCAGTGTTACCACACCGCACACACTTGGTTCCCTCACCCAGTTATTAAAGGCTTGCCCCAGTGTTTCCCAACACAAAACACAAACTATTATTAAACGAATCAAATGAATTCGTGCAGATTTTTATATCTGTGTCAACATAGAGAGCAAATCTCTCTGATCCCTTGCATGTCGCCCCGAGTCTACCCTCAAGATGGCGCCATTGCCTCACAAATCAACCAGCTGGGCTCGCACAGCTCAGTTGCGGCTGCAAGCCATGTGTTTCTAGTGCACGTTGTGTGTGTGGAAGGCTTGGTCATTGTGTTTCCCAACACATAACTAAATACACGTTTAAACAAACTATTCTTATATATCCTTAAAAATGGGTAGTATTTTCTGCCTGCACTTGAGACTGCCCAGTTCATGTGTTCAGGAGATGTGTGTTTTTCCCCCCAATTTCAAGGGGCTCCTTGTGGGTAAAGTTTAGCACAGTGTACACCACACTATGTTTGCCCAGTTCACGCAGTGTTTGCCCAACACAAAACACACAAACACAAATAATAACGAATCTAACAAATTCGTTTCGGAGGAAAAACCTCTTTCCGCAGAGAGAACCTTCTCACTGCAGAGAGAGGAAACCCCTCCGAACCCCCGCATGTCGCCTCTAGTGTGCCCACGAGATGGCGCCATTGCATCACAAATAATTCTGTTGGTCTCAAGACACAGCTCTGCTCTGTCCCGAGCGGGGACACTCGCGAGTCACGAAGCGGCTTGGCGAACCGTTTCGGCTCCCGAGTGGGTTATGCGTACAATAATGCAGGGTTACAGATTGCAATTCGCAGTAAAACCCTCTCATTTCAACGGCATTCTCTTTTCTCACGGAAGAGAAAGCTTCTCACATTCTGGAAGAGGAAAATTCATCTCTCTTAAACAAGGGAGCGATTCAGGTGGTACCCCCCAATCTGATGAACCAGGGTTTTTATTCCCGGTATTTTCTGGTTCCAAAGAAAGGCGGCTCTCTCCGCCCTATCTTGGACCTTCGAGTGTTGAACAAACATTTGAGGAAATACACCTTCAGAATGCTGACACAGGGCGCTCTCGCCCGTGCCATAAAACAGAACGACTGGTTCACATCAGTCGATCTGAAAGATGCTTTCTTTCACATAAGCATTTATCCTCCGCACAGGAATTTTCTTCGTTTTGCCTACCAGGGCATATGTTGCGAATTCACAGTTCTTCTGTTTGGACTCAGTTTGAGTCCCCGGTCTTTCTGTCTGTGCGCGGAGGCGGGCTTAACGCCTCTGAGAATAACAGGTCTGAGAATCCTGACTTACATAGACGATTGGCTCATCATAGCCGAATCGAAGGAGAAGGTGTTGCAGGACACCGGCCGTGTGCTCGCGCACATCACATCGCTCGGGTTCCAAGTGAACGTGGGCAAGAGCAATCTCACGCCCAGTCAGAATGTCAATTTCCTGGGTTTGGAGTTGAACTCGGTTGCCATGCGAGCGCGTCTCTCTCTAGAGCGCGTTCGCTCTCTATGAGCTGTCTGTCACAGTTCAGAGAAGGGGCGAAAGTGCAATATCGCACATGTCTCAGGATGCAGGGTCTCATGGCTTCATCCACCCAAGTTGTGCCATTAGGACTCCTTAAGATGAGGGCGTTCATGAAATGGGTTTTGTCGCTACATTTCAGCCCGATTCGCGACCTTTGCCGCTCGGTTACAGTGACGCGCGCGCGTGCACTGCAGCCCTGCGCCATTGGAAGAACGCAGACTTTTACGCACGGGGAACCCCTCTCGGGGCGGTTACGATGCGGAAAGTGGTGACGACATGCATCCTTAACAGGCTGGGGTGCCACCCAGGAGGGCAAAACGGTGAACGGTCTGTGGCCAAACAGACTACGTTCAGCACATATAAATTATTTAGAGCTTTTTTACCAATTGTAAAGCTCTGAATCATTTTCTGCCTCGCCTGCAGGGACATCACGTGCTGGTACGGTGCGACAATACCACGGCTGTGGCATATATCAACCGTCAGGACAGCTTGCGCTCGTCGAAACTTCACCTCCTAGCTCACAAGCTCTTGGTGTGGAGCAGACGGGTTTTCTTGTCGCTACGCGCGACTCACGTCCCAGGCATTCTGAACGTCGGCGCATATCTGCTGTCAAGGGGAAACCCAATCTACGGGATTGGCGTCTTCATCCGCAGATAGTGGAAATGCTATGGATGAGATTTGGACGGGCGAGCGTAGATCTATTCGCCTCGCGCGGAAACTGCCATTGTCCTATGTTCTTCTCTCTAAGGGACGTGGACGCGCCCCTCGGGGTAGACGCACTGGCCCACCCATGGCCTAGAGTGCTCCTGTATGCTTTTCCTCCCCTGTGCCTGATATTCCCACATTGGCCAGGGTGAGAGAGCAGGGCCTGTCTCTCATTCTGATAGCACCCAGATGGCCCAAAGCACCGTGGCTGGCGGAGATAATCCCTCTGTTATACGCCGAGCCATTGTGCCTTCCCGTTCGCACGGATCTATTATCCCAAGCCAACGGTGAGATTTACCACCCCCAGCCGGACAGGTTGGCTCTCTGGGCCTGGCCCGTGAGAGGACGAACCTGAACGCACTTGGGCTTTCGCCGCGTGTGGTCACCACTATTCAGAATGCCAGGGCCGTCTCTACACGGCCCTTATATGGCTGTAAGTGGCAAGTGTTCGAGGGGTGGTGCGATGGGCGCGGTTTCACATCTTATCAGTGTTCAGTTCCTGATATTTTGTGTTTCCTTCAAGACCTCATGGATAAAGGCAGGTCCTTTTCCACCATTAAGGTCCACTTGGCTGCTATTTCAGCCTGTCATGTGGGTTTTGAGGGCTCGACCGTCGGTCAGCACCCTCTAATCCGTAGATTTATGAAGGGTGCACGCCGCTCTTTGCCAGTCGTCAGGAGAACTGTCCTGGAGTGGGACCTCTCCATGGTGCTGGAAGCTCTGTCTCAACACCCTTTTGAGCCTTTGGATAGTATATCCCTTAAGCTGCTGTCTCTCAAGACAGCTTTGCTTTTGGCCTTGGCATCTGCTAAACGTGTCAGTTAGCTACATGCACTCTCGGTTCATCCTTCGTGCTCTAGTTCTCTCTTAGTGGAGATAAGGTCTTCCTTAAGCCTAACCCGGCCTTCATGCCGAAGTGCTTCCCTGCGTTCACTTCGGAGGTGTTGGAGCTGTCCGCTTTTCACCCTCCACCTTTTTACCTCTCTAGAGGATCAGAGGCTGAACGCTCTGTGTCCAGTCCGTGCCTTACAGGCATATATGACCAGGACGAATGCTTTCCGGAAGAGCGACCAGCTCTTTGTTTCATGGGCTCCCCCTCACTTAGGGAGTCCAATTTTGAAGCAACGCCTCTCACATTGGGTTGTGGATGCTATTACCATGGCTTACAAAGCAAAGAGAGTGCAGCCCCCTAGGGGCATCAGAGCTCATTCCACAAGAGGTTTAGCCACCTCTTGGGCTCTGTTTAGGGGAGTGTCACTGCAGGACATCTGCTCCGCTGCCAGTTGGGCTTCTCCTCATACCTTCGTGCGCTACTACCGGCTGGATGTCACCAGTACCTCGGTAGCACATTCGGTTCTAGGGGTCGGGTCGTCTTAGCCCCTCCCTGCTGTAACCCTGTTGGTATATATATACCATTAAGAGTGAATGGGCTGACTGGCCATGTTCATTCCTGTCACCTATCATTTCTTCCCCTTTCGGGTATAGATTATGTCTTGGTGGGTTGGGGTTACTATCTCGCATGTGTCCCATGCGTATTTCATGTCCTGCTTGTCCACATTAGTTAGGTGTGGTTTCACCATCGCAGGCTCATGATTAAGGGACGTGTCAGGCACCGCCTCCCTGAGGTGACCGTCCTTCTCTGGCTTCAGAACCTCACTGTGAGTGTATTGGGCAATCGGGGAGCTGTCCATGTCTCTCCCATAGGTGGATCTCGAACACGAGATGATGAAAGAGAACAATAGGTTACTGTCGTAACCCCGGTTCTCTGAAACATCGAGTGGAGAGATCCACCAGCTTTGCCCCGCTTGCCGCACGAGAAGCGAATATACTTACTGAGGAATAGCAGCGCGCCCAGATGTTATATGCCCGTGGGTGAGGGGTGTGGCCTCATCGGGCACTGGCCGCGCGCTTCTGTCTGTCTAGCCAGACTTGGTGCAATTGGATGCTTCTGCAGAGGTCAGGTACGGATGCCCTTCCCATAGGTGGATCTCTCCACTCGATGTTTCAGAGAACCGGGGTTACGACAGTAACCTATTGTTTTCGGTGCTGATGCAGTGGTGACACGTTCATGTAACATGTAAGGGTGGCTCTGCCAATAAAGTATCTAAAAGCTGCCACAAAGAACCGGCAAAAGTAATGATTATGAATATGTCAAATATAGCAACGTTACATAAACAAGTGATTTGTCAGTGTCGGCTGCAAAGATAAAGGTGACGACGACGCGGCGACGCCACCTGTGTCGTGATGATCTATTTTCTACGATATTTACTTCTTTCTTATTTATTAAATCCGCATAACTCTGGAATTGCCCAAATTTTAAAGAATTTGTAAACTAGTTTTTTTGGTGCAGGTCTATGTAATTTATTATGTAACTTCAAATAATACTAATAGTAGGCTAGTTTAAAAATGGTGTAGCCCTACGTCTACATCACACTCCACTGTTGGCAATTTCAGTAGATTTACTCACTAACATTTTTGTGGAAACATAATAAGAAGGTAAAATAAAATATGGTAATATTGTGCAACAGCACACATTAAATCAGCTGCAGTTCTGGCGCCTCAGTACAGTAGGCCTACTGTAAAACTTTACATATAATGCTTGGGAACATAAAGTAGCCTTTTATGACCCTCAAATATGTACCTTGAGGTCCAATAGCTCTATGGGGTATGTTAGTGTAGATTGTACCTTGGGGGACAGAAAATGACTCCTACTGTACCCCTATTTCTGACAGTGTTGGATGTTCAGTCGGTAGTTGAATTGTTCATCTTTGCTTTCCATTTCTTTTCTATTTATAAATATTGAGTTCTGAATGTAGACTTATTATATCGACTTAATGTGCAACTTGAAATGAGGTTCAAAATGAAATGTTCACATTTAGATGTAAAACAAATCTTACAAACAGGCTAATTTCATAACAATGATTGTTTAATGCTTTGATTATTTTGTTTATTTCACATATTAGAATGATCATAAAAATACTGAAATGTCATAGAAGCTGTAATCAAGTTTTGCATTACTATTTTAAAATACGACCGTGATTAATGATGATGTTTATCAGCTAAAAAATGATGAACATTATGAAACATTAACGTGCATTAAGAATTCTAAAAAAGTAATCTAAATATTTTCAGTTCAACTCTTGTCATAAGGATGTTGGTTGATGTTAATATCATGTGAACTTCCCTTAGCAATAGCTCATCTGGATTCATATTTCAAACTTCCTTCTGCAGGCTCCTGAAAATATAATCAGAGACAATCAATCAATAGTGAGTCTTCCGGGCTTATCTCTTTCTATATTTCTCACTCTGCAAGTTTGAGGTGTTTGTGTCTTGTGGACATGCGGTAACACAAAATATATTGAAAAGGTATTCAACGGAACATGCTAACCTCTTTTTAAGAGCCCTCATGATGTATTTTTGAGTGAATTTAGATTCGGGTTTTAAGCATTTCTGCTCTTTACCATTTTTTAAAGTAACACTGCAAAAACACAAGACAATTTGCTGCATGATTATGTCAGTCAACATATTTAAACAGCAGTGTACAATATTGAGAGATTTGGATTTGTATTGATTTACTTACACAATTTCGTGGTTTTTGCAAGAGGGACTTGGTGGTATGATTTCAACCTTCTCAATCAGTTTTGGAGAAACCATGTTTACACCTTTGTCAGCACAAAAACACCTGCCCTTTGGAGCACTAGCCTGGCCTGAAAGAGAAAAAAATCAATGCATATCATAAACTACCATGCGATACAAGGATAGTTTCACAACATAAATGCAGAATATTAAAAACTTTGAATTTCCTAAATCTACAGAAAAAAGTTCAGAGATAAAACTCACTTTTCACCTCTGCAAGCAGGCAGCCAAGAACAATCATAGCTGTAAAAGTTTTCATAGTACTGATCATCTGTCTTCACCTTCCAAATGGCTAATTAATGAAGTTATGGATGATTGAGTTCATCCACTGTGTTTATAGGCTCTTAAAAGGGGGTTCCCCCTGAGAATTTTTCAGTTTTTGTTTTTATAGTCCAGCCTCTGAACTGGTCTGATTTCTCAGAAACACTTTCTCTCATCAAATCTAATAGAGTTGACCTTTCCAAGAATGAGGAAGGAATTAGATAATTTCTTGTATCAATAGCCTACTATAATTAATGTACATAAGATTTGTTTGCTTAGATGAGAATACAGTAAGTTATGGGGTCAGTAGAGAACTGCTGAATGAATCACAAACGAATCACACGGTCAAAAGGTTTCTGACTAGTAGTTTGTTCGTTTCTGACTGTAGTTTACTGTTGCTACAAGTAAAAATTATCCTTAAAAAAAGAGTATCAAAACGATGACTGTTTAACACACCTTAAAAACTGTGCACTTTGCAATAATGTCAAATAAAAAGTTTTCTTTTAATCATTTTAAATCGTTGTTTTTTTAACGTTTTGTCATTATTTAGAGAAGTGCACTTATTTTACGTTGACCAACTCCAGTCCTCGGGGCCCACTGCTCTGCACATTTTGAATGCCTCTTTTATCTGACACACTCAGTTCAGTTCATAGAGTCTATCCTAACGAGCTGAGGATCTGAATCAGCTGTGTTAAATAAGCGAGACATTCACAATATGCAGAGTAGTGGGTCCCAAGGACTGGAGTTGAGAACCAGTGGACTTACTGAAGCACACATAATGTTGGCTCTACTTGATTTGAATTTAAACTCTATGTTATTGTCCGGAGTATGTTAGTTTCGGTTTGGTTCGTTCTGGTCCTGATCCTTTTTTGTTTCTGTGGTTACTGATAATTGTTAAGCAATACCTTACGCGTGTGACGGAAATGTCACACCCCTGGGCCCTTACCACATCTGGAACATCAGCTCCCAAAACAATAAGTATCAACAGTGTATCAATGTGGGCCTTCACTACCTCATACTCTGAGGGTGGTATCCGGCAATAACCCTGTCGGACAGGAGGATCCCTGACCACAAGCACCTCACAGTTTGACTCTAACCTGCCACAGAGTTCTACATCCAATTCTACATATCCAATATAAGGCCTGCAACTGCAACCACTGGCACGAACGAAGGCGATCTTGACCCCATGGCTCAAAATGCGGTACAAAGCAACTCTCAGTAATGGTGGACACCATAAAGCCAGTATCTAACAGACAAGGCACCTGAACCCCACCAATAAGGACAACCAAATGTGGGCATGACGATATCAAACAAGGCACCAGACTAGTATTCTGACAATCCCTTTTCCCCAAAATCCTCTGCAGCCCGGTGGGAACTAGTTTTCCGACGACTGCTGAAGGTGAGGCTGCCCACTCCCCCCTGCACGAGGAGCCGTAAAGGGAGATTTAAACCCTTTAATGATGGTAATTAATTTGGACAGAAACCATTTTACACGGATTTCCCTGATCAAAATCAGTATCTAGATGGCATGACTTTGCTTTTTTTTAAGCTGAGCTCTCACAGAATTCACCCGGCAGAGGTTGAGAGATGGGCCTCGGGAGAACTTTGAGGCTTTCGTCGAGTGCGTGTTGTGGTATAATGGGTCTCCATTCACCATTGGGCACTTCGCCAGCCCTGCCAAGCCTTCACCGCTGGTCCCGGATCCTAACCCTACCCCAGACCTAAACCTACCCCTAAACCTACCCCGTCATAACTGACGTTAAAGGTAAAGCTTTAGTTGTATGACGGCCCGGGATCGTCATGTCATGTAACCGACGTTTAAGGGTACCCTAAAAAGGCGGATGTTGACGTATGGTCAAAAGACATCCCAAGACGTCAGTTATATGACTTCTTGGGATGAGACTGTGTTAGTTTAGTCCTGTTTCCATTTTCCCGCGCATCATTACTGTTACCTCACCTGTTTACCTGTCATTTTCAGTTCATTTGTCCCAGCAGTGCCTTGTTTCCCCAGTCTGTTCTATGTGTATTTAAACCCTGTGTTCTCACTCCTGGTCAGTTATCATTTGTGTATGGTGCGTTTATGTTGAGCGAAAAAAAAAAGGGTTTTTTGTTAAAAAAAACAGTAATATCATCCTCCTTAGTCTTCATGCTATTTCCACTTCCACAAACCTCAACACTCCCCTACTTTCCACATAACTTACATAGCCTTCTGTTACTCTCTTGCTGATTTGATTGCTTCTATTGTTCTCATTTGTGAGTCATATGAATGTAAAAATCTTTCTACCAGCCAGGTCAATGATAACCAGGTCAATTATAACAGACATGAACATAATTAGTTAGTCCTGTCACTTTAGTCTCATTTAAGATGTATATTTGTGAAACAATGTTTTCAATTGTAATCTTGAAAGCTTTATTGAGTTTTGTGAAGTTTTAGTGATTCCTGTGGAACTATTGCTCATCATAAATGTAGCATCATGCATTTTTATTCAGAATCTCAGAATGCAAAAACTACTCTAAAAGAAGTCAGATAGTTTAGATAAAAAACTTTTATTTAACTCTCCTTTGTGGACAATGAAAGTAAAATCATACATTAAATTATAGAAAGACTGTACATATGACACATTGTTCAGTGGTCTTATGAAAGCTATGTTATGAAAGCTAAAAAATAGCTATCTACAGCTTAGATTAATATATATATATATATAATTAGTAATCATCTTAGGCATTAAGAAATGTTTTGAATATTTTGACATCTATTCATTTTTAAAATTGAACTCCAACTATGAAGTCTGTGGAGTCAAGGATGTTGGTGCTGCTGATGGTGTTGATGTCAGGATGTTCTTCAGTGTCACAGTGACAGATGTACTGTGTGGCACAGACTGTTGGCTCCTGGAAAAAAAAAAAGAAAAAAAAGAAAAAATTTAACTTATTATATTTGTATTAATTAATTTAGTTAATTGCTATGTGTCATCCTCTGACAGATAAGTTTATATCTTTGTATATTGAATATGTAAATGATAAGTAGATAAACTTAAAGCAGATATTCTCACCTCTTATCAAGAGCCTTTAATATGACATTTTTAGTGAAGTTTGACTCAGGATTCAGGCATTTCTTTCCTGCACCATTCTTCAGAGTGACACTGTGAAACGACAAAAGCGATGAGCTGAATCTTGCTCAGTTTTAAAGTTGATGAACATTTAAATAAATGAATCCATACAAATGTCGGCTATGCTTACATAATCTCACGTTTGTGACAAGATGGACTTGGAGGGATGATTTCAACCTTCTCGATGTTCTTCACTAAAACCATGTTTGCACCTTTGTCTCCACAAAAGCACCTGCCCTTTGAAGACCTGTCCTGCCCTGGAAAAGAAATGTCATTATAGTCTATTAGCTGCAAAACATCATCATAATCAAAAGACTTTGATCTATAACTCTCAGAGATCAAACTCACCTTTCACTCCTACAGCAATCAGGCAGGCAAGAAGAATAAAAGCTGCAATAGTCTTCATTGTCTTGTTCTCGATGAACTGCGTCTGTCTGGGTCAGTGAGATTATGACTGAAGGCATTCAGAGCTCATTTAAATACTCTAGGACCAGGGGTTTCCCCTCAGTTTTTGTTCTCGTTTTTTTTTTTTTTTTTCACTATCCAGCTTCCTCCCCTTTTTCTCTTTATATTGTGATTTCTCAGAAGCACCTCCTAAACCATCTTGAAAAAAAGAATAAGCTTTGATTTATGGCACTCTGAGCTTTCCACGAATGAGGAAGTGTTGCTCAATTAGACTGAAATTTTGATGTTAATGATCATGGTGGGAGTTCTATTAAACATTTGGCCAAAACACTGAAGGTTAGGGCATGTCAAACATGGCTTTTAATGGTTGTTTTTGAACACATCCCAATCTCTTATATTGAGAGAAAGATGGAAAATGCACAATAACCCTATTTTCAACACAATCTACATTGCCATACAGTCACTTTTAATGAAGCAAAATACAATAATGGAGCAAACTAACGACCCATTGAAGAAAAGAATAAAGGTAAAACACACCATGGTAGGCAAGAAGCAACCAACATTTTCTATGGATTAAATCTGTCCGAATCCAGGTGATCTGGTAGTTAACACTCCTAAGCTTTCTAAAATGTTCAAATATTGACCCTCGATCACACTTGATCACAAAATGTGGTTAACACCCACTGGTTTTGCTGGTGTGCTTGTGGATGTTGGGCATATTTTACAAAGGCATTAAGTAACCACAAAATAGGATGTGGGACAAAACGTGTTTTCTGTGGAAAATGGTCAAACATTTTCACAACCTCTTTCAGAAAAGTCCTCAGTGTAAACAATAATTGTCAGACATGATGGTGAAAAGTTGAAGTTGCCAACAAAAACATTGACGATAAATGTTTTGTTTGTCTGGTGCAAGAGAGCTGAAGTATAGCCTATCGCGAGGCTCTGAGCCTATTGAGGGGATGCAGAGGATTTGCAGCCCAGTCTTTCTGCAGATAGAAGTAGACAAAGGGGCATTAAGTTGGCCAAGGAGGCAGCTGGGTCATTTCGAGTGTATGACTGTAGAAAGATCACCCGATGATGACCTCAGGATGACATTAGTCCAGGTGCAGCATGGTAATAAAAGTGTCCACTCTTAGAAGAAAAGGTTCTATCAGCGCTACGTATTTGGAACCCCTAAAAGGTTCTACACTCTTAAAAAAAGGGCTCCTCTGGGTCCTCATATAGAACCCTGGGGTTCCGTACTTGGCTAATAGAACCTTTTACCAAAAAAAATGGTTCTATATAGAACCATTTTGGAGTTCCATATATGAAGCAGGGGATGGAACCATTTCTGGTTCTAAATAGAACCATTTCTTCTAAGAGTTCTATTCTATTCGCACTCGTGGGTTATTCAAATGACACATGCTTGGTGAGACAGATATGTTTCAGGATAAACCAAACCTTCAGCATTATATACAGCAAATAACTTTTGTTTTCACATTTTTAAATATTTGAATAATAAAAAGGTTCTAATGATGAATTTAAGTGATTAATCAGAGTTAAAATGTAGAAATACCAAACAGTTTGAGACATAAACAAAAGCAGGGCATTACACAAAATTTCTCATTTCACTGGAACATCATTAAGAGTTTTCACTACCTTTTTCTTTATATAGACATTGTGTTGAATTCATACTGATAAATGAAAATGAAAGAGAAGCTGAAAGTCTTGTTGTGAAATCTGGAAATGACACTTAATCTGCTATTTATATTTGTGAAAATAGTGTGATTATGCATGAACAGTATAATTACTTTTTATGATAGAGACATTTTTTTAATTACGTATACAAGTTACTGTAAATACATTCAATAAACTGTATGGAGTTTCTATTAACTACTAAAAGATTTTAAGTAACAAGATGTGGTCCATATTTTGTGTTGTTATGGAGTTAGTTCTCCTCAAACTCAATAGATTACTTGTATTCCTGTTTTTTAGTGTTGGAATTGTGGATAGGATTGTGAGACTCTCACACAATCAACTGAACTGTCAACCAAAGTTTATGATTTATCCGTGCGTAATGTAATTGTTTTTCTTAAATTAATGTGAACTGGTAATCTTTAATCAAATTAACTTCCCTCCCTCTTGCACCGACATCTCTTCTCTTCTCCGATGATGTGTTTACTGGCTCGAGGGTGGGATCAACCTGTCACTCACATGAGATTACAGCAATAGCAAATGTTTAGAATGGCATAGAAACGTTTTAGAATGTTTTGAAGCATCGGAGTACATTTTGGTCCAAAAATAGCAAAAACTACGACTTTATTCAGCATTGTATTGTCTTCCGGTTCTGTTGTCAATCCGCATTCAGTGACGCTGATGACGTAAGACGCTGCTGACGTGTATCTGGTGCGTTTGTGTATTCGGGTTCGAATAAATATAGCTGGGCAAAAAAAATGCACGTCTTCCTCTGTGTCGAAATCCTTAGACATGTTTGTGAAGATTGTTTTGTTTTGTAAACGAAGCTTGGGCGCACCAGATAACACGTCAGCAGTTGCTTGACAACCGAACCACAATGCTGAATAAAGTCATATTTTTTGTTATTTTTGGACCAAAATGCATTTTCGATGCTTCAAAAAATTCCAACTAACCCACTGGTGTCACACGGACTACTTTGATGATGTATTTATTTCCTTTCTGGACAAGGACAGTATACCATACATTTTCAATAGAGGGACAAAACTCTCGGACTAAATCTAAAATATCTTAAACTGTGTTCCGAAGATGAACAGAGGTCTTTCGGGCTTGGAACAACATGAGGGTGAGTCATTAATGACATAATTTTCATTTTTGGTTGAAATGGAAGCTTTAGCGTTAAGTTCTGCCAGGAAGACTCAATTGTAACGTCACTTATTACCTTCTCATACTTGCAGTATAAAAGACCAGTACTTTCATATGTTTGAGTTTTCCTTCCATCCTCCCAACCACCACCAGGATGCAGACGGGGCCTACGCCAAAGAACTTTATTGCTTGCTGGGCTATCAATAAATGCATTTATTGTCACAGTATTTATTCTCCCGAGTGTTTCTGGAAGAACGAACCTTTTAAGCCTGACGTCACATGTCACCAGTCAATTTCTATAGTCCAAACACTACCAGATCACTTTACATATGTGTACAGTATGTGGCCTTGTAAACCCTACGTTATAAAATTATACTTCAAAAACCTTCTAAACCCTATTAAATTATCTTAATTTATTCACGTCAAAATTTTGTTTGATATGATTAAATCTACATTAGATTGCACTGATAGAAGTCTTTCTACCAGCAAGGGCTGGGTTTACCAAAAGCATTGTAAGCCTAAATTGATTGTAAAGACCGTTGGCAATTGTTTTACAATCAACTAGGCTCATGATGCTTTTGGGAAATCATAATAGAACAGCAACTTATAACTGAAACAGGAACACTAAATCCAGTCAATTTAGTCTAAACTATTCACATAAAATGTATTTGTGAAACAATGTTTGAAAGCTTTATTGAGTTTTGTGAAGTTTTAGTGATTCCTGTGGAACTATTGCTCATCATAAATGTAGCATCATGCATTTTTATTTAGAATCTCAGAATGCAAAAACTACTCTAAAAGAAGTCAGAAGATGTAATTTGTAGATAAAAAGCTTTATTTAACAATTTAAAACATAAAATCACATCAAATTAAAACAAGACTGTGCATATGACACATTGTTCAGTGGTCTTATGAAAATATGAAAAAAAAAAACATTAAGGATGTTTACAATGGAGTGCTCACATAAAAATAAATTAATTAGCTTAGGCATTACATATTTTACGTTTTTTTTTTTTTTTTTTTTTTCTAAATTGATTCCCAACTTTTTTAGGCATTGTATGAATACATAAGTCTATGGAGTCATTTGAAGGATGTTGATGCTGATGGTGTTGATGTCAGGATGTTCTTCAGTGTCACAGTGACAGATGTACTGTGTGGCACAGACTGTTGGCTCCTGCAAAATCAGAAAAAAAATTAATTTATTATATTTGTATTAATTAATTTAGTTAATTGCTATGTGTCCTCCTCTGCCAGATGAGTTTATGTCTTTGTATTGAATATGTAAATGATAAGTAAATAAACTTAAAGCAAATATTCTCACCTCTTATCAAGAGCCTTTAATATGACATTTTTAGTGAATTTTGACTCAGGATTCAGGCATTTCTTTCCTGCACCATTCTTCAAAGTGACACTGTGAAATGAAAGTGATGAGATGAATCTTGCTCAGGAGTTTGTAAAGTTGATGAACATTTAAATAAATGAATGCATACAAATGTTGGCTATGCTTACATAATCTCACGTTTGTGACAAGATGGACTTGGAGGGATGATTTCAACCTTCTCGATGTTCTTCACTAAAACCATGTTTGCACCTTTGTCTGCACAAAAGCACCTGCCCTTTGAAGACCTGTCCTGCCCTGGAAAAGAAATGTCATTATAGTCTATTAGCTGCAAAACATCATCATAACCAAAAGACTTTGATCTATAACTCTCAGAGATCAAACTCACCTTTCACTCCTACAGCAATCAGGCAGGCAAGAAGAATAAAAGCTGCAATAGTCTTCATTGTCTTGTTCTCGATGAACTGCGTCTGTCTGGGTCAGTGAGATTATGACTGAAGGCATTCAGAGCTCATTTAAATACTCTAGGACCAGGGGTTTCCCCTCAGTTCCAGCTTCCCCCCTCCCTCCTTCCACCTTCCTCTCCCTTTAAGTTGTGATTTCTCAGAAGTGGCTCCTACACCACCAGAAGCAGTAATTTGCACTCTGAGTTGAAATTAACATAAATGAGGAAGTAAATATTGCAGAAATGGACTGAAATTTTTATATTAATTATGTTTTGGTGGGAGTAATATTAGACCGAATATTATACCAAAACACTGAAAGTTTGGGCATGCCAAACATGATAACTGATTGATTTATGAGCTGTTTTAAGCACATCACAATGTTTATTAACTCTATTTAGTGCACAAATTAAAGTATATCAATATAGTGAAAGATAGATAATACACCAAATCAATGCAATCTCTTTCAATATAACTTTTAATGAAGCAAAACTGTTACGTAACAGACGGACAGAAAACTGGAATGCAGGTAATCCATGTTTATTGCAGTTGAAGTTGCTGGCTTAAATGGATAGTTCACACAAAAATGAAAATTAGCCCATGATTCACTCACCCTCAAAACATCCTAGGTGTAATGACATTCTTCTTTCAGACAAATACAATCAGAGTTATATTAAAAAATGTCCGAGCTCTTCTAATCTTTATAGCATTGAATTGTTTCTGTTTTGAAGTCCATAAAAGTGCACATCCATCATAAACGAACTCCACACACCACCAGGAGGTAAATAAAGGCGTAATTGTGTAAGAAAAATATCTTAAAATATCTTATAAAAACACAATTGCTACCACAGCTGAACCTTAAGAGCCAACAAGTCACTTTAAACACATTTAAATTTAGATGGATATACTTGCATATATGGTTCTCTTATGTTGCTGAACAAGGCTCTCCTTATTGCTTGTGAGATGGAGGCGGTCTTTTGGTTCTTCCAGAGCGCGTTTTGCTCGCCGGAAGTTCAAAAACATCTTAAAGATACGCTGCGGAGGAGAGTCCTTTCATCAGGAGGTAAAGTGTGGAGTTGGTTTTCACCAGGATGTAAATTGCAGAGTTGGTCCGGAGACGAGAACTGAGCACTAAGAAAAACAACGCATTCTCACCCCAAGACGTCACCTTTGACCATGCTTCAATATTTGCCCTTTAGCGTCACTTACATGACGCGATCCTACGGCGTCATCTAACTGACGCTAAAGGAAAGCGCCAGTTCGAGGACGCGGTTAGGTTTAGGTCTGGGGTGGGGGGAGGGTACACGCGATCCTAGGACGTCATCTAACTGACGCTAAAGGGCGCCTAAAGCGTCAGATATTGAAGCATGGTCAAATGCTTCCCAGTTAGAAGACGCCTTGGGGGTGAGAATGGGCTGAGAAAAAGACTGAGCTTAATGCAAAATAAAATAAAAGACAAATAAGACGAGAGACCAAACAGCAAGACAAGAAGGTAACACTGACAGAAGAGTGACACGAAGAAGAGAATGACACGAAGAAGAAAAGGAGAGATCAGTGTCGTGATATTTTAAAGTAAAAGTTCACACGCCTTCTTTGGACGAACGAATCAATAGCACCCAGCAGGTATTGGGTGCGCAAAGAGTTCTTTGTCTTCCCCTGATGACCTCATTTGTGTGTTTTTATGAGGTTGCAAGTTTGGCCATTTCGCTTCAAAGATGGAAAAACATAGTGGACTACTTTTTACAGTAACCTATTAGATATATTTGGCTCGGGCAAGTCAAGACATTTCATTTGATACCAATAAGTTTGCGTCTGGCATTCATATGCTCTCAGATTCTTTATAGAAGCCCTTTGAATTCAACTACACAACTAACAATCCTAGACTTGATACAACAGTATGAAACTCAAACATACAGGAATACACAACACAGTCTCATGAAAGTGTGTATCGATACCACGATTGTCAATTCTCGTGGCGTTTAGACACCAAAAATTGTGCTACGCACTGAAAACCCCCAGGGTAGGTTTAGGGGGAAGGGGGGTGGGGAGTTCGTACTCATTATACGGCAAAAAGTGTGTATCATATGCACGTGAAAAACGCGTACCATATGCACGCAAAAACTAGTTTTGCCGTATAAATTGCACGAGAAATGACATGCTGTAGATACGAACTTTCATGAGATCGGGCTCGAATACATCATATATGAATTTCAGAATCACTGATTTCAGGGTTTTAATGTTAATAATACATCTGTTTGTGTGTGTGTGTGTGTGTGTGTGTGTGTATCATCTTCTTTGATTTTGCCTCACGAATGGATCGGAATCAATTTAAACTTCAGACTTGCTGGCACTAACTGATGATTTAGATTGGATGAGTCATAGGTTGTGGGCTTTAGAACCCATTCGCGAGAATATGCATGGTGTTCAGAATTAATGAATTCATGATTCTTCATTCAAACTCTACAGATATTTTTCTTACACAAACACATTGCTTCGCTTCAGAAGGCCTTTATCAATTCCCCTCTGCTACGTCAGAATGCATAGGCTCACTATTGGCCTGCATTACACTCATGACCAGCGTCGGCCAATAGTGAGCCTACGTTCTGATCCACGAGAAGATGAAGAATAGTTGAATAAAGTTGTCATTTTTGGTTTTTTGTTTTCTCCTCACTTTAGGTTGAGTCACTGTTGGACTATTTTAGCAATGTTTTTACTAACTTTCTGGGCCACAGCTTTCAGTTACAATAGAAGCCTGGAGGAGTGAGACAGCTTTCAGATTTAATCAAAAGTATCTTCATTTGTGTTAATTAGATGAATGAATGCCTTACTGGTGAGTAATTACTGACAGAACTTTCATTTTTTAGTGAAATAACACTATAAGAATCTATTTTAGATGCAGGGGAAGTGAAAACTGATTATTGATTCTGTTCGTCTGAAAACAGAAGTTTAGTTAGTTTCCTTTGCTGTGATGTCACTAATTTTCATCATCACTGTATTGTTAATTTCATGATCCAAAATGTTAGTGTTTATTATTATTATTTTAAACATTTTAACAATTTGTGCACATGGTTTTGAACACATTAGTGGCAAATTAGATTTTTTGTTTACATTTGTTTGTACAAATGAATATCAGTAATCAATATCAAGGGTGGTTTAGTATTTGCAGGAATGTATTACATTTGGCTGAAGGAATTCACATCAGCTTTCAAAATTGTATAAAACAAACTTTTCTTCGTTACCAAGACCAATCATGGCACTAAATGACAAGTGATCAGCACATACTGTATCCAAAGCTTTTCAAAGAAATGGGAAATCGAAACTGCTGTGCTTGTGAAAGTGAAACTGGGAACTGTGCCCTTCCTATAAACCCCTAATCTTTTGATGGCTATAAGCAGCTAATCTTCTTCAGTATAATAACAGGCTTAGACAATCATTAAAACCTTAAACACAATGAAGACTGCTGCAGTTATTGTTTTTCTGGTCTATCTGCTTGCTCCAGAAGTACACGGTGAGTTCTCCTTAAGACCTTATTGATTCTCCAAGTGTATCTCTTAAATATTAGTTTGTTATATTGTTCTGCAGCTATACAAAAATCCCAAAAAATCTCTCTTCCAGGGCAGAACAAGACTCACAAAGGCAGGTGCTTCTGTGCTGACAAAGGAGCGGATGTGGTTTTAAGGAAAAACATTGAGAAGTTTGAAATCATGCCTCAAAGTCCATCTTGTGGAAAACAAGAGGTTATGTAAGAACAAAAACAATGATTTTACATGGATATTTTATCTTAACATTCTTGAACACATTCAGCTCATCTTTCCTTTTTTATTTCCAGTGTCACTTTGAAGAGTGGAGAGCGGAAATGCTTGAACCAAGAGTCTAAATTCACCCAGAAGATACTCAGGAGGGTTCTTGAAAAGATGTTAGTGTAAATGTATTTGTAGTTTTGCTGTGTTCAACTAAAAATTAGCACCATATTGCTACTTATTAATTTAATAAATTATTAATTAAAATGTATATAAATATTTCTTAAATAATATATGATGAACTGTTTCTGATCTTTACAGGGCCCAGCAGTCAGAGATGCTCGTGAAGCTGGATTAGATTCTACACCAATGAAGAACATCCTGATACCCATGAAATGCTGTGTAACCTCTAGTTGACCTTTACTGCATTTGATAACATAGAGAACATCTGTATAAGCATAGTGAAGTATAAAGTAGTGTAAATATTTGCTTCTTAATTTATGCAACTACCTGTTTAGTTATTTACTAAAATGTTTTAATTCTTATCCAAGTTAGTTTTTTTATTTCATTGTTTTATGTTCATTTTTGTGCTATTATACAGTACACTTCTTTAATTATCTTATTTTTCTCTCTGTCTTCACTGTTACTAAATAAAATAAAATAAAATAAAAAAAATCCCTAAATGATTGGGCTCTGTTAATTCAGAAACTAAATTACACACTTTGCAGGTCAATATAGGGTACAATTATTTTGCATATTTGCATACAGGACAATGATGCATTTTCCAATATATTATCAAGGGAAGAAAGAATGTGCTAATTTACTTTTTAAAGCAGAAATTTGAACATAATAGGAGAAGCTGGCTTATAACACAGTCTCAAAAAAGAGGGGGGGTGTCTGAGTCTATGTGAGGTTCAGATATGCCCTACATTATGGGGACAAAGATGGCAAAATCTAAAATTCTTGAACTTGTGGGTACATTTTTAATCCCCATGAGGAAAACAGTTTACAAATTATACTACGTCAGTAAAAAACGTCTACGTCAGTAAACAGGAGATCAAGACGTATATGACGTCTTGGGACGTCTTTTGATGTCAACATACGTCAACATCCGCCGTTTTAGGGTACCCTTAAACGTCGTTTACATGACGATCCCGTCGGCTTTCATCAGCGCTAGTTCGTTGGCGTCAGCTTGGTGTGTTCCGGGCTTTAAGGTCAAAGTTGTTATTACATAAATAATTTCTAAATCATACAAATTATTATTATTCTAAATAAGTATTACTAAAAGCCAGATATGATATTGTCTTTCAAGATAATTTGCTTTTTGGTGACCTTTAATTTGGAGTAAAAACAGGTTGAATGACTTTACCGCGTCAGACATGTGTTACTCTGCTCACAGCTGATTGGTCAAAGTTTTGTTTTGCAACCTCTTACCTGGAACATAACCTGGACCAGGTTAGCTGTGGAGTGTAAGTTACTATGGCGATGAACACTGCTAAAAGCTAAACCACTTTCATGGTAGGCCTACCTAAAACCCAGGGTTGGCACAAACTAAACTAAAACATAGCTTGCTAGCCACCTAAACCGGCTTCATGGTATTAGGCCGTAGTCCTGGTTCTCTTCCGTCTTGCAGTGTTGTTTGCCTAAATTATTGGATAATTTTCATTTTTGAGTGAACTAACCTTTTAATCTTCAGCAGGGAAGTGAATCCACCAACTCTCCCGCGAGAAGTGAATCAAAATAGTGCGCGCCGTTCTGTGTGATTGGCTGTTTACCACACATGTCACACATTCAGGTGAACATACTTCAAATTTAATCGTAATCTCTGGATTAAACCTGAGTTGATAGAGAATGTTCATACCAAGCATTGTGAATCTGTTGAACCTGATTATAACTAGGCTGGATTAATATGGATTTGTCAACTCTAAACCTACTTTGAATCTGAGTGTTTAACTAACCTAATGCAACAAGCCTCTGATCTCCTGTTTACATTTTGCCATTGAAGTCTAAACACACACAGGCTTTCCATAGACATAATGATTTTTATACCCTAATATTTTAGCTATATTAATATTCTATCCCCTGGCCCTACCCCAACCATCACAGAAAACTTTCTGCATTTTTAGATTTTCAAAAAAACGTGTATAGTTTTTATACAATGTAGTATAATTTGTAAACTGTTTTCCTCATGGGGATTAAAAATGTACCCACAAGTTCAAGAATTTTAGATTTTGCCATCTTTGTCCCCATAATGTAGGGCATATATGAACCTCACATAGACTCAGACACCCCCCCAGTATAACCAATGGCATAACATTTGTTAAGGAAACACTAACAAAGATCATTAACTCAGACAAAAATGAGGAAACCTTGATAACATTTTATTTGAACATTCTCTCTGACAATAAACACAAACAGAAGAACATATGATAACATGTTTTTTTATATAAAATAAACTCATAACTTAATATGTAAAAAATAATTTACATTATGTAATAACTTACATAAAAATAATCAATACAGCTTTTTAATGACTATTTAATGAAAGTCCACACTGGCCACAACCTTCACACATGAAAATGCAGTTGAACCACTTCACACTTTTCACTGAGCACTCCTAAAAAGAAAAAAACATATATGAACATTATTCCTACATTATATCATAATATTTAACACACACACACACACACACACATATATATATATCATTTTATCCTTTTTTCATTTTTAACACATGAAAGATGTTTAGCTCAAATTTTCAGTATCAATTGTAATGTCACTGATAAGACTCACCTGTTCTTATTTGCAATCATCCTAATGATATTCTGGGTAAACACTGACTCTGGGTTTAAGCATCTTCGCCTTGCACCATTCTTCAGCAAGACACTGTTTAGACACAGTCAAGTAATTTTAAGTGAATACAGATAAAGCTGTACTCAATATGATTAAAAATCACCCATGTAGATCTTAATTAATCTAAAGATAGATAAATAATCAATGTACTTACACAACTTCCAGATGTCCACAAGATGGACTAGCAGGGTGAATTTCCACTTTCTCTATCAGCTTTGGATTCACTATCTTTACCCCAGGACCCCGACATAAACATCTTTGGATTCCAGGTGCACGCTGCCCTATAGAGGTTGATAGAAATAAATGATGAAAATGATTAGACTGAAACAACAAAGCTACAGATGTTGTTGAGTTAGAAAAATATTAAAATAAGCAAAAATAATATTACCTTCGATAGCAACAAAAGCCAAACTGATAAAAACAAGTAGAGCGGCCACAGTCTTCATTGTTCAATCTCTTGATGGTCTTCACCTTAAACCACTTAGCTGAACAAATGTGAGTAAATGAGCAGAATTTCTGCATTTTATACAAGTCTAAGCCTAAGACATTCTGGGATTTCCCTTTTTGATACTTTCAGACTTACAGTTACACTTCCTATTACCCAGTTTCTGGGAAATTAACAGAAACAAAGTTAGAGATGATTTTGCAGATGATAAGTTGTGGCATCATGTTTGCATATCACACCACATATAACATATAGTGCGTGGAGGGGGAAAGTAAAACAGTTTTGTGATCTTCAGGTGGTCTTTGGTCATTTCTAACCAAAAAAGATTCAATCAAAAACTTCATTGGAATGTTACGAAACTTGGTGATTTTATGGCATGCGGTATCTGAACACACAAAATAAAAAATTTAGATGATCCGAGCAGGCTAAGTTATCGTAAAAAAAAAAAAAAAAAAAAAAAAAAGTCACACTAAGTGCTCTTCGGTCAAAAAATTAACGACCATAGGAAATTAATGTGAAATTGACAAAAACACAAAAAGTCTAAGAATTGTTGTGTGTATAATCTACAAATCGGCCATGATGCAGAAAAAAAGGGTTCAACAATGAAGGGGGTGACACTCTAAAACACCAAGAGTGCAAACAGACACACTCACCTACACACAAACACACACAATACACTTTTTAAAACACACCAATGAATTTTGGCCGACCATCGGCCATCGACCACATATATATATATATATATATATATATATATTATTAAAAATAAAATAACAATATAATTAATAAAAATAATAAATGAATGTGTTTTAAAAACATACAATAATAATATTAAAAAGTCACTCTTTGATAAACTCATGTGCATTATTGCTTTGTCTTCACTGTGTGTGTGTGTGTGTGTGTGTGTGTTTATGGACATCAACACATCAGAAATAAAGACAAACCAATATGCACAATATGAGTTTATTAAAGAATGACTTTGTTTCTCTTATTAAAAATGAGATATTTCCGTTTATGTCTAAATCACACAACTTGCTTTACTGTTTTTTATATCTTACATCTGATAACTGTTCTACATATTTTATTTATATATGAACTTCTTGTAATACAAAACTTCAACATCTGATATAAACATCATTTTTTTTCTCCCCAGTCTAAAACTATTTCATCATGACAGCAGTGTCCTTTAGTGCTTTCACTTTCTGAAAACAGGTTGCTTTCTTATAAATTGCACACTTGAGATTTTCCAAGGTCTTTTCTGCAGAGGCTAAATTGAATGTGCAGTACATCAGCCATTAAATATATAATGGAGTCAAGTCACATTTATTTTTATGGCACTTACACAATAGAAATGGTTTCAAATCAAGTATATTTAAAAAAAAACAGTAGTAACATAATTAATTATTCAAATTCAAATTCTGCTGTAAAAACCGCTGTAACAAGATAATTATTCAGCTAAATTCAGTTCATTTCAATTACTGACTTCATTACTAAAACAAGTTCAATTCTTCTGTCTTCAAATGAAAAATGAAAGATTTTATTCTGGAGTTACTGAACAGTCAAAATCCACTGTGATTCATCCTCATGTCATCAAAACATGTTCATTGTTTCATAGTAATACTCTTAAGTAAACATAACATCAAATTATCATTATAATTGCTATATATCACACACAGGTTTCCTCTGGATTAGAAAGGTTTGTAATTAATTAATAAAAAGTTGAAGTTGAAGTAAATAGAGTATATGGGCAATAGTGGAGAGCATGGCACAACCTAATGCTTTTTGACTCTCTCAGTTTGTGTAAATCTATAGGGTTTAGAGTATACATTTTTTACCACATTAATTTTCCACATGTCTAGTACAATTATGTGGTTTTGTTTTTTTAATACAGTGTATACTTTTTTCTTGATTTACCCTGAAAGAATGGAAGTGAAATGTGACAACATGCCCCATAGGTGGGGTACATTGTAACATGTGAGGGGCACATTGTAACACCATGATATGACAGCTTAAAATGCTATCTTATCTTATCAAAAACATATACAATTCAAACCAAAATATTTTCTTAATAAAATACAATTATTAACTTTTTCATGTATAACAATGGCATTTTTTTAATAATTAAAAATAAACTATTTTTGAATTTGATGACAAATACACCGGAAAACACAGCTATACAGCATAGTTCAAAACAAAATAATAATTAATAATTTCTGAACATTTATTCTTAGTATTTATTTACATGTTTCTCATGTTTTCTCAATAGAATTCATAAAAGTATAGAATATAATAGCATATTTCTAGGGACACATAAAGCAGTGTTAACATGCCCCAACTGCACAACCCTGCTAGTGTCTTCTGCTAGTTAGCAAAGCATTACAGAACGATATCAACTGTTGTTATATTGTTGAGTTAGAAAAATATTAAAATAAGCAAAAATAATGGGTTCTCTCTGGGTTCTTGCCTTTTTCTTGGATTCCATTTTTGCCCGTGACTGCTGCCTGTGTGTTTGTTTGAACTGCCTTCCTGTGCTTGAGCCTTTTTCTTGTGTTTAGATTATGATTCTGGATAACTCAAATAAAGCTGCATTTGGATCTCAACCTTTGTGTCTTGAAGCAGTTTGTAACACTCTCAATTTTTCAACTAACTTGTCAAAATGCATTTAGCATTTTATGTTAATGGCACTCGCATATCATCAAATTTAATGATGTATTTTCATTTTATTTTTAGGTTTCCTCTCAAGAGGCTTCTTGTACAAGGTCATCTTATCCTATGATGATCAAATTATGTTCTTTGATGTTTCTGATGTTCAAATTTGTGATTTAAAAACTAAATTAGCAAATTCTTTCTTCCCTTGATAATATATTGGATAATGTATAATTTTCTGGTATGCTAATGCCATATAATTGTGACCTGCACTGTGGGGAAATCATTTTTGTCCCTAAGAATTAACAGGCCCCATTTTTTTTTTTAAAGAAAAATGTTTTATTTGGACACAGATGGACGATAAAATAATTAAACGCCATAAGTAAATTGTAACAGTACATAATATGAATATAAAACAAGAATATACCTAAAATAAAATTTTAAAAGAAACAAAACATTTTATAATTACTAAATAGTGTCCCACTCTAAATAGTTGCATAAATTAACAAGCAAATATTTACACTAAACAGTTTACATGTTCTCCAGTCTAATGTCAACTATAGAGGTTACACAGCATTTCATGGGTATCATGGGATGTTCTTCAGTGGTGTAGAATCTAATCCAGCTTCACATGAAGCTTCACTCTGACTGCTGGGCCCTGTAAAGATCAGAAAAGTTTTATTGAATGTATATAAAATTAATCATTTTAAAAACTGTTTTTAATTTTTAATTAAACATACAGCTAAACTACAAAAAAAAAAAAAAAACATTATATATACTAACATCTTTTCAAGAGCCTTCCTGATTAAGTTCTGGGTGAATTTAGACTCTTGGTTCAAGCATTTCCGCTCTCCACTCTTCAAAGTGACACTGGAAATAAAAAAGGAAAGATGAGCTGAATGTGTTCAAGAATGTTAAGATAGCAGTATGATCATTAATGTGTAAATATCCATGTAAAAACATTGTTTTTGTTCTTACATAACCTCTTGTTTTCCACAAGATGGACTTTGAGGCATGATTTCAAACTTCTCAATATTTTTCCTTAAAACCACATCCGCTCCTTTGTCAGCACAGAAGCACCTGCCTTTGTGAGTCTTGTTCTGCCCTGGAAGAGAGATTTTTTTAGGATCTTTTAGCTGCAGAACAATATAACAAACTAATATTTAAGAGATACACTTGCAGAATCAATAAGGTCTTAAGGAGAACTCACCGTGTACTTCTGGAGCAAGCAGATAGACCAGAAAAACAATAACTGCAGCAGTCTTCATTGTGTTTAAGGTTTTAATGATTGTCTAAGGCTGTTATTATACTGAAGAAGATTAGCTGCTTATAGCCATCAAAAGATTAGGGGTTTATAGGAAGGGCACAGTTCCCAGTTTCACTTTCACAAGCACAGCAGTTTCGATTTCCTATTTCTTTGAAAAGCTTTGGATACAGTATGTGCTGATCACTTGTCAGTGTCATGATTGTTCTTCTTGTTTTGAAAGTTGTTTTGAATTCTTTCAAATGCGCTTTCAGCACAAGATAAATTTAGAAACTAAATGTAATACATTTCTGTTCAAGTACTAAACCACCCATATTATTGACATTCATACATAATTATAATATTATTTGTTCAAACAAATGTCAACAAACAACATGTGCATAAATGATAAAAATATTTAAAGTGCAATCCAAAACAAAAGGAACAATGTTGTGATGATGAAAATCAGTTCCCTTTCATTGTAATTTCGAGTTACGTCGAATGACTACAAAATGGGTTTCTCTTTGAAGTCTCTCATCTTCGAAAGAAATAAAAACAGCCAATGGCAAGAAAATACCATGGGTCTGCGGAATTTGCATGGCGTAACTCCGCCCCATAGAAGGAGATAGAACACATTTCAGCCGATAAGAATCTCCCTTGACTTCAGTGAATTGTAACATATCATTGAAATATGGGCATGGGTGATCCCTGTCGGGCATCTCGGGATCATTGCTGGCAGCGAAAGTTCTCGGCCGCCCAGAAGCAGACTGAGGCTGCAAAACATGTTCTAACATGCTGACATGATACCCCCTCTGGGCGACCGCCACATGTGCATTTCGACTGTAAGCCTCTCTGAGCATGTGTGTTTCCCTTGGCAAGCCACCTTGCCACTCCTGGGGTTGAAATATTCCCCTCTTCGGGCTGGATACCCCAGTGTTCCCCATTTGCACTTCCCTCTCAGGACAAATAAGTCCATCCCTTCGGGCAGGCACTGATTGCATATTTCCACTGAGATATGCTTCCCATTGCACCTTGATATTCTTGTGTTAAGTGGCGCTGTTCAGGGAGTCCTCTAACCTTTCATGAGCACCATGAAATAGCAGAGAGTCAGAGGACAGGAGCACCATTAGAGAATGCTCACAGTTTAGTACTGGGAGAGCAGAACTATCCCCATATGAACAAAGCAACAACAATGACAGAAAATCCAATGCCACGTTATACACGACAAGGAGGAGCTGGAGAGGAGGTGGATTGCAGAGAGTGAGCAACAAGCAGTTAGGAGTGAACTGAATCTGCTTAAATAGGGGGCCCTGATTTGAGCGTACTCATTAGCAGCGAGGGGAGATGAACAGCAGATGCGCTGATGCAGCTCAGCTCAGCGATCGCTGATGAGACCGTGTTTCTGACGATAGCGTTGGCAGCATCTTGACTACCTGGCCTGCCAGAACTGACCCTCAATTTCTTTTCCCACTTCAGGACTTTGACACTAGCAGGGGTGCCCAATCCTGCTCCTGGCGATCGACTGTCCTGCACAGTTCATCTCCAACCCTAATCAAACACAGCTGAATGTGATCCTAAAGACCTTAATTGGCTTGAGATGAACTGTGCAGGACAGTCAATCGCCAGGAGCAGGATTGGGCACCCCTGTAGGATAGGATGTGATCATGTGTCACAAACCAAGGACGCCCCGCTACAATTCCCACAGTGGAATTCTCCAGAGCCGGGAGGCAGATGACCTATGTATGTAGCCGATGGACCAATCTCCCACACAGTAACAAACAAGCCTTGGCCGAGTGACTTTCCAGTCACAAATTGAACTTTGTATAGACCCCTTTTCAGTTGGTAAACATGGTGACGTTTTTATGTGGGCGGAGCTTAGGTGGAGGCAGAACGATCCCTCTGGCCGCTTCACTAACGCTAGTTAGCAAGCTTTCTTAGCTTGTTTTTTAACAATGACTGAAGAAAATCAGATTTTATCTTAATGTGTAAGGTCACTCAGTGTCCAGGACCGCGATTGTTATTTTCAAAAGTTAATTTTAACGGACAGAACCAGATTGGATGACCCATAGCCTTCACAAGCTCACTCAATGCATGGACGATCTGACAGGATTGACGTTACTTTACCTCGGTTGAGTGGCCTGACTTCTACACCTACCTTTTTAGAGAAAACGATCGCAAAGAGAAACTTTGGGCATATAAATCTTTAGATGCCTATAACTATATGCTGAATGGTCATGTACAAGACTTGTGTGTACGATCCACAGTTCTGCCGAGCCAACACTATCTCACGACCAATTCGTACGAATTCGACGCATGATTAAAAAGTGTCTAATTCGTACTAATTCGTACGACCTCACTCGTACTAATTCGTACGATTTGTCTAAACCCACGTGATGGTTAGGTTTAGGGGCGGGGTCAGGGGTAGGTCATTCGTATGAATTCATACGAATTGGCCAATTCGTAAAATATGTACGATTTAGCAAAATCGTATTAATTCGTACGAGTGAGGTCGTATGAATTGTTACGAATTAGCCACTTTTTAATCATTCGTCGAATTCGTACGACTTGGTCGTGAGATCGGGTTGGCCGAGCCAGCGCCGAGACGACGACAATGTAACGAGTGACATTAAGGTGCGATTTTAATGATGTGAATATTTTCTAGAAATAAAAATTTCAGATACAGCATATTCATTTTTCATTGATACTTGCACCAAACAACACAATAAGATGATCTGTGCTGGTTTGCCTTGGCCGCCTCCAGTTTTCACTTTGTTTTGCCTCCAGCTAGCGCCGTGACGAAACTGTGTCGTCGGCCCAAAAGGGGTCTATAGGATGGTGCTGTGCCTTTTTTGGAGCTGGAGTTCGTAGCAGTGTTCCTCAGAAAAGAAATTGCTAACTGACCCAGAGTTGAGGAGTGTGGTAACAATTGTGTCAAATACGTAGGTTTTATGTGAGCAGTCCTGTAGTTCCTGTAGAGCTTATTATGACCAGTTTTTGAACTGTCTTCTGAGTGTGAGATCATTTTTGCAGTTTCGACACGAATGTTGAATATTCCCACATAGTCCACACAGACTCACAGTGCTGTTATTGTCCTCTTCCTAACTATGGCATTTGTTGTACCATTGTAAGCTTAGTAGTTTGACATTTCTGTGTTCAACCTTTGTGCTCTGGGAAATTTTCCCGGACATTGACATGCGGACTTAGTTTCATTGGTTCCTTTTTAATGCTCATTTTGTTTTTCTTTTGTTTTGTTTGGTATGCAACATCAAACCTCAGTTTTGGGATGAAGTTACAACCGTAAGTTAAGAAATGTTGGGACATTTTCTAGAATGTAATAAAATCAAGAATCTGTGATTTCTTAAGTCTTATTCAACTGACAAGAATACAAAGATTAATAATCTCACTGTTTTCACATTTTATGAATTTTGATTTTGCACAATCCAAAACAGTTGGAACAGAGGCTAAATAAGAGTGAAAAGATTACAGAATTTCTAAGAATTTCTAAGAAAACTTTTTAGGAAACAGTCCACAATTAGCAGGTGAATTGGTAATCTTGTGTTGGGGTAATGAGCATCCAGCAAAGGTTTAGTCTTTGCAAGGAAACATGGGTCTTGGTTCACCACTTTGTGCAGAATTTCATGAAAGAATTATCAAACGATTAAAAAAATAAAAGATTGCAAATTATTTCACCATATACTACACATAATAGTGTTAAAACGGGAATCCAGAGAAATCTCAGAACAAATAGGACAATGGCAAGACAGGAAACATCTTTTGAATGTGTGTGACCTTTGAGCCCTCACACTGCCTGAGAAACCATCATGCTATTGTGTTAAATATAGCCACATATGCATTTCGACTGTTGCATATCTCCCGAGTACTTCGCATCAAGATATGCAACTTGAATCTTTGTTACGCAAGGAGAAAGCTATTCTGTTCAATGCAGAGATGCCGGTGAGTTCTCTGGGCCTGAGCTCATCTCAGATGCTCCACAACACAGTGGAAATGTGTGCTGTGGTCAGATAAGTCCACGTTTAAGCATGCTTTTAGGAAAAATGGACAATGAGTTTTCAGATCCAAGATGAAAGTGACCATCCAGGCAAGGGTGACTCACATTGATGCACGGGCAACAACAGAGGGGTTTCGTAGATGCTCATCACCGTAGAAGGGATGTGCTTGTCTGTCTTTCCTGTAGTCCAGAACTGTCTCCTTTTGAAAATGTATGGCCTATCAAGAAAAGGAGAATCAGACAATGACAACCCGACTGTTGAGCAGCTGTCTTGTATCAGGTGAGATTGAGTAATAATTCCACTTGCAAAACTGCAACAATTAGTATCCCTAATTTCCAAATTATTAAAACAAGGAAAGGTAATGTGATACAATGGTAAACATGCCTTTTTCCCAACTTTCTGGAGTGTGTTGCAGCCAGCAAAATCAAAATAAATGTTAAATAATGGTTAAAGAAAATTTAAAAAATCACAAATGTGTATAAATATGACTTTTATAGTACTTTTTTAATACATCTAAATAAATGTTTTTTACATATTTTTCAAAATGTTAAAGTAAACAAATATTTGCAAGCAGGGACATCTCTCAAGCATCGGTGCTCAGTGCTAGGTCCCTTCTGTCCATTTGCAGAGAGGTCCCCAAAAGCGCTGTGGTCGCACCGGTTGCACTGTCCTAAAAATTGAATTGGCTGCTTTCCTGATCTCCTGTTTACATTTTGCCATTGCAGTCCAAACACACAATGTACAAACTGCATATTCTCTCCCTTAACCCTAGCCCCGACTATACCCAGAAAGCTTTCTGCATTTTTACATTTTCAAAAAAATAGCACTCAGTATGATTTATTTGCTATTTTTCTCATGGGGATCAAACATGTATATTTGGATATTGCCGTCTTTGTGGGGACATTTTGCCCCCATTTATCTGACAAACTTATTTGGCAAAAAAAGGAAAACTACAGCTAAAGATTTTTAGAAAAACTAATAAGCTCACAGGAAAAAGAAAAGGTTGACAAGGTAATCAGTTATTAATCTTTCTCTGGTTTATGTTTTTGTGCATGTGTTCATAATTTATTTTGAATGATTTGGTCATTCATTGCATCATCACAAATATAACAGTTGAATCAAAGCACAACTTCTCAATGAGCTTACAAAATCTTTGGATATACACTATATTTGGATAAAGGGTGAAGATATCAGTATAACATTCAACACTATTGGCCACTACTGAATGGCAGTTCATTGACTTTCCAACTGATGGAGAATTCTGCTTGTCCTATGTTAACACAGGTAACTTGGAGAACATGAGAGGATACCATGTTCCATGTTACAACAGTGGCTCAAGACTAAGTTTATATAGCGACGAGAATACTTTTTGTGTGAAAAAACAAACAAAAATAACAACTTTATTTGACGACTCCATTTCTTCCTTGTAGGCCTGAAACGAGAGTTCAAGAGATTTCCACGACGCATGCGCGAGAATTGCGATCTCCCTCAACTACTTCAGTTCAATTCTCGCGCATGCGTCGTGGAAATCTCTTAAACTCTCGTCTCAGACCTACAAGGAAAAAAAGGAATAGTCAAATAAAGTCGTTATTTTTGAACCCTTGGTATTTAGTTGATGTGATCCTAATGATCTGAGTGATCTGTTAGATTTATATTTAGTGAGCAAATCTGCAATGTATTTGTATAGACATTTGTGTGGAAACTTAGACGTAACAAATAATGCGCTGTTGTGCAGAAGAGGCCGTAAAAGCCTCTCTCATAGTTTGAGGTTACGCACTGGTGTGCAGGAATGGCGGGGTTTCTTCAAGATCAACAGTTACCTTTCCTTCTGAACAAAGCATTGTTAAACATGAGTGGAATATCAACACCGAAACCGACCGACTAACCAAAAGATGAGGCAAACGGGTGATGATCAAGACGGGGAGAAGAACATTAACATTCTCCTCAATGCATGTTTAACCAATGGTACCTATAGGCTATTCAAGTATCCTAATGTACAATCTATCTCTTAGGTTCACCACCATTCATTTCAGTTTATAAGCTGTCAGATGAGACCAAACATGATGACAGTTAGAACACAGTAGTAAATAAAGCATGTAGCTAAAAGCATGTCCTGCGTGAAGCAAATGTTACAGACGTGTCATTGAGGTGCAAATGACTGTCTCTCCCGACAGAACTATCCTGTGCCTTGAGTGTCCCAACAGTCCTCAATCAGCATATTGATGAAATCCCTTGCACTAGATAGGCATTAGCATACTGTGATGATGAAGGCCATTGTGCCACATTTAATTCACATGTACCTTTAAAAGGATTTCTGAAGTACTAGGGCAGTAAACAGTTCTGCCCATTATTTCCTCAGCCCTACATTACTCAGTATTTTTTTTGTACAATTACACTGTAACAATGTTATCTTAAAATAAAGTGTAACCAAAATTACCCAATGTATATCTCATAAGATGATTCATCTATAGATAGATACATAATCACACTTACACAACTTCCAGATGTCCCCAAGATGGACTAGCAGGGTGAATTTCCACTTTTTCTATCAGCTTTGGATTCACTATCTTTACCCCAGGACCCCGACATAAACATCTTTGGATTCCAGGCGCACGCTGCCCTATAGAGGTTGATAGAAATAAATGATGAAAATGATTAGACTGAAACAACAAAGCTACAGATATTGTTGAGTTAGAAAAAT
This sequence comes from Pimephales promelas, assembly GCF_016745375.1. Next base: position 1,949,794 of record NW_024121577.1, on the reverse strand, counting down.
ATTAAAACAAGCAAAAATAATATTACCTTCGATAGCAACAAAAGCCAAACTGATAAAAACAAGTAGAGCGGCCACAGTCTTCATTGTTCAATCTCTTGATGGTCTTCACATTGAACCACTTAGCTGAACAAATGTGAGTAAATGAGCAGAATTTCTGCATTTTGATATTATTCTTAGACATCCTGGGATTTCTCTATTTGATGCTTTAGAGCGAGTTCCAGTTACTCTTCCCATTTCTTACCCAGTTTTTAGCAAATTAACAAAAGTGTATGATATCTGAATTTAATGTTTTCATTGTTTTATAAAATTGTTTTAAGTGTTGTGTCATCACGATTACATATTTCACAAATAGGCTATACAATATTATTTATATCACAATATACAACAGTAAAGGAAGTAAAAGTTTTGTGATAAACATTTTGATAAATTCATATTGTGCATTATTGCTTTGTCTTCACAATTTGACTTTGTTTCTCTTATTATAATAAGTGGGATATTTGTTTGCTTCTGTGTTAAGTGTAAATCACTGTCTTCACATCTGATAAATATTGTAAATTATAAATTGTTTAATAATTGTTTAACATTATTTTATTTATATATTAACTACGTCATCTGGTTAGTCTTCATTCATTACAACTTCCTCCCCAGTCTAAAATGACTCAGTGTCTTTGTATGTGTGTGTGTGTGTGTGTGTGTGTGTGTGTGTGTGTACAGCAGGACACGATTTTCTGAAGTCTGTTCTGCAGAGGCTTCATTGAATATTATTCATGAACATTATTCAGCAGTCAAGCCACATTAATTTTTAAAGTGCTTTATACAACAGAAATGGTTTCAAAGCAGCTTCGCAATAATAAACAGAAAAGTAACAGAATTAATAATGAAAACTTGAACAGACAAATCCAAATTATGCTGTAAAGCAGCAAGATAATGGTCATTTTCAGCTCAATTCAGTTCAGTTCACAATGTAAATTCATTAATTATGAAACAAGTTCAATTCAGCTATAAGCAGCTCTACAGTAGACCAAATCAGTTCAAGTTTTGTTCTCATCCGATTGTGCCATTGCTAAATCAGTAATGTTGCTGTTTATAAGTGTCCCAGAGTATGCAAACCAAAGGCAAGGAACCCAAACTCTAATAAGTGACTGAAATAGAGAGAGAGAAAAAAGCCTTGTGAGAAACCAGGCTCAGTCAACGTGTTCATTTCACAAATTCTTTATTTTTCATAATGTGATTCATTATCACAAGCATGACAAAATTAATATTGTAAGTTAATTGTAATCTGTATTGAGCGATAGAGTAGACTCCAAAACACTGTATACTTTAGAGTAGACAAATATTTCATATAGTTACCGAGAGACTAAACAGTCAAAGTCCACTGTGATATTTATTGTATCATAGTAATACTCTTAAACATAAGATCAAATTAGCATTAGAATTGTTTTTATTTCATGGTTATATCACACACATTGGAATTATTTCATGGTTATATCACACCTCTGGATCAGAAAGGTTTGTGTAAAATGTATGAATAAAAGTAAGTGAATAGAGTATAATAATTTTGGACACAAGCTATCCAATACTTTATTCAAAACAGAGTTGGTGGTCATCATTTCTTAGAGATCAAAACATTTACTGCCATCAATCACAATTAGCCTGTATCTTTATAGTTTCATCACAGAAATATTGTAAATTGTCATGATTCTGCCTTCTTGTCTTTGATTTTCTCTAGTCGTGAGGCAGGATCATGACAGAATCATGTTTTGTGTGCAAGCGCATGGCCTGTTTGGGCCATGTGCTTGTGTTGTCTCGTTAACTTACCCCGCCCCCTTGTTATCCTAGTCTTGTGATTATTGTCTAGTCAGTTTCACCTGTCCTGGTCATTAGTGTTCCCCTTTATAATCCCCTTGTGTTTGCTGTCCTGTGTCGGTTCATTGTGAAACATTGTTTGAAACCTGCTGTGAAACCTGCCGTGAGATCTGTTTGTTGTTTTGTGAAGTTTGCAGTGAGTAATCCCTTGAGTTAACTGTTATCCAGAGTCTGTTCGTGTCTTAGTATTGTTCCTGTCTTGACCTCAGTTTTAGTCTAGTGTTTGTTACCCAGTCTTGTTTTGCCCCCTCGTGGGCTTTGTTTTCCTTTTTGTCCTAATAAACCCTGAGTTCATTGAACACTGTCTGTGCTGGGTTCATCATCCTTCCACGTCATAACAGAATGAACCGACCACCAAAGAACCCAGCAGACAGTTCGTTCTCCCAGTTCCGGCCACAGCCGGAACAGTGGTGGTTGTCAGCTCCCACAGACGGAGAGAGAATCAACGGTCCTGTCCCACCCGAGGGTGAGTGGATCCTGAAGAATTGGGCCCGACTCTGGGATCATTTCTCCCAGGAGGATCCGCCGGCTTCCACCACCTTGTCACCACCTGCCAGGCTGCCAGTGATCCCGGAGGGTCACATTTTAGCCGTGGTTACGCAGGGGAACCAGGCTCACTCCACTTCGGCTCCCGACGCATCAGCTGCACCCGCAAGTCTCCGTGGCAAGCGAGAGAGACGGCTGTCGTGGGAGTCTACTTCGGAGTCCTCTTCAACTGAGACCACACTTCCTGTCGTGCTTCCCCAACCGGTCACAAGCCTGGCTATGTCCTCTGCTCCACGACCCAGGAAGAAGAAGAGGAAGAAGGGAGCCTCTGGTCCTCTGTCTCTGTCTCTCCCAGAGCCCGCTCCAGCAGGCGCCGTCCCAGAGCCCGCTCCAGCAGGCGCCGTCCCAGAGCCCGCTCCAGCAGGCGCCGTCCAGAGCCCGCTCCAGCAGGCGCCGTCCCAGAGCCCGCTCCAGCAGGCGCCGTCCCAGAGCCCGCTCCAGCAGGCGCCGTCCAGAGCCCGCTCCAGCAGGCGCCGTCCCAGAGCCCGCTCCAGCAGGCGCCGTCCCAGAGCCCGCTCCAGCAGGCGCCGTCCCAGAGCCCGCTCCAGCAGGCGCCGTCCCAGAGCCCGCTCCAGCAGGCGCCGTCCCAGAGCCCGCTCCAGCAGGCGCCGTCCCAGAGCCCGCTGCGGAGAGAGTTGCGGCCGATCTAGCCGCAAGAGAGATTCTGCAGTCGGTTTCTGCTCGTCAGGAGATGCCCATCTCTCTGGCTGCCAAGACCCTGTCTGACTATTTGTCCAGTCTGATCAAGATCCTCGAAGTGCCTGTCCTGTCTTGTCCCGAGCCCACTGTGTCTGTAAGCGCTGTCCCTGAACCTGTGTCTGTAAGCCCTGTCCCTGAACCCGCTGCTGTAAGCGCTGTCCCTGAACCTGTGTCTGTAATCGCTGTCCCTGAACCTGTGTCTGTAAGCGCTGTTCCTGAACCTGTGTCTGTAAGTGCTGTCCCTGAACCTATGTCTGTAGGCGCTGTCCCTGAACCTGCAGCGGAGAACACCACTCCCAAGTTGGAGAGGTTGATCGTCGGATCAGAGTCACCTTTGGTGAGCTCTGTCCCAGTTTTCCCTCTGCGATCTCCTACCACACCCCCCGTCATGAGTCCAGCTTCGTGTCCATCGTTCGCTGTACCCCCAGTTGCTATCCCTGTTGTGACTTCCACTGTTCCCAAGACCTCGTGTGTTTCCCCGGTCAGTCCTGTCTGCGCTCAACCCCGGCCCCGGACTGTTTCCCCATTTGTCCCTGTCCCCACGGTCCCTGGACTTTCGTTTGTTTCCCCTGTCTCCCCTGTCATGGCTCAACCCCGGACTGTTTTTCCCTTGTCCCACACCACTCCTCCCAAGCCCGCTCGGTCCTCTCATCCTAAGTCCACTCCCTGTGGTCCCAGGACCCCTGTCCCGCCCACCCACCCTGGACAGTCGCTCAAAGACTCTGTGTTTCCTCCTCCTCCTCTGCCTTGTATGTTGTTTTTAATGTTTCACCCCAACCCTGTCGTTGTGTATTTTTGTATGCCTTTATTAGTTTTTGCTATGTACTGTTGGTTTGTATCTTTGTCACAGTCTGTCATGTCCCGTGTTTAATGTCCCCTTGAGGAGCGTCTGGAAGCCGCTCCTTAAGGTGGGGGTTCTGTCATGATTCTGCCTTCTTGTCTTTGATTTTCTCTAGTCGTGAGGCAGGATCATGACAGAATCATGTTTTGTGTGCAAGCGCATGGCCTGTTTGGGCCATGTGCTTGTGTTGTCTCGTTAACTTACCCCGCCCCCTTGTTATCCTAGTCTTGTGATTATTGTCTAGTCAGTTTCACCTGTCCTGGTCATTAGTGTTCCCCTTTATAATCCCCTTGTGTTTGCTGTCCTGTGTCGGTTCATTGTGAAACATTGTTTGAAACCTGCTGTGAAACCTGCCGTGAGATCTGTTTGTTGTTTTGTGAAGTTTGCAGTGAGTAATCCCTTGAGTTAACTGTTATCCAGAGTCTGTTCGTGTCTTAGTATTGTTCCTGTCTTGACCTCAGTTTTAGTCTAGTGTTTGTTACCCAGTCTTGTTTTGCCCCCTCGTGGGCTTTGTTTTCCTTTTTGTCCTAATAAACCCTGAGTTCATTGAACACTGTCTGTGCTGGGTTCATCATCCTTCCACGTCATAACAGTAAATCACAAAACAGAAAGAAAAATAATTCCACAAGTCATCCTTGTCATCAGACTTCTAATTCTTCCCCTTTCTTCCTCCGTTCTTTTGCTTTTTGTTTTGTATCCTAGGAATGATGGCACAATGACACATAATTTAATGCTAGGACATAATACAAAACATAATTATACTTGGCTGTTATACATTCAGAAAGTGGTAGCATAACAGTAGTGTATATCTTACCCGTTGCCCTCCACTAATCTCCTTCCTTGCTTCTTATACGGATGCAAACACACCTTCAATCTCTCTTCCTTCCCTTTCCCTTTCCCTTTTCCTTTTCGAGTGAGAGTCAGTCTTTAAGCAGCAGGAGAAAATATCAGGAACAAATCATTTTAGAGGACATGCATTGTAATGTTCATTAATTATTGCAAAAGAGAATCTAGGAGAAATATTGATTTAAACATTACAGGAGTCAAAGCACACTTACATAATCTCGGTCTTTGAGCAGGAGGCACTTGGTGGGAACAATTCTACTACATGAATGATTCCAGGATTCACTGATTTCAGCAGTCTTCCTCTGCATAAACATCGCGGCGAACGCCCCGCTCCATGTCCTAAATTTAACAACAGTGGCTAAGTAATGGTATCCTAATAAATGTGTGTGCGTGCGTGTGTGTGTTTTGGCATGAAGTTGATTTTCAAGAACAATTGTCTTCTGCGTCAGTGTGTTCATTAGCCCATGCTTGACAAAAACGTTTTACAATAACTTTCTTTCATCAATAACATCAAAATATATATATATGCTTATTCTTTATTTCCATTGCCTCAATACTTATTCTGATTGCAAAATCACTGCATTTTGCTAAATATTTTTGTATAATGACTGATAAACTTATCACACTGCAGGGTTTTTAGTTTTTCAATCAGGACAGACAGTAGATCATCCATTAGCCTACATTTAATGCTTAGAAATGGCATACTTTGATTCATGGTCATACTTTCAATAATGAAACCCGAACTCCTGAACTTTTAAATTTTTAATATTTTAATATATTAATAATTTGGGTTTTAACTGTGTGTCAGATTGACCTCAAACTGAAATTTGGATTTTGGAACAATCATTAGCTTAAAAAAAAAAAAAGATTAATAAATTATTAATATTGATATTTAATTATCAAAGATAATTGAAAACTCTAAATGCATTTTTATTATAAATAAGTATTTTTACACTTGTTAACAATATAAAGGGTTAAAGGGTAAAGTAAAAGGCTTTAATTGATCTGTGTGTATGTGATGCCAGTGGAATAAAATGCAGAAATCAGCTTACCCGCAGAGTGTGTAAGACTCACTCCAAACAGCAGTGCGCACAGCAGTGTGAGAACAACCTGATTCATGATCCAGCTGCAGAGAAATGTCTATTTCTTGTATGGATTTTCCCTTGTAAAGCACAGACTTACTTTCATTTTCCAATCTTCCAATGAAATGCTCTCAACAACACAACATTTGGATAAATTTGCCTGGACAAATAGTCCCTTGTTTTAACATTTGAAAGTCTGTGGTTTCTGATTTTTTGAGTCTCTGAAGACTCAACTATTATTATTATTATTAATTTTTATCTCTTGTTTAAGGAATTTTTCCTTTTTTTTAATCATTCTATTTGTTAGTGTGTGTTGAATTAGCAAGGTCTTCCTCGTACTAGTCAAACATTAATGTTCACAGCCCTCAAATGAACGACAAAAACTTGAACTAAAGCATATGTTTGGTCACGTATTTTGTAATGATGAAAGCAAAACAAAATCTGATCAATGCGAAACAAATTGTAAAGAAAAAAAAAAGGAAAAAAAAAAGGAAAAAAAAAACACCCCCAAATCCCAGAAATGTGAGATTTCAGGAAATCAAAGATGTCCTGCATCTCACAAGGTCACAATCTAGTTGTGCTTCTGATATCTTTGTGGACTCCTGGTTTTCGTTTCTGTTTTTGACTTAATGGTGAAGATAAGAACAAATTCAGCTCAGTCCTCCCTGTGCCAAGGTCATTGAGAGGCTGAAAACTGAACTGAACTTGCATTGGTCTGAGCTCTTCTGAAATAACGCCATCAGGCAGTGTCATTGAACTATAAACAAGCCAACAAACATAACCAGGAATCAAAGACAAGGGGAGAAAAAACATGAGGAAATGCAGGAAAAAATCTAATTTAACATATAAGGGAAATGCACAACTGCAGTGTAAGGGCTTAAAGGGATAGTTCACCCAACTCACCCACGTGTTTTTTATCCCAAATCCGAAAGACCTTCATTCATCTTCAGCTTTCTGAGACTGCAATATTATTACCAATTTCAAAAAGTCCTCGGATTTCATCCCAAATTTTAATTTGTGTTCTGAAGATGAATTAAGGTCAGATGTGGAACTGCATGAGAGTGAGTTAATTACATAATTAACACATAAGTAATATAATTAATTATGAATTAATGACCGAATTTTCATTTTTGGGTAAACTAATCCTTGAAGTTTATAAGACTGAGGAAGCGAAAGAGTGTTAATACGCAGAAAACAACCACAAAGGTATGGTGTTGTCCAATTCAATTCTTTGTATGAGAATTTTAAAACAAATTCTATAGGCTACCATGAATGGGGAGCCATTAGTGCAACTTCATGTGAGGGCAATGTATTCACGTGGAGAGGTAAAGGGTGAGGACATGAGTAGCAGTTTTGAATATTCTGAAGCCATTTAAAGGGGACATATCATGCCAAATCCACTTTTTTAGCCCTTAAATGCATTTTGTTGTACATTTGGAGTGTTATACAGAAAAGATGAAATTATTCTCTTCAGGTACTTCGTTTATATCTTTATATTCTGTTTTGGTCATATTTTTCAACCTGTTCAGATTTTTCTGTTTTCTATGACGTTTTTTTGAGCAAGTGCGTTACCGTATTTTTTTAGCGGAACTGCCAAATAAGGACATTGACTAGCGGTCCAAAACTTCGAACAATCCGCCATTATTTTTTCTCACTCCGATTTTGTAGTCCGAGCTAATGTTCAAAATGTTCGATTGTTGGATCATGTAGTGACCTGAAGCACTTCAAGGATTCCCACTTCAACAACCTCCGCCAGTATAAAGAAGGGTTTGCCGATTGACTTCGTCTGAATGAGAGGTAAATTCCTTTGGAAAAAATCTTTGTAGACGACGAACAGAGCATTTCGATAAGCTGTAAATATCGTTAATAAAAATAAAGTACTTTACTTTCTTAAAACACATGGTGGTCATGGTTTAGCAGTACCTTTGTCTTTCTTTGTTTTTGTTTTGAAGTAAAGTACACGTCTGCAGTATTATTGTTCTTGAGTTTCATCAATGGTCATTTAGCTGCGTTGTTTTCTGATGCTTTTCTAAACGTATCATATTGTCAATACAGATTTTTTTTTTGTGTGTGGTAAGATTAGACCGTAGTCGTTTATCTTGTCAGTGTGCTTGTTTTAACAAGAGAAATGGTCGACTTTCACTAATAACACAAAACAGTTAACTTCTGCAGGTTCGTCATAGTCTTTATCAACTCGCTCGCTCTGGCTCGAATATGTAAGGCTTGAAGGACAAGTCTTCTAGCTGTTGTTGACATTTTATTAAAGTGTGAATAAAAATGTTCTTTGAAGGTATCGTATATAATCGTATATCTCTAATCAAACTACAATAATGGCCGAACGTGGGGAGTTGAACCGACCGTGAACTCATCGACCTGGAGAGCGGGCGGGGTATGACGCATCTCCTTTTATTGAAACGGGTCGCTCAAAGATCAGAAAAGGGGTAGAAAAGGGGCATGTGGAGCTATAATAATGAGGAATTCAGATTCAAGCATTGCAGTTATGTTTTATATAGACCACAACGGTATGATTTATATGTAAAAATGAATGATTAAAAGCATGATATGTACCCTTTAAACTTAGGCCATGTAATACTGAATCTGAAGGTCTCTAAAATTAATATAGACCATTTCACAAGATGTAAACAAGACTGGTCCAGAAACACTTCCTGTTTCAGTTTGTAACTGTTTTCTTTATTTCACATGTAAAGAAAACATTTTAAAGATGTTTGTTTAACTTTTTGATTCAGTTTTAAATGTTCTGTTGGTTGTATTTTATCCCAGCTTTTATGTGAAGAGTTCAGATGCAAAAGCCTCTAAATGCCATTTGAAATTTTCTTCTAAAATGATCATTTTTATCAAGCTTATATATTCAAGTTCAGTAATTTCACTTAAATGACAATTAATCCTCATTGCAATTTAAGTGAAATTGCTGAACTGAAATATGCAAGCTTGATAAAAATGATCATTCTAGAAGAAAATTTCAAATGGCACTTAGAGGCTTTTGCATCTGAACTCTTCATGTAGTGTTAAAAAATGAGACAGGAAGTGCTTCTGGGCCAGTGTTGTTTACATCTTGTGAAATGGTTGAAGGAATAACTGCAATGGCAACCCCCCAAAAAGCATCTTTAAAGCATCAAAGATCTTAAATGTTCTCTAAACTGACAAACAGGCAGAAGTTTAAGCATGGACTGCATTATCCAAAGATTATGGAGACAAATAAAAAAACCCAAATGAACAAACAGGGAGAAAATATAATAATCAAAATATTATTTTTTCATTCATTTGTTCTATTTTTTCTTTACTACATGGGCAAATGTATATACCGGCAATGAATTTCTTAAAAAATATATGCATAGCCTCATAACAAACAAAGCCGTATGTCCATTTTATTACACGAAAGATATTGAGATCTATTTAGAAGTTGGGCTAGAAGACTTTAGCTAACAAACCTGGCAGGATTAGTAACCAAAACAATGCTGATGGCGCTCTCTAGTGGTGCATTTACTCAGGTCTATTTTGTAGTTTGTCCTTGTAACCTTGTAATATATAATCTATTTATTTGCATGTCATATGACCATTAACTGAAACCATTAACATTAACTCAGACAACAGTGAACTTAATTTTATTATTAGTTATTGTTATTATTATGATTATTGACTTAATTTTATTATTGACAACAACTCAATATCAAGGTGTAGGCTACTTCAAGTAAATAGGCCTATATTAGGTCAAAAATGGTTCAGACAGAAAAGTGAATCCCTGCATTGCATGCAAATATTAAATGATGTGAATTTGTAGGCTATACATTTTAATGTGTGAAAAGACATAATACTTCCAAAAACTGTAGGCTACCTGAACTCGAATGATAATCCACTAATATCAATTAATGTGTTTGTCAGGAGTTGATTATATGTTGCAATGTTGAGAACACTTTTCTTAAAAGTGAAATGATTTTTGTAAAACCGGTGATGCGTGGGTCTCAGCTTTTAGTGGCTGGTCTGTGTGCAATTCCACAAACATGGAATGGAATATGAACGTCGTCTTATGGCCAAGCATTTTTTAATAGCCAAGGAAAGAATGAAAAAAAAAAAAAAAAAAAGATGTAGTAGGGAGAATAAATGTGGGCTATTATGAATGATGTAACATTGTGAGGATTACATAGAATAAATAAAAAAGTAATCTAACTAGTCTAATTATGAGTAGCCTATTTTAAAATATTTCAAAGTATTTTTGGATCCAGATTACATGATGTAACCAATTACCACCAAGCATTGCGCACATGCTCGTAGGCCTGGCTACAGTACACTGATGTGAAGTGGTTGTGAAGGTATTTATCGTCACGCTATATTGAGGTAGTGTACTGATGCTGGCTGCTGCTGTTCCTTTAATGCTCTCGGCCAGCTGATCTTCTACGTCATGACATATGACCAATATTTTTTATTTCTTTTTTTGTTTGGCTGAAAATTAAGAAACAATACGGCTAAAAGATGCCGAGTCGTAATATATAACTATCCTAAACCAGTCTCGGATAAACACGAGTTTGCTTCACACGATAGCGGAATGGGATGACGCATGGTCACATGAATTTTGAACTGAAGATGGCGGACCAGAGCTCAGGAGCATCGGAGAAGCATAGCGCTGAAGTTTCCGAAACTTTAGTGTCATCTAATGAATTTCTCAAACCCCACATGAAGGACATCGATGGACATGTTGTCAACAGTCCAGAGGAGTCGCTTTCTCCGGCATCTGTGATTTTCTTTAAGGAAGCGCTAACTTATAACTCAAGTAACGTTATACAGTTTACACAGACGAGCTCTTCTCTTCCTTCACCAGTGCGATATGAATTCCAGATTGAGAAGACTAACAAGAAAACAAGAAGTGAGTATATGATATGATCGTCTGCATTATGGGTTTATTTAATAGAATGTGATGGTGTTTGCTTCACTTGAACATCCAGCAATATTTGACAGCCTAAGCCCTGTGTTTCAATGTCAACAACACCGTACAATGACAGCCACTGCAGCGTTTATGCAAGCTTGCATTTTGCTGTTCAGTTTCAGTCTTTTTTGGATGGTCATTTTTCTTGAATTTCTGACTTAATTCATCAGCAATAAATAATTCACCGGTGATACAATCTGTTATCAGCTCGCATGTAAACAACAGCTTTTTTATAGATGTAGATGAATATCTACTACTACACTATCTTAAAGGGATATTTCACACAGACAGAAATGAAAATTTTGTCATGTAGCCTACTCACTCTCAAATATTTCCAAACCTGTGTTAATTTATGAAGACAAAAGAAGATATTTTTAAGAATGATGATTAGACCACTTTGACTTCCATAGTGTTTGTTTTTCCCCTTGGAAGTCAATGGGGACCATCAACTGTTTGGTTATTGACATTCTTCAAAATATCTTCTTTTGTGTTCAGTTGAAGAAAGAAATTCATATAGGTTTGGTGCAACTTGTGCAACTTTTCATTTTTGGGTGAACCTTTTACTGTCCACAAATAATACAAAGTTCAGATAAACTCTTAATCTTTGAGGTCATGTTCATGATGAGAACTGCATTTTTAGGTTTAGTGTGGCGGTTGTAATTGTCAGATGGTTGTTTATCCTTGGCAGCATTTTGGGGTTTCACGGTGGAAATGGTTGGAATGCACATGTGATGCTCAACTGCTTTCTGCGTAGTTCGTCACTTGGTTTTCTGTGTTTTTAAATAGGCTATGCTTTTCCATTATAACAACATTGATTTTTTTTTTTTAATTCTCTGATGTATAGTGGACAGGTTTTTTAAATGCCATTTTTAATATTTCATGGTGTTTGATGTCACATCCAATCACCAATAATTCAGTTCTTTTTATATCATTGCCCACATCCAAATATGAATGCTGCAAAAAGCAACATGAGTAGGTCATTGTCAACAGATTAGGGTATCTGAATACATAGAATTAGTTAAACCATTTGCAAACATTTCTTGGAGGATATAATGCATCTTCTGAGATTTTGTGTGCAAGTGTGCAACCAGTTCGCTGTCCTATAAATCCACTATAGCTGATTAGCTGTCATATTTGAGAAGCTGAAAAATAGAAAATGCTAGGGTATTGTGAGCCAGGAAGTTGGTGTTGGTTTAATGGTTAAATTGTACTTGTTATTATTATATTACTCATTATTATAATATATATTATTTTTTCTAAATCAGACCAATGTTACAAATGTTTGGGGTCGGTAAGATTTTTTTTAGATGTTTTGAAAGAATTCTCTTATGCTCAACAAGCCTGCATTGATAAAATCGTATTGCAAAATAATAAAGTCATATTGTGTAATATATCATTACAATTTAAAGTAACTGATGGCAAAGTTGAATTTTCAGCATCACTAATTCATTTTTCACATGATCCTTCAGAAATCTTCCTAATATGCTGATTTGCTGCTCAAGAAACATTTCTTATCATTATCAATGTTGAAAACCATTCTGCTGCTTAATATTTTTGTGGAAGCCATGATACAGTTTTTCTGTATCATGTACAAATTGAACTTTCCAATCTATATATTAAAAGACCTAAGCAACAATATTTATTCAAACTATAATCTTCTGTAACACTCTCAGTTTCCCTACTTCTGATTCGTTTTTGCATCCTTGCTGAATAAATGCATAAGTTTATTTTTTCCAAAGGCTTGTTTTTTTTAAAAGACCTACCTTGTCATATTTCTTTCTATAATTATACAACTCCGTCCCAAATGCTCAGAAAAAAACAGTCACACACTCACATTATCACACATTGTGTCTGTAGAATTTTAGCTAGGCCTACTTGTTGGTTTCATACACTGTTTAATTGTACACTAATTGGCACCTTGCTCTTCCTAAAGATGTTGTTCAGTAAACAGAAGCTTTATCAGCAGTGTTCTGGTTCTCAAACAGTAGGGCTTCCACACTTCTCTTGTTCAGCATTTGGATCATTTGCAACAGCTCCCCCCTTCCCCCATCTGAAAGGCCTCTCGGGAACTGTGCCCCCTCCACCATCTGCTCACGTGACTCCCACAATTCTCCTCAGCATCACGGCGGCCATCTTGGTCAACACCCTCCCATTTGCAGAACGTGCAGCCAATCCGGTGAATGCGAGCAGCTGGGCTGTAAGGGAGGGAGGGAATGAGAGAGAGAGAGAGAGACATCTCTGATTGTAGCTCCACTGAGCTCATACAGCATCTCAATCCCCTGGCTGTGCTGAGCCAGAGAGCACTGACGCCTTTATTCACACGCAGGATTTTAGCAGTCGCTGCTCATTCGCAAGACGAGGCTGTTGGGCCCCAGAAGAATAGCATCCTTTCGGTCAGGTTTGGCGTGGACTGCAGGTGGATTTTTTTTTTCTGTTTCCCCTTCTTTGTTTTCCTTGTCCTTTTTTCCATCCTCCTTTGTCCTGGAGAAGACTCTTACTTGGACTGGATTTTTAAAAAGAAGTCATTGTTTCCATTCCCTGCACCTGACTCTTTGCTGACGGCCGCCATCGTAAGTGTTGTTGTCGTCGCAGCAGCGATCAGCTGAGTCACCATGTCTGATCTGACTCCCCAGAGCGATGCCCCCACCCCCACTACTGACAAGATCACACAGGCTGCCCGAGAGACCATCTACCTATGCAACTTCCGCGTGTCGGTGGATGGGGAATGGCTGTGCCTGCGTGAGCTCAACGACATCTCGCTCACGCCTGATCCCGAGCCTGCTCATGAAGGTAGGCGCGCACAGCATCACTAGGCCTCCGTTGCTCTTATCGTTCTGGGCGGTGCTGGCCCAACCTTCCACCATCATGCTCTCAGCGTTCCCGCAGGCCTGCCTGGAAATGTAGTTTATATGGAGCACAAGGGGTTGTGAAGGTTTGTTTCCCACTGAATGATTTGAATGAAGCTATTCATATGCTGTTATGTAGTTAAGTTGTCCAATTAAATTGTCACATAGAACAAATTAAGCATGCGCATCACACTGTTGGGGAAAGTCCACCAGAATGAAAGTCCCAATTAAATAATAAAAATAAATCAGTTTTTGACAAACTGTAACTCCATTTAGACTATTATTAAGATATTTGGATTCTTGATCATATATTTTAAATACCTAAAATAATGACTATAAAGATAATTTTAAGGCTAATTATATTACCATGCATGCATATGAACGGTAACATTCTGTTCTTGGAGCTTCTCAAGCTCTTTAAAGTCAGGATTTTGATTGGCTGTCCATTTTTTTTTCATTGTTCATCACCTGCAAAAAATAGTTCTGAAAGTGATTCCAATGATATTGTGGTTATCAATAAAGCTGTGCTATGGACTTCCCTATTCTCTGAATTAGAACGATTGGTAAAATGTTATAGTTATCGTCCTTGGTGTGAATGGCCCTTTACAAATGACTTAATATAGTTTGATTTTTCAACATTTTTGACATACATAAAAATAAAAGACATTTTACAAAATTGCTTACAACTTGTTTTTTTTTTATTCTCTTATGTAAAGAAAGAAATATAATGCACTATAGTTTTTTTTGTGTGTGTGTGGAATAGTGTTGACTTGTGGTCAGAGCTCACAATTGTTTTGCTAGTCCAGTGCATTGCTGGAGAGTCACGGCTTACTGTGCCAAAGGTTAAAAGAGGACATCAGGAAACACAGTCATGTGGACACATTTTTGTTTCTTTGGAAACGTGCCCGAGATTCCAACTCAATCAAATGTCGTAAAGGGGTGTTATACTTCTCAATTGGCATTAGAGACCAGAATCTACATGTTAATAGCAGCATTTATCTCAGTCTAATGTGTTTTCTGTGTATTGAGCTAAGAGGCATGTAGCAAGACAAGGAATAGAAAACATAATCTGATAAGGTCTGATCAATTTGTCTTGTAGTTGTTTATTGGTCATACATTTACAAGAATTGCATCACCTTTGCACTGTGTTACTTATGTGTCTCCTCACTATCACATTGTAATAAACAGATGACATAAAAATTCATATTTTGACTTTAGGTCAGTTTTCAGAGCCAGATAAAGTCAAGACAGTAACTTTTCTTCATAGATGTTTTATAACAAATGTTCTCTTCAATTAATCCATTGTGCAAATCAGTAAATATTAATTAGTTGCCATTTTCCCCTTGGTCTGTTTCACTGCTTGCAGACGTACTTTGTAATGTACTGCCGTGCCTCATTAAGTGTCATTTGATTTTTGTCTTAGTTTTTCTTTCTCTTTCCCCCCCCCACAGCTAAGTGACATAGAATAACTTAAAAGAGTAGTTCACTTTTGAAAAAACCTATAATTTACTCTCCCCCATGTCATCCAAGATGTCCATGTCTTTCTTTCTTCAGTTGAAAAGAAATGAAGGTTTTTGATGAAAACATTCCAGTATTTTTCTCCATATAATGCACTTCAGTGGGAACCAAACGGTTCAAGATCCAAAAGACACTTTCAGTGCAAACTGTTCAAGGGCTTTAAACGATTCCAGACGATGAATAAGGGTCTTATCAAGCAAAACGATCGTTAATTTAAAAAATAAATAACAAAGTAAGTTTTATAAGCCCAAATGCTCGAACGTGTTGGATGACATGGGTGTTAGTAAATTATCAGCAAACATTTTTAAAAAGTGAACTACTCCTTTAAAGGGATTGTTCATCCAAAATGACATTTCGGTCTTCATTTACTCACCCTCATGTTGTTCCTAATCTGTTTGACTTACTTTCTTCTCTGGAACTTAAAATAAGATATTTTTTTCAAAATATTAGTTTCAAAGCAAGATCATTTCTCCAAATATCTTGTATTATGTTCCAAAAAAGAAAGAAATTCAAGTCACACAGGTTTGGAGTAACATGAAGGTGAATAAATAAATGACAGATATTTTACCATTTTTTTGTGAACCATCCTTTTAAAGTTATAATGAAAACTTAAGGATATTACTTCTAGTGCTGTGGATAAAGAAGAGGAAATATGACATTCTGTCCTGAGGCCTTCTGACAAACATGAGTCTTCCAGAACAAGAAGAAAATTATTTGAGCTCCTTTTTCTATTGTAGTCAAATGACTTCACACATTTTAGTGGCTCTTAATGACCATCAACATTGCTATTATTAGTCTCAGTTATAGTGCTTCTGAAGTTGTTCTCTAGGAACATTTTTGCTCTAATGTATGACCATGAGAATAGAGAGAGAGAGAGAGAGAGCGCTTGGCTCTGTAGATACGACTCAACAACCAAACATCCTACAACATGATGTGTCTCTTGTTTTACTCCCATGATGTGCATGACCCAATCCTTTTCTGCTTTTTTTTCTGTTTTCCATTGCCTTTTGCAAAGACTCATGGGAGGATTTCACAGATTTGGTGGAGCAAATGCAAATGCTTGATGAGTTTAAAGGTGCGTATGGTGGCATCACTCTCCCCAGTCCACCTCATCCCCGCCTCGGGCACCATCCTAAAACCACAGCAGGCGTGGACGCACCGCCCTGTCTTTATCGAACCAGCCCCTGAACAGCACATTCGCACCACAGCTTCAAAAGCTTTACCTTCTTCATGTTCTTTTGTTGTTTTCTTTATCTGTCTCTTTTTCAATGTCTTATCTCCCTTCCTGTTTTTGATTTGGTTTGAAGTTTCCGTCAATAGCTTTGTGTCTGTTTTTTTATTGCTAGCTATCTTTTAAGCTAGCAGAATATCTGGCTACCCATTTGGCTGGAATACTCTTGTGTGGCCTGTTTTCTTTGGCTGTCTCACTGCCCCCACCACATTCTCTGGCTCATTTGACTTTTTTATCGCATGGTTTTATCAGCATTCATGATAAATTTCTGGCTCTTTAGCTTTAAAAGACATTAAATGTTCATGATTCAGAGACTTTTGGCTTGTAACCAAAAGTCCAAAAGTGTGTAACCTTTGGCTTGAGTAGCGATGGCTAAACTCACTCTGTGTGACTGTGTGAAGCTACACCAAGAAGGTCTTTCATTCGTATTTTGTACCCGTTGAAAGCTGTCGGCTTTCCTGTTAATTTCATGGTCTTTGAATGTCTTGGTTTTAGTCTTCGCATTAGCGATTCTATACAATAATCTCAAGGTCTTTGAACGTCTTTATTTTTAACTTTGTATTAGGGAGTCAATGTGCTGTGAAAAATGACCAAGTGAAATGAGATGTTTTATTTTTTGGCACTATTTAAATGCAGTTTAATGAGAAATTTGACTAAATGCCAAATTAGCTCATCTTGGCCCATTTATAAAGTCAACCTAAAGGAAAACTCTTTTTGTTTTATCACTCTTTCTCTTTCCCATTGCTGTGCTCATAAAAAGGTCACTGCTAATTGCTTACAGACATAGATTGAGAGTCTTGATGATGAAACTATTGCATTACTGTAGGTGTGTTTTGGATCAGACAGGGTGAGGCTTGAGAACTGAACATTGATTTACTATAGTTTATGTAAGTTGTGATGCATTGTAAGGTTGGGTGGAGATTATTTTGAAAAGAACAGCAAACAAAACTATATGTTCTATCAAGACGCCCTTTAATCTGAAAATTTGATTGCATTTTGGAATGCAATCAGTCTACATCTGATACATTTCAAATGGCATCAACTAGGTTTTTTCTCTTTTTTGCCAGGTTTAGAGGAAACCATGTAGTCGTAGTTAATGGAAAGTCCAAACTCTCATATACTGCTTTCATATCATGTTAAATACTGTGTGTAGGAGAAGTCGCAGTGAGAGGATTGTATCATATCTAACATAATGTTTGAATTTCTGTTTTACTCCAGATCCCAAAGACCCCATTGCCATCGAGAGGCTTAACCTGATGAACATGGCCAAGCTGAGCATCAAGGGCTTGATCGAGTCCGCATTGAACCTGGGCCGCACGCTTGACTCAGACTATGCCCCGTTGCAGCAGTTTTTTGTCGTCATGGAGCACTGCCTGAAACATGGACTTAAAAGTAAGCAGAAAAAATCCCAACCATAATTCCACTATCCGCAGAGTAATCTCTGTTCATCATTTATGTCCTTTATGTAATAATAGCATGATCATTTGTTCATTAATTCTGATGGTTACTGATTGCACAGTACTTTGGTGTGTTGTGTATACCATTTATAATCCCGTAAGTACAGTGTACCATTATGTTTTGTTTTGCAATGCTACCTTGACAGTTATTGTGCAACTACACCATGGTTGGGACATTTAATGTATAGTACAGTGAATCCAAGTCTTTAACAGGTTTATTTCTTTGTCTCAGTCTGTCTCCAGGTTTTCTTTTTCTAAAGTTCTCCTGTTTTTTTAGGCAAGAAGACATTCCTTGGTCAAAATAAGTCTTTTTGGGGTCCTTTGGAGCTTGTAGAAAAGTTGACTCCAGAAGCTGGTGAGATCACAGCCAGTGTCAAAGACCTTCCTGGGCTCAAGTAAGAAAACATCTTCAACCTGAACGTGGTGTTTTGCTTTGTTTCGAAATCTGAAGTTGTTCTTTTATCTCAGAACCCCGTTAGGAAGAGGCAGAGCATGGCTTCGCCTGGCCTTGATGCAGAAGAAGCTCTCAGATTACATGAAGACCATCATAAACCGAAAAGACCTGCTCAGGTACAGTTCCTGCCTTTGGTCTTTAATATAAAAGCTGTAATTGTGGTTCTGCAATGCAGTTTTTTCGACGTCTTATATTTGCTGTTGTTTTTTTCCTCAGTGAATTCTATGAGCCCAACGCTCTTATGATGGAGGAGGAAGGAGCCGTGATCGCTGGGCTGTTGGTGGGCCTGAATGTCATTGATGCTAACTTGTGTATGAAGGGAGAAGATTTAGACTCACAGGTTTGTTACTTTTTACTGAACACAAGCAAATAGATGATAGAACAACTTTGCTGTCAATGTTATTCTCTAAAGTGTGCTTGCCAAAAAGTTAAAGGAGCTGTATGCAAGAAATTTATTTCAATTAATCATACATTTTCTCTGATATGTCACTAGACATTAAGAAATCATGTTCATTTCAAATCCAGCCAGGATATTGTCATTTAAAAAAGTGAGGTCGCAGCCCTTGACTGATGTTGATGTTGTCAAGTTGTGTTTTGGTCTGATGCGTCACCCTCCACCGATCTACCAATCACGGAGTCAGTAGTGTTGTGGCATTTGGGTTGCCAGCTGTGCTTGTTACCACAGCTGCAAATACACAAATGTGTCGGAATCGGATAAAAACATTCTAACGTTGCGAAACCCCAAAAAACTCTATATGAATCCGAAATACTTTGTTACAAAGTCCGAAATTAATAATTAAAAGAAAAAAAACCTTACTGTGTAGGACTTGTCACTTGCCATTGGAAGCTTCTTGTAGAAGCCTGCATTCCTGCTGGAACCTGCAGCATATCTGGCAACCTCGAGTCACGGGGGAAGGGGGGGATACACCCTAATTTGAAAGTGATTGCAGTACCAGATTTGGCCACAATCTTGCATACAGCTCCTTTAATTTATTTGTTTTTACAGGGTAATAAGATCTTATTTACTCTGTTTATAGGTTGGAGTCATAGACTTTTCCATGTATCTGAAAGATGGTGCGCACAGTAGCAAAAGCACAGAGGGGTAAGTCCAAGTTCAACTTCCTCAATGGAAGCTAGTTGTTTTAGTCTTGACAGGTTTTGGACTCATTGTGAAAAGCTCAGTGCTGCTTCTAAAGCTGCTCTTTGCTTGCAGCGATGGCCAGATTACAGCTATTCTTGACCAGAAGAATTACGTGGAGGAACTGAACAGACATTTAAGGTGCAGTTGCTTTACCCAACATTAGCCTTGTGGGTTGTGAGTGTAAGTAGCTGCTCATTTGGAAACCATTAGCAATCTCACATTGTCACTTTTAATTCCCCTTTCCCAGTGCGTCAGTGAATAATCTGCAAGCCAAAGTCGATGCGCTGGAAAAGTCCAACACAAAACTTACAGAGGAGGTGGGTGAAATACATGGCAGATAAATGATTTAAATGAAATAGAACTGAATTCACACTACTGTTGAACAGTTTCTTATGCTCACCAAGGTTGCATTTATTTGATCAAAACAGTAAATAGTAAAAACAGTTCAATTGTGAAATATTATTACAATTTAAAATAACTGTTTAAAATGTATTTAATTCCTGTGATGGCAAGGCTCAATTTAGTTATTCCTCCTGTCTTCAGTGTACCATGATCCTTCAGAAATCATTCTGAAATGCTGATTTGCTGCTCAAAAATTTTTCTTCAAAACAATTTCTCATTATTATCAGTGTTGAAAACACTTGTGCTACTTAATGTCGTTCAGGATTCTTTGATGAACAGAAAGTTTAAAATAACTGTATTTGTTTGACATCTTTTGTGAAATTATAAATGGTAAACTGTATTTAATAAATAAAATATATTGTTCTTGTTACTTAGCTTGCTGTCGCAAACAACAGGATCATCACTCTGCAGGAGGACCTGGAAAGAGTGAAGGAGGAAAGTTCTTACTTAGTGGAGTCTAGTCGCAAGGTGAACAGCATTGTGTTGAACCCACAGTAATATCATTGAAGTACTGACTGTTAACAATCATTCAGTCAAACAACAATGATTGATTGCATGTTACTCATTATTCAAAAGCAAACCACAAGCTTACTTTTGCTGTCATAACACTGCTTTGGTTGCGCTTTGCTTAGTTGTCTGATATTTGACCCATGTTCCTCCTGAAGGCATCAAGGGCAGATGGTACTGCAAACGGTCAAGTGCTCGGAGAAACTCGCAAACAGCTCAAAGAGGAAACTCAGCTCAGATTGGTGAGTAAAATATTAATGCTTTTGTGTGAATTGCTCATCTTCAAATTCATCTCTTATGTGGGTTCTTCAAAGACTCGAGTCTGAGTTCTTTCGAGAAGTCTTAAGAGCCTGCGTGTGTCTGTAGGATGTGGAGAAGGAGCTTGAGGTGCAAATAGGGATGAAGCAGGAGATGGAGTTGTCCATGAAGATGCTAGAGAAGGACATCTGTGAAAAACACGACGCTTTGGTGGAGCTCAGACAGCAGTTAGATGAACTCCGTACACTCAACCATGAGCTCTCCGTTAAGTCACAGGTATGAGAGAAAAAAAAACTATTTACAGGTTTATCATGGGAGCTGCTTCTCGAGTCTCAACAAAACACACTCTTAATTATTTATTTATATTTATTACATACACAGGTTTGTGTAAGCACCCATATTAACAGGTTAACCTTTGGCGGAGTGAAAACGAAGTGATTGGATTTGACACTGCCAATTTAAAGAAGAAAGCAGACGTACAGTGCCGAGTCACATAGTGTGTCGAACTTGGCAGAAAACAAAATCTACTAGTGTAATCAAATTTTTTATTTTTTTGTGATATACTTTATACTTTTTATGAAGCAACATAAAATAATGGGGTAACTAACCATCCATTGTTTAAAAATGCAGGACTTTCTATAAATTTTTCTGAAATCCTTTTGCTGCTTCATGTCTTTTATGTGAGGAATCATAAGATTAAGAATATTACTACTGTATTAGTACTGCTTAAATCTAGTGTAGCAAAACTGCATTTATTTTTGACGTAGCATGTTATTGCTGTGTGTCTGGCCTGTAGAGCTCAGAGACCGGTGCAAAACAGAAGAGTGACATCATCAGCCGCTTGGAGGAGAAAACAAACCAGATGGGCAGCATTATTAAACAGCTGGAGAGCAGGTGAGCACAGCACAGCATTTACACATGACATGGATACTGTAAAAACAAAGTCTTAAGAGCACTAGTGAAAAGAACTCTTGTTTCTAAAATCTTCTTTAATTATGTTATTAGTATCATAATTGTAGTGCGAAGTAAAAATGCAAAGGAAGAACATCTGACTGTCTGTCCAAAGTCAAATTATCAATGCCACAATTTTTATTATTTGATCTATGACTAAAAATAGTCTTTGATTTAAAAGAAATTCGATTTTGAATCCCAGATGTTATGCAGAAAGAACACAGAATAATATTATCCAGTCATCATGCTTAATTGATTTAACATTTGATTTAATAATATATTTTGACTGAACATTAACTAAAGAACAATTTAGATATTTAATATTTATTTACTGTATATATTTATAAATGAACATTGAAAGGTGCCTTATGTAATATTGACAGCTAGTGGTTGAAATAAGTACTACAGTCCAAATTGAAAATATTGGAGAGGCTTAATTTCTCCCGCCCGCTCCTCCACAGACTTGATGCTCACGCGGGTTTCCAGTTGAAGGACATGCAACAGGAACGAGTGTTATTAATAATGGAAGGCAATGAGCAATATGCCTTTTTTTAGCTTTTTAGATGGATGGTGAGGCTTTTTAGACTAGTATAATTGGCGATCTCTGATCCAGTTAGTTTGTTGGCTTCCATGGCTACAGTACTGGCAACCTGGGGTGTCGAAATACTATTGGGTAATTGGCAGTGGGCAGAATTACACAGACCAAAACAAAAACAGACATTCTGACAACAAGTGTAATAAGAATAAGTGGCTGTAGCATAGTTTTAGACACTAGTTTGTGAACTTGGCATGTTTCATAAATATCTGCAAACATATGGTATTTTTATGCTATAGTGCAGTAAAACAAAATTACATATACGGCACCTTTAATCTAAAGTATGCTTTAAAAGGATTTTTAGTTAAAGTCCCCCTGTAATCAATAATTCTATCACTTAAAAATTATCTTTGAAGACACATTGAACCTTATTGTAAAGTGTTACCATTTTTTATAGAAAATGAGAAATTAGATTTTGAATCATAAACTTTCAATGTGGATTTAATAATTTTCCAAGCATGGATTGTTCAGGGTGGGGAGATTTCAGATCAGTGATCAACAATGATCATGACAAAGAGAAAGTGCAAATCCCATATATAGAGCACAAATCAGGGCATTAATAAGACAAGTCCACTCTTTCCTGTTTCAAGCCTCCCACAGGTCGTCAACAGTCTGTTTCTAAAAATGACTTCTGCTCTCTGTCTCTGTCTTCTCTTAATCCCTTCTTCTCTTTTACCTGTTCATTTGACATTCGTTGCGTGCTCATTCTCTTGTGTTTCTACTCATTTTTCCTGAGCAGTGAGAACGACATGGCTAAACAGGCACGAAGCTTGAACACAGCTGCTGGAAAACTCCTTCAGAGGCAGCAATAAAACGTTCACAAACACCGGATAGTTTCCAAAAAAATAAAATCTGATCTTCAGTTTGTTTTCGCATAACATAGACGACTAGGG
Source organism: Pimephales promelas (assembly GCF_016745375.1). The sequence goes on along the minus strand of NW_024121577.1, from coordinate 1,926,722 downwards.
TATTTATTTTGTTACTGGGTGTCAGATCCATTGCCGTTATTTTGTCTTGGAACCGGACTGAAAACTACTACTGATCTTGCTTCTGCGTCAACCCTCATTTTTCAATATTGAATGCCTGATCCAGTGCTCCTGTCTCTAGTATCCCTCTGTATGTTTTAACCGAAGTAAAATGCAGCTATTTTGGCCAATCTTAGAACTAAGATGGCAGACGTTCATTTTAAGTAATGGAAACGCATCTCTCTTATATCTCTACGTCTCAATACTGAAAAAAGAGGATAGCAGGACACTTCTCAAAGTTGGTGCATTATAAAAACCATAAAACGCTTCAGTCCAGCACGAGGGAAACGTTCCTAACAAAAACGTACAATCGTTTTATACTCTATAGTCTATGATAGTATGCAACACCATATTATTCGGGTAATTTTGGTTGATCTCTCAAAAATCGTGCTTAAGTTTGATGATGTTGAGTACTTTGGATGCCCAAGCTAAACAAATGAACTGAATATGTTTCTTTCAGGGATATTCAGGAGATTATGTTAGCTTTTTTTTTTTTTTTGCAAGAAATTATGTTGAGTGCAAGATTGCGTGCCTGAATTATTTTACAGCTTATTGTAAACTTAATTGAAATCTGAATTCGACGCAGTGGTGGTTTGATGCCAAATGTCGAAGCTTTGGAAAGATATTTGTGACCCCAAGCTTTACAGATTCTGCAAAAAGTCTGGATGATGAAATCCTCTAATTTGTGAACGGACTGAAGTGTATGTAGACATAAAATAGATGTGAACTGTAGTACAAATATAGCTTAATAAAAAAAATCAGACACTTGTCAGACTTCTTTGTCTTCTTAAGTATTTACAGTTTCTGCTCTAGTCACGTTTCCTCCTGTCCTCTCCAGCTGTCTTTTAAGTTCCTCCTTCAGTTCTTTTATCTTCTTCATTTTTCCATGGCTTTTTAGTTTAGTTAAGTTTTCATTTCACCTCATTAAGTTAATGTGGCCCAACTTCAGATGTAAGAAGGCAGAAAGAGAGCGGGACCTGGCGGATGAGGCCAATCGACTGTTCAAGGAGGAGTTTGGGGACAAGATTGCGAGTCTGCAGCAAGAGGTTGAGCAGTTACGAAGGCAGAGGTACTGAGAATATGGTTTAATATCTAGAAAGCAAAAGATCTGGTTAGTTGTTAATTGATTCATTACGCATCATGAACTAATATTGAATAATAATGGTAATTTCTACATGTACAGTACTGTTGTAGAGAGATTGGTGTTAGTCAGATTCAAAAATATTAAGCAGCACAACATGTTTTCAACATTTATAATAATAATAAATGTTTCTTGAGCAGTAAATCAGTACATTAGAATGATTTCTGAAGGATCATGTGACACTGAAGACTGGAGTAATGATACTGAAAATTTAGCCATCACAGGAATAATTACATTTTACAATATATTCTAATAGAAAAGTATGTAATAATCTTTTGCTATATTACAGTTTTGACTTTTTTTTTTAAATAAAAATATATACATTTATTGTTAAACCAAATATAAATTTAAATTTAAATATACATTTTATTATTATTATTTTATTGTCTATATACTGACTGAAGTACATAAATTAGATGATATGATTGTATCAGATGACACAGCTAATGTTGTGGAAATTATAATCATCGTCTCACGAAAGAGTTATCAAGACCTTGTCTTTCTTGGTGTTATAGATGGATTTTGGAACAAGAGCTCAAGAAATGGAGAGAGCATCCTGGAGGCCAAACTTCTGAAGCTCTGTTAGGAAAAACGCCTCCGCAGAGAGACATGAGGCAGCACGTGGATGACATCAGAAAGGCTAGACCTGCTTTCCACCCATCGTGCCATTCAGTTGCTTTGGCTATATGTAGTGTGCTGTTCCCTGAAATTCAGTCTTTTTGTTTCTATATAGGAGTTAGAGTCTGTCAAAAAAGAAAATTATACATTGCGTACTGCACTTGAGGACAAGTCAAGTCTAAGTTCGAGTTTGTAAGTCTATCTTAAATGCAGAACCAGTAGTATACAACTGAAATTATTTATTTCAATGTTATCAAAATTAAACCAAAACTGTCTTTCTCTCAGGACACTGTCACAAGAAGATGAACAGGTACGTTTGATCAGTAATTCTTCTGTTATTTTCTTTATTGTAAGTTCTCTGCAATCATTTCTTATTTTAATATGTACGGATTTCTCTTATTTGTTAGGACCAGTTTCTTTGTAAAGATGTTGACCCTTCCATCTGCCCGATGTGCGAGAATCAAGACTCTCTGACTACACTCAAGGTACAATCCAGCTCTAAATTCCTCATTAGACAGATCTTTGCTTTTTTAATAGCACGTCATTATACGCACAACCGGCACATCCGGGAACTTAACTGTCAATTTTTTCCCCGCCCCCTTTTGGGGGAAACAAACTAGACTCCCCATAGACTTCAATACAAAATAACGGCAAAAACCAACGTCCGTACACAGCCGACAGGTGTAAATAACTTAAGAAATCACTTATATAAAACATGTTAAGTAATTATATGTCCACCCTGCCTGCCATAGAGCATGAAAGATACATTTTTTTTATGCCCGTAACCAACTAGCCCAGGCTACCTGCCATCATCATCATCATAAATTCCTAATATATACATTAAGGTTTTTTACTTTAAAAAACGAAATAAAATCATTCAGGGGCTTACCTGGTGACTCGATGAGGTACAAGTAAATGTCCGGGTAAGACACCTCTGGCCACTGGGTGGGGTTGTTGCACCAATTTGACGCTGGGAGAATGAAAGGACATGTTTTTAAATTGGCCAAATTAAGTTTGTGTATGTATCTTTCATGCTCTATGGCAGGCAGGGTGGACATATAATTACTTGACATGTTTTATATAAGTGATTTCTTAAGTTATTTACGCCTATCGGCGGTGTACGGATGTTGGTTTTTGCCGTTATTTTGTATTGAAGTCTATGGGGAGTCTAGTTTGTTTTCCCCCAAAAGGGGGCGGGGACAAAATTGACAGTTAAGTTCACGGATGTGCCGGTTGTGCATATATTGAACTACACTTCCATTCAAACGTTTTAGGGTCAGTACACTTTGTTTTAATTAATATTTAATTCAGCAAGGACATTTGACATCGTGCAAAATATTTCTGTTTAAAATAAATGCTGTTCTTTTTAACTAAGGCCTCGTTTACACTGCATGATTCAAGTGACCCAAATCCGATTTTATTCCTCTCATGTGGCACAGATCGGTTATGACCGGTAAACATGTAAGCAGGAAAAAAAAGCATGCATTCTGATTTTCTCAGATCAGATTCAAGCCTCATTCATGTGTGGTAATAAATCGGATATGAATCTGATACGTGCATTTCCGTGTGCCATGCAAGCAGACAAATCGGATGACTTTTCAAAATATTGTGGAAAGAAAAACACTGGATAATTTTATTCGCATCTGCATCCATTGCATTTCGTGCTGTTTTACTTCATTTTCCGGGTCAGAAGGTCTACATTTGGTAGGTTCAGCAGTGTACAGTGTAAATGCAAAAATCGGATACGGGTCACTTTTAAAAGGTGATTTAAGCGGGTTGTCAAAAAAATCCTGATATAGTCAGAAAATCGGATTTGGGTATCAAGACCAGTGTTGGGTAAGTTACTCTAAAAAAGTAATTATTACAAGTTACTAATTATGTCTTCAACAGTGTAATTAGATTACTTTACTAATTACTCTCTCTAAAAAGTATTTAATTACTTTTAATTACTAATTACTTTCAAAATCACATATCAATCTCAACCAGCTGAATAATACAATGATAGACATGAATCTGTTTTAATTCTTTCAAATAAATACTATAAAATTGCATGAATTATCCTTAAACTGACCAAGGTGGAGAAGGTTACATTATAAAAACATACTTTTTAACATCAGACAATACATTTTGATGTTAAACCTACTATTGTTTTATGTCTGATCTCATGACATTTCATACTTTTTTCATACATATTTTACAAGATGGCTAATTCATACGAATTTGAGTGCGGTCGTACGATTTAGACACCTCATAAAATGCATACGAATCGCTGTGAGATCGGATTGATCTATACACAGTATTTACCTCAATTACATCAGAAGTAACTGTAATTAAATTACAAGTAAATGAAGAGTAATCCCTTACTTTTTATTTTCAAGGGAAAAGTAATTAAATTATAGTAACTAATTACTTAGTAACTTACCCAACACTGGTACTTAGTAATTAGTTACACCCAACACTGATCAAGTGTAAATGCAGCCTAATTAATCAAAGACTCCTGAAAAAAATATCAGTTTTCAAAAAAATATTAAGATGCACAACTGTTTTTAATATTGATTTTTAGAATTCTGAAGGATCATGTGACACACCGAAGATTGGAGTAATGTCTTCTGAAAATTCAGCTTTACCATCACAAGAAAAAAATTATCACATTTTTTAAAATAGAAAAGTGGTTTTAATAGTAATTCACAATATTAGTTTTGATAGTATTTTTGTTAAAATTAAATTACACATACTTTTGTTGTATCTATCCATATTCACGCCCCCCCTCCCCCCTCAATGACTAAAGCACAACGTAATACATATTGAGCACTGCTGTGTTTGTCAGTATTAGAACTGTTTTACAAGTGGTTTATCTTTTGAACTATTTCAGAGGCAGTGCAAGAACTGCAGTGGTGTGTTCTGTGAGAACTGCATGGCTAATGAACTCCCTCTGCCCTCCTCCATCAACCCTGAGCACGTGTGTGACGTCTGCTACTCACAGTTACTGCAGCAGTACGGGTCCTCCCCATCCTGAGGGCGACTCAAGACTGTCCTGTCAGTAGCTTTAACAGCTTTATCAACGTAAATGGTGCTGTACATAAATTGCACATCACATTCTGGATCATCTTATCAGTTTCGGGCATCTCAATCATACAACATATTAGTTTTTTTTTGACCACAACATTTGCCTAAAAGGGATGATTTTTACCAGCTCTTTGTTGGAAATGCTTTAAGAACGTATAATTCTTGCGGATGTGTGAATCTGTCCACCAAGTGGATTTATGCAGTTCTTGTACTTGAATTGTCTCCATCAATTAATATTGCTAGCAAGATGATACAATAACATAATAGTGATGTCTTAATAAAAAGATTGTAGACAGGATAGTGTTTTCAGCTTTTTGAAAACAATGCACTGAAGAAGGCACACGCATTAACATTTTAAACTCTTCAAGTCCAACATTCATAAATTGTGAGGAAAGATACAGTTCAGTCAAAACAGCATATTATAACACTACATTAAAATGTTATGAAATATTGAGATAAAAGGTAGTTTTATGCCTGCCATGTAATGTATTTTATTATTATTAGCTATGCAATAAAATGTTTTAATAATGTGGATTCTTCAGTCTAAGCCAATTTTATACATGACCAATATATAAATGCATGAACAAACATTTATGGCAGAATTAAATGTTGGTGGAATGGCATGGTAATCCTGGGATAAACAACATACTTGTATCTATGTTTGAAGTGCATGAAAGATTTCACAAAGTTACGAGTACAACGATGGAACAGGTTTATTTTTTTTTAAACATCGGACACTTCCACTACACATGATTATTCTGTTAACATTGTTTCGATCTGAAATCAGAAATTAATGTCTGAAAACAAGAAAGAACAGAACAGTAAATGTCTGTAAAGTTCTCTTTTAATGTTAGTTTTATGTATTCTTGTAATATACTCATAGATTAAATAACTTAAGTACATTGGGGTGCATTTAAACAGTTTACTTTCGTCCTATTGTTCCTCTCTTGATGCTGTTGAATTGAGGAACAACTCAATATATCGGTCATCTGGATGACAGAAAAACATACACAAAAAAAACAAAAAAAACATGTTAATCCCTTCATGTTTATATTAAACATTTTGGGCCACATTTGGGTTGTATTGGCTTAGAAGATCAAACATATTCATTGCTTACTTAAATACTCTCTGTCTTTGGACATGGCTGACACAGCATCCTGATGTGTTTGGAAGTAGGCTTCCGCCTCACCGGTGGGTCGTCCGTCAGAACTGTACTCTACAAGAACCTTCACCAGTCTGATAGGAGCGAAAAACTGGAACACAAATTACACCTCGGTCATTCAGTGCTGACATACTGCACTAGGTCAAATACGTTTTTAATAATCGCATAAACTATTAAAACCTGCAATTAACACACTCCTTTTGACCTAACTTACTGACAGTAAAGCACATGAAAAACAAAAAAATATCTTAAATATAATATATTCAATATAACACTTTACCTTTACAATGTCCTGTCCTGTGGCTTCATATGGCAGACCTCGCATTTGAACAAGGTTCACTGTTGCAGATATAGGGCTAGCATTTGCTGTGAACAAAAATAAAGTCAGGGTATCTGCTGGGTTTTTACAATCAAATTTAAAACTTTTAAAGATAAAATTTATACTGTGTGCAGGGTAGCGCAATGTCTATGGTAACATACTAGAAAAATTATACAGAAAATTATTTTTAAACAACTTTACAAGTCAAACACTAATAAAATGACATTTTATAAAAAGATAAACCTCACATTTCAGCCTTTAAGGTCAAAATTATAAATTATATTTAATTTTAAATATATAATATATTTTCCTAATTGTTTATATTTTTAGAATCCACATTAGCATTTAGGACAATGTGTTTGCTGTGTAAAATGTGACTTGTGAAAGTGACTTTCATATTGATCTAGAACAGGGTTATTCAATTAAAGTTCCAAGAGGTCCGGTCTCTTTATTTCCTTCACAGCGGAAGTCCGGACAATACTACTTTGGAGCAGTTATACATTTTCATCGGGGCAGCTGTAGTACTATATAGAAAAGAAAAAATCCTAAACACTCAATAGTCATCAAAGATGAGAATCTTGTGCCCTAAGAGCTAAAGCAACAATGTTTTTTTAATAATATTTACCAAAAAAAAAAAAGAAAAAAAAGTAATATCCCAACTGGATTTGGATATAAAACGGTTAGATCCGAGGTTTTATCAGGATATTTTTAATTGTTATTATTATTTTATTTTTGTGTGTGTTATGGCACATAGAAGGTCATGGGACTGATAAAACATACTGGTGTAGGGTTTACCTCTCAAGAACAATATGGACCATTTTTATATTTTGCTCAAAGTAATTAACTATTAAAAATAAACAACTTGCATCACATGATAATCGAAACTCTCATGAACAAAAACAAAGTTAATTGTTTTGTCTTTCCTTGCCACCTCAAAATAATTTTCTAATTTATAGCATTGTTTATTATGAAATGCTTTTAATATGCTGATTAATTATGCTAAATGTATGGGGGAAAACAACAAAACCTTTAAAGGTGCCTCAAGTCATGGTTTAGTCAAACGATCATAGTCATATGGCATACAAATAATTGTATTTGCTGGCTGCATTCTCGTTTTCTGCAATCTATTTTGCTGCTCACCGTGTTTCTGCTACTGTGGTTAAAATAACCGCATCATCTGCATCTCTTAATGTGACGCTTTAGCATCTTCAGTGGGAGAAGCAACGTGCACAGTGCGAAAAGGGCTTGAATAAAGCGCATTTGGCTCTAGATAAAAATAGAGGATGTAGCGCTGAAAAGTCTGAATTACTGTAAACGACCTGAGTGCTTGTGGTGTGAACCACTCCATTGTTTTGTCACGCTTCCGACTTTGAACTGTAGATATAAAGCCGCAATTATGTCCCGCAGTCCGCATGGAACCAGGCCATGGTCCTCCATTTGAATACCACTGGTCTAGACTAAATTAAAACAGCGGACGGGCTGAATGATAATGCAAATTGATTAATAATTCAAACTTTTTATGGCCTTAAATTTGATAAAACTGAATTTAAGACTTTTTAAGAACACACAGGGTCCTTGAAAGATGCTTGGGAGTGCACACAGTATACAAGATATGTTATCATTTTTAAAGTCTGGATGTTAAGAGACACTGTAATAAACATCTTACCTGTTTTTATTTTGCGGGGCGTGTACTCGGCTCCTGGTGTGGAAGCTAAAGTCTCATTTCGCCTACTTCCATACTGGACTTGGATCTCACTTTTCCTGCTGGGAAAAATCTCAACATACCTGGATACAAGGAAAAAAAAAAACTTTATAAACACAGATCCAAAACATTTTAGTACAACTTAAATATTTTGGCACAACTTTTTGTGCGTTTTAGCCGTTCATTTACACGACAATGGCATTTTGGGGTCCTGAAAACTTTTGAAACCGATGCCACTGTCATCTTCTGCGTCGACTAAAAAACACAAATTTGTGAAAACTGTGACGACATGTACATGCGTATTACGTCTTCAGTTTAAGGGTGTGTATTCTTTCTTTGCAAAGTGACATCAACATGGCATGCATAATACAACGTTTTAAATAATTTTCACGGGTCAGTGTGAATGGGGATTTACACTGACCCCTGGGGAACGAAACATGCAAAGGAAAAACTTTTCACTTTAAATCAGGATCGTTGTCATATAAACGTACCATTAAAAGACTCAAAGACAGTTGTGCAAAGATATTTAACAGTTTCGAAGGAAAAACATATATATTCCTGAAAAAAACAATATAATTGCATTCTTTGTGTCAAGTATTACTTGATAAACCGACCTGTTTCCAATGACTTCTCTGTCTCTCTGTAATGCCTTTTCAGCCATTTCCTTTGTGACAAACTGCACAAAAGCATCGCCTGAGTTTCTTCCTTTCCTGTTCAGGACTATTGTAACTCCATCTTCGACAATGTCCAACCCTGTTTTGAGAACATCAAAACAGACAAATGAAGCAGAAGGCTTTTATCAGTGCAATGTTGTTCAAATGTCACATTATCTCTTACCAGAGAAAAACTGAATGATGTCTTTCTCGGTACAGCTGTAGGGAAGTCCTCGGAGTCGCACCACTCCATCTGACTCTGTAATCGGCTGTGTAGCCTTCAATATGGCTTCAGCATCTTTGTTTGTAATCTCATACACTGAAACACATGACATCAGTGTTCACTATATCAACTCTATGTACAATTAAAAACATGATAAACGCACACACACACAAAAACAAGCATAGGGTATTTATTCAAAATCAGCTTACCCTCAACATAGCGCTGTCCCAGATAATGCCTGTGCAGATCCAACGCTTTGCAAACGTCCTCTTCGTGCTCCAGCTCAATGAACGCCTGTCCTGTCGGCTTGCCGTTCCTGTTGTGAATTATATGGATTCCCTGAACTCCAGCTCGAATCCTACAATCTGAAAAATAAATAAATAAAATAAAACAATAAATAAAGTGGAAAGTGTATTTGATGAGCAGATTATATCAGAACATCTTCAGGGCAGCAACATCCATACAGTGAGGGTATATGTTTACTTAATTTCTGAATTACTTGAATTTCCAAGGCCTCTGAATTATATTAATGATAGTTCATACTTTTTAAACAGGTAAAGGGCCTTTTAGTATAATTTAATTAATGACGTCCACATTCAGCCTGTGAAACATGTATTTTTGCTGTGAAATCTAATTATTTTTAGAAATGAAACCTGAGATTTTTTTTTTATAATACTATTAATATTTCAAGTAGAACATTTATTGAACTGATGCAATGTGATTGTCCATACTATGGTCCATAAAAAGAAAGTTTGAAATATGTTAACAGATTTCTAAGGAAAGTTTATTTGTTACACTGGCATCATTGGTCAAAACATAAAACACAAATGCCACATTTTAAAAGATTTCGTTTATATATTTTGTCTAAATGTCCAATAAACGGTTCCATTTACAATGATATTTCTGACTTATTTCATGTAAGGCTTTTCAAGGTTAACAAACCTTCAGTATGTCTCCAAAATAATTTCGGAGACTGTAAAATATCAAAACAAGTAAGGTTACCAGAAAAGAAGTTTATTAAGTCCTCTGCAGTACATGACCAGGGAAGCCCCTTGACCTGGACGATGAACACTTCCTTTGCTTGGATCTCTGGCTTAGGAGTGTATTCAGGTAGAGGTGGGTACTCATCGTCTTTAGATGGTGCCTAAAACATTAAAGAAGTGTCATGAGAAAAGAGTTAAACGGTAAATTGTGTCGGGCCTGGAACTGTATTGAAATTTTGTACATCAAGTACCTCAATGGACAGGCTTCTTTGATATAATGTCCATGGATGCTTGAATTCGCGGTCAGCTAAATATCTCGCTGAACATGAATGAACATACCGACCTCGTGCTGCTACTATTGACTGCGCAGTTTGGATATGAGTCTCCAGGCATGGAAACTGCTGCTGTCTCCTGACACAGCGAACAAGAGAGAAAAACAGTGCACTCCTGCTGAATGTAGACATCTTGACTATTCTCTGACTTGAAAGACAAAACTTTAACTTAAAACATGCATGAAACCTAAAGTAAACAGACTCGGTTAACACAAAGTGTGTTCAGCTCAATTGCCCCACAAATCACGTTGACCTACAGCGTCAGAGGACACCATGACGTAATTAACACGCGCCACTTGACATTCAAAATAAAAGTTCCCTGTAATTGTAGTCCAAAACAGCCAAATACGGGTTGAATTTTTAGGTTTGTTATTGTAATAAAACATTTTCTTGAAATTATATAATTTTCATTAAGATGCAGCGTATCTTTGTCTAAACAGAAAAGTATATGGCCTAACCTGAACAGAAGACTTTTCATTCAAAATTCGAATTTTTTTGTACAGACCTTCTCACAATAAATGATTATGATAACGAATAAATAGAACGAACAATGAAACAATTTTAAAAAGTAATAATTTCCAATTATGTTTCATTTTTCATTACATTCATTTTTAATTGCTTTCAATTTATAAACAACCACAATTTAAACCCGATTTTTTTCTCCCACATTTTATGTAGAATTGATGTCAATTACAGTTATCCATACGTTGAGTTAGTGGAGAATATATAATAGCATTTACGTGTGCATATGCTAACGGTACTATAATATTATATCATAACGTGACTCTTATTAGAGAAGAAAGGAGGCGTAGTGAATATACAGTCATGATCTCGCGGGATTTTTCGGCTCTGGAGATACTTTGGATGGGAAGGAGAACTTTTGCACGGGCAGGATCAGTGTTGGTGAAGTGTTCTGGATATTAAGGCTAAAACACCTTGATTTTCCACCCTTCAACAGTCAAAATAACGGAGTAGTGTCTTTTTCTCTTCTACAGCGCATTTTCCTCAAGGAGCGATGAGCTTTTTATTGTAAGTATGAGTGGGTTATTTAAATGGGAACACTGATGGCTAGTTAGCAAGCGTAGAAATACTGCTTTTGTCCCGAAGCTGCCTGTACATGAGCAATCCCGACTCACAGCCGATCCGACACTTATTAGAAGTGCACAGTTATGACATAAAAAGCTGATAGAAGCGCAGATTAATCGTATCTCAGCAGTTTAGTGCCTGACCATCATATCATAACACAAAACTGTAGTATGGCTAATGAAGAATACTTAGCCAGTACATGAGGTCATCAGCATTATTATACGTGGGCTTATACTACAGTAATCTGACTGTGAATATAGCCTTGTTTTCCAAAATTATGTCATATATGTAAAAAGGAGACAGTCGTGTTTTGTAGATCGACACAAATAGATTTTTCCTTAAATGTGTCCCTCCAGCAAAACGCAAATAGTCATCAATAATAATTATTGATACTTAATAAATGTTCTGTTGCTTCCACGATACGTAACGTACCTTAATGATTTAACATAAGATTTCATGTGCAACCTGAAATCCGAACATGATCAGTTTGGATAATCCCACTATAATCCCAGTATACTGTATAGTATACTGTACTGCAGTAAACCCAGTGTAGTAAGTCCCACTGCAGTTCATTTTGTTTTTAAATGTTGATTTGTGCAACATGTGTTGATTTTCACATTTATGTTTTTTAATTATTTTTCAGTTTCTCCTAGGGATGGCCAAACATAAAAATCTGTATTGGTTTTCTATTTTATTTTTATTTCACATCCTACCCAATGTTGTCTTAAAAACAATGGCTTTATAAAAATGGCAAAATTGGCTGTGAAAGCAAAAATATGGAATGTAACCAACGTCGGCTAGACTACAGTATATATTTTTTGCAAAAAGGGGTTAAAAATTACATTACAATCTAACATTGTAACAACTACATTACAGTCTAAAAACTAAAATAATAGAGAAGTAGATGTTAAATTCACTGAACTAAAAATGAAATAAACAAGAGCCCAGACTAAATGTTAACAGTTTGGCGTTTATATGCCTGAACTGAAGTCTGTGAAGTTTAGCATAACCTCTCGATTGCATAACATTTAGTCATTTAGCAGACGCTTTTATCCAAAGCGACTTACATCTGAGGACTAAATCATAAAGCACGTCCACTACTGACAGTAGAGCTGCACTATTAATCGTTAAAAGATCATGATCTCGATTCAAACGCCCACACGATACCTTTTTTATATTATACTATTTATTTATTTATCTATTATACCTTTAACAAAATCACACTGTAACATTAAAATATGTGTTTGCGAGATGCCAGAGAGAGCAGTTTAAAGCTTATAGTTGGATATAACTCTGAAAAAAAATCAGTGTTATAAAATAGTGATTCTCAGTTTATCCAGAATCGTGCAGAGCTACCTGACAGAAAAATGGAAAAATTTCCATGATCTTCTAACGTTTCACGATGGAGATTATAACAGTGAAATGTGGTGTTGTTTTCCTTAGTGCATAGCTTAAATCTCAAATGCATTAAACAGCACTAGTACCTGTCAGAGCATCTGGCGGGGCAAGCCACTTTAAACTATATGAGTGAGTTATTTTGAAACCATTAATATAAATCATTTCTCATGTTAAGGAAGAATTGAATTAAGCATTTTCCCTTGCTATTTTTCAGATGTACTAAAATAATATCGTAATATTTCTGTGCGTCGATATAAACTATATTGCATCATCGACATCGTATATAGTTTATAAAAATATATTGATATCATACAAACTCGATATATACCGCCCGTGCCGCCCTGCCCTACTTTCTCCCTAGATGTATATCTTTTTTCCGTGGAGACTTACCTTACAACAGATTTAATTGTGTTGTAAGAGCTAAATCATAGAAACAAGTTTTATGTTTTGCTTGAATATCTCTAGAAGAACAAATATAATGCGTCACCAATGTAGAGTTGTGCATTTCTCTCTTCTTCTGCTTTCCTTTGAAAAGAAGAAGTACTTGTGCTGACACTTATGCTGTACCATTCAGTTGAGTATGAAGGAAAGAAAAGCCTTGCATTAAACCTTCCACCAACTTGGAGCTGGAAATTAAATTAATATGAGAGATGAAAATTCATGTGCCCACTGTCCTCATTATCCTAATCAAAAATAATTTAACTTCCTGTTAAAACATCCCGTCTCTCACATGAGTCGTCTCTCTCGCATGACTTTAAATTGAACATTGTTTTGTTGCTAAAACAGCATAATTATGCCCTCAAACAGTTTGTGCTCTTGGTCTTGGCCACGTGTCTTTTGCTTTGTGAAGACAGGAATTTCCCATCTGACTGCTTGATGCTCTGAAGCTGTCTCCTGACTCAGGGAAAATGTCATTAGGGGTAAAAGATAATGTCATTTGGGAGTGCCACGGCCTGAAAATGGCTCGCAGGTCTGTTCTGATCCTCTTTATTGTTGGCTTGATAAATGCAGGTCATTTAAGTACATTTTTCAGAAGGTCTGTCTGTATTTGTTGATCACTTCCAGTTTCCTTTTGTTCTTTTCTGTGCAAACCCTGTCCTGTTTGTGTCTAAACAGAGCAACTGTTGAATTGGTGAAGACAGGCTGGCTTTGAGGTGTTGATGGATCATGGACCAGTTAAGGCACATACTGTATGCTTGAATATTCAGCTCGGAGGTGTGGCCCTGCTTAGATGTCAGGCTTGGGAAGTTTTACCTGTATATGAAACCTTTACGATGTGTTAATTACCTCCATATACTGTTGCTAGGGGTGTAACGGTTCTCTGTAAAAAACAAACAAAAAAAGCACATCTATTCTAAAAGTACTGTTGTGTCACGCAGTTCAGCTCAAATCCTCGTAAAACAGACATGTCTTTGTCGATGGATGCGCGTTCGGGCACCTGGGTGTTGAATAGCGTTTGAGCGCAGTTGAGACCTGAACAGCACACGTTACTATCTGTGTTTAAAATGTACTCATTTAAGCCTTTCCAATTTAAACATTCAGTAGGACTCTCGTTTCCCTGACCGTAGCACATTGGCTACCGAACCATAAAGAAACCGTGACCCTAAAACTATTATAAAAAATGAACGGTGAGTAATTTGAACCATTACACCGATTCTCTAAACTATCCTTATGACTTGTTTAAAGGGCTATGAGTTTTATAAAGTCAAAAACAGCTTTTAGTAGGATTAGTAGTGCTTTTAGGAGTGATGTACTGTAATAAAAGCATGTATTGAACATCATCTTGTTCAATACATGAACTGAACCTACGTTTCTGAATAGACTAAACAAAATAACATGTAATTTACTAGAGGTTCTGACAAGTAACGCCACCCGCTTTGGATTTAAGAGGTTAAGGTTAATAATTAATCGATTAATTGATAGTTAATTTAAACAGCGATCAATTGTGTGAATTTATTTAAATTTACATCCCTAATTGTAATACAGAAATATATTGACATTGTGGTTGAAAAGACTTTGTGGAGCTGTTTCATATCTATTCACGTCAAATGATTTCTCTGGGTCAGCGGCAGTGCCAACGCTGATTTTAATGTTCGCTCGCTGTGATCGTACTTGTAAAAGGTTTAATAGACATAACTAAATTTCTCTGTCATTTAGGAATAAGATTGTGTGGGTGTTTGTATTGAGAATTTTTTTTAAAGTACCCCTATAATGGATTTTTGAAAATGACCTTTCATGTAGTGTGTAACACAACAAGTGAATGAAAACATACGGCAAAGTTTTAAATCTGAAAGTGCACCGTAAGTTATTGTCTTTCAAAAGTAAGAGTCGACTCTGAGTCAATGAAATGAATGTTGGGTTTGTTGTGACGTCAAGACGAAACATTAGCATATCGTCTGCCCACTTATTGTGAAAATAAAATTCCCTGTAAATAAATAAGTGCGAGTTAAATAATCGTTTGTTGAGGGACATGCACTTGTTAATGCTGATGGTGAAGAATTACAGTTGCAACATCTCATAATGTCCCTCAAACTGAGAAACGTCCTGCTCGAGTCGTCCTTGCGATGGAGGTTCTTTCAATGTTTCATCATCGTACTCGCACTCAGATTGATATGGTAAACATTGACGTCGAACAATTTGTTACTGTGTTTAGTTTATGGTCTAGAAAGCCTCAGGACAGCTGACGTTATGTCAATGGGCGTTTTTGTTTTTGACGCGCTGTACACGGTAGACCAATCACAACAGACTGAGCCGTCTGGCCAATCAGAGCAGAGTAGCTCGTGGAAAGAGGGATTGATTCATCTAACGAGTTGTTTGACAGTCAACAAAAATGTGATGTGCAAATGTATGATAAAATTAAATAGTTTTTTGACTTTTGATGCATGTAAATCTGTTGTAGGAGACTCCAAAACAACATTAGGAAACTTTAAAATGACAGTAGTCATTTTGCAATGGCAGCTCTACTTTAGAATATTATTCATGGCAGTATACCCAAATGAATTTATCCCAGCAGATACAAAACGTTGAAGTGTATTACCCATCTTTGCTTGTATTTTGAGTGCTGCCAGACTATTATGGTACTCTACTATATAAATGTGACTTTTCCTAACCAATACCTGCTTCTGTTCTTTCATACCTCATTACTTTACTGTTTAATCCCACACAAACAGGCTTCTTAACTAAAAATAAACAGTATGTCATGTTCAATGATAAAATTTAGCTTGACCAAGCATTTTTTTTATCAATTTTTGAAGTGTGCAGCAAATAATTTAAGTGTGAACATCCTGCATTCTTACTCTTCTGTTATTCCACAGTGGAAGCCGCTCGTCAAAGACGTTTAAACCGAAGAAGAACATTCCCGAGGGCTCGCACCAGTACGAGCTCCTGAAGCATGCAGAGGCCACTCTCGGCAGCGGGAACCTGCGCATGGCTGTCATGCTGCCCGATGGAGAAGATCTCAATGAATGGGTGGCAGTCAACAGTAAGCATGTGACTTTAATCTAGGGATATTTTTTGTTGTTGTTGCATCCTCAGTGTGTGTTAAAAAACTGCAGTGATTATAAAAGGTTTTTTTTATGTTTGTCCCCTCTAGTTCTTAATTGAAAGTAGGTCTGTAGAGTTAAAAGTAAATTCATTTAAGAACTACATGACTATAAAAGTATGGGATATATATATGTCATTATTATTGTTCTTCTCTCTAATGAATAATGTGAATAGCCCAATGATGTAGACATGTCATCATGCATCATTCCTTAGCATCTCAGACAAATGTCTCCGTCACATTCAGTGTCTTCAAAGAAGTACCTCCTAAATATAATTTTTTTCCCTTAAAGGTTTAGTTCACCCCAAAATGAAAATGATCTCATAATTGTAACTCTGCTGGTTGTCAATATGTAATGCTTCGGGTCAGCGTTCACTCTCACTCTTCGGCCAGAACTCGTTACCGGAAGCCAGTGATTATAGTCTATAAAGTTATATGGATTTTTTTTTTTTTTTACAAAAATGAATCGCTTCACTTCAGAAGGCCTTTATTAACCCCCTTGATTACATTTATGATGGATGGATGGATGCTCTTTTTGGGCTTAAAAAATGGTACCATTCATTCCCATTATAAAGCTTGGAAGAGCCAAGCCACTTTACAATAAGGTTCATTAGTTAACATTAGTTAACTACATTAGTTATCATGAACTAATGATGAACAGCGCTTATACAGCATTTATTAGTCTTTTTAAACGTTAATTTCAATATTTACTAATACTTTATTAAAATCTTGTTAACATTAATTAATGTGCTGTGAACTAACATGAGCAAACAATGAACAGCTTTATTTGTATTAACTAGCATCAACGAAGATTAACAAATACTGTTACAAATGTATTGCTCATGGTTAGTTCATGTTAGTTAATACATTAACTATTGTTAACTAATGAACCTTATTGTAAAGTGTTACCTTTTTATCTATATAATTACAATTTATGTTTGGCTGAAAGAAGAAAGTCATAAACACCTAGGATGGCTTGAAGTTGAGTAAATTATGGGATAATTAACCTTTTAATATTAAAAATGTTGTTTAACATTGTTTTCACAACTCTTTAAAATAGGTACAGTCAATATCAGCGCTCTATATTCATGCTTGTGTGTTTAAATGGATCTTCGCAGTTATCATCAATTCTATAAGGTCTGTTTGTAGGTCAGTTTTGCAACATTTCAGAGGCAGTTGCTTGGATCCATTCAAGGCCTCTGGCCTCCTTCTATTTTTAACAATAAGACAGTGGTGTTTTCTTTGGTTGTTAGCCTCAGGGACAGAGGGCTGAATACAGACCCGGGCAGCGCTGATGGTTCTAGGGTTTAGGGTTTCATCTAATTACTGCAGCTCATGAAATATTGGGTGTATCGAACTTCTGTTATATAATCACAGCAGGATTTCCAAACCCCCTTGAGGTTTGTGATGGAACTGCATAGGGTAGATATTTATTTTGTTATTGTTTAGAACAAACTATGATTCATTTCCGACCATAGCTTTTTAAATGTTTAAGATGCTAGCAAGCATGAGTTTGTACTATAATGCTGTTTCATGTGCTTGCAGCTGTGGACTTCTTTAACCAGATCAACATGTTGTATGGGACCATCACAGACTTCTGCACTGAGGAAAGCTGCCCACTAATGTCTGCTGGCCCTAAGTAAGTATTAACAGGGACTTATCATGTGAAATATTATGAGCATTACACTGCTATGTTATTTTGTGTGTATCTTTTTGTTTATGTTTTTGAATAAAGTGTCTTGTGCTCACCAAGGTTGTGAGCATAAGAAACTAGAAGTGTTGCATTAAAAAAATATATGTTTTTGGTAACGTAGTTCCACATTACTACATGTACTTACTATAGCAATAACAATAACTATAATAATAAGTGCATGTAGTTAACTAATATCACTTTTGGACTTATTGGAGTAATTACAATGCAACAACGTTAAAATACACCTTAAAATAAAGTGTAACCATGTTTTTGTGTGTTGTCTTGTCTGCAGGTATGAATATCACTGGGCTGATGGAACCAACATAAAAAAACCAATAAAATGTTCAGCTCCAAAATACATTGATTACTTGATGACTTGGGTCCAAGACCAACTTGATGATGAGACACTTTTCCCTTCAAAAATAGGTGTGCTGCTCCTTTGATTTATTGTGAATGATATAGAAATTTTGCATGCTATTTTCTTTGTATAGCTCCTCATGATCATGTAGGGAACTGCCCACATGGTGGCGCTTTTAAAACATCATCAAAACATAACATTGCTTTAAACAATTCAGTCTTCTCAAGGAACCTAGTTACCACATCCGATTCCACAACATAATGCTATTCTTCTATATTCATTTTTGACCATTTCCTGTTGCTTGGATTCTTAAGTTCCCCCTATTATGCTCTTTTAAAGGTTCCTAATTTTGTTTTAAAGGTCTCCTACAATAGGTTCATTTGCATCGAAGGTCAAAAAGCACTTTCTCATAATAGCATTGCAGCATCACCTCTTTTCTCACAGTGTCTGAGACAGTTAGATAAAATGAAGCAACCACTTCCATACTTGAATTTCAGCTCTGGAGGCTTGTAGAGACAAACAGTAATGGTGGCATCAGTTTTAATTCGTATTAATTCGAGCAGAGTCCTCATCCTTTAAAAGTACATGCAAGATTTTCCATGCCACAGCTACAGGGCAGGTCAAAGTAAACGTTGTTCACAGCCAATGAAGACCATAG
Organism: Pimephales promelas; assembly: GCF_016745375.1. Next base: position 1,907,732 of record NW_024121577.1, on the reverse strand, counting down.
GCTGCTGCTGGCATTATGCAAATCTGTTTCAAACCTATGCAGGTTTTTGTGCAGAAAATAAGGACTTTTTACATGCACAAACAACTATATTTACACACTACATGTAAGGAAATGTAAAAAAAAATAAAAAATCGCAATAGAGTCATTTTTAAGTAGTTTTTCTGTGCGACTTCTTTATAGGTGTCCCCTTCCCAAAGAACTTCATGTCGGTGGCCAAGACCATTTTGAAGAGACTCTTCCGTGTTTACGCTCACATCTACCACCAGCACTTTGACTCTGTTATCCAGCTGCAGGAGGAGGCGCACCTCAACACCTCTTTCAAGCACTTTATCTTCTTTGTTCAGGTGTGTACTTGTCATTGAGGTGTGTGCGAGTTAGTGTTTGCCTGGGTGGTTTGGCTTATCATAAGCAGATGAATTTGATGTTTTACAGCACCAACTTAAATTAAAACATCTCTCTCACTAATTTGTTTTTCCCCCCAGGAGTTTAATTTGATTGATCGGAAAGAACTAGCACCCCTTCAGGAGCTGATTGAGAAGCTCACATCTAAGGACAGATAAATCTGTTCTTTCTATCAGCAACTTCTCTAGTTTCTGTGTACAGGCAGCCTGGCTTTGTTCTCTCTGTGTTTGACGGGTGTGTGGGAATGTTTTCCTTTGAGAGGTAGGAAAAGGCGGACTCCAAAAAAGACCTTGATAAGCCACAGCTCAACTATAGGGTCAAGGTTAAAGTGGAATTATACTGCTGTCCCTTTGACGTCGTCTCAAACACGATCTAAGTGCCTGATACGTCCACTTTCAAAATTGCTAGCGTTTGTATAAAAAGCACTACCATTGCTATGAAACTTGCTTTTGACTTTATTTTAGGAGTACATAGTAATTAGTGGTTTGTTAGTTTTTTTTTTCTCTTAATGGATTTATTTAGAAGTTCATAGATTTAAAAATACAGAATGAAGCATTCATATAGATTTTTCACGGAGATGAAGATAAATATTTAAGTCTTAGCTTCTCTTAAGTGCTCATTTTAACTGCTCCCTGTGTCTAATGACGTATTTGGGACTTCCGTTATCAGTTTCCGTAGTAGTTGAATTGAGATTTTATCCAGCCCTCAGTGAATCTTTCCTTATTGTTACACATTTCCCTTATTAACGAAGAACACTGGGCCCTCAGTTGGCCCGCCAATGCTTTTATACCACTACATTACTTTTGAATAAGTAGGCTACTTGTTGAGCCAGTTTTACAGATTCACTCCCAGAGGTCAGGGGTTTGTCTGTTGGAAGCTGGGATGAATGAACTGACTATGCAAGATCAGTATGTACTATTTAATCAAATTTTCTCGTAAATGCACCTTTTACATTATTTTGCAGATTCTGTTCACAGATGTGGACACTATACACCTTTAAAAAAAAGTATCTTTTTAATGTGAAGGATACATTTTTCAATCTTAATTTTTACTCCTCCCAGTCTGTATTAGTGTTTCAAAGATCCAGATGAAAAAAAGTCTTTAAATTAAAACAAGATAAATTATGAGGTGGTTTGCAAAATTTGAAAACATTTTATGATGCAAGTTTAATAACACACAACAGTATTGCTGACAAGATAGTTGGTGGTCCTTACTATAATTTAAGCAGTGCATACATTTTGATCTTAATGAAGTTTCACCCCATGAATGTTTATTTTTGTGAATGTTACAGAAAATGTGTTGCTCTGAATAACACACAGCTAAAATGTTCCTCAGAGATTTTCACATCACTTCATTTTAGAACAGAATGAGATTGATTATAGACAAATGTGATAAACATGTTGATGGCAAGTTGTAAATACTGTAAACAGAAAAGGTATGCAATTGGAATAACATGAGATGTCACTTGCTGAACTTTTGTGGTACAATGCTGAATACTGTTTATAGGGAAATAAACCTGTTTGAACAAAATCTGGATTTGTGTTTTTGGTTATGAGCATCAGTAGGCATTTGTTTTTTTAATTAATTAATTATACAAGGTATTACTAAACATTTAGAATAAAAAAGTGCGTTTTTTTTACCCAATTCACACATAAAAAGGGTCTTGGTGAGATCCAGTTCCTTCAAATCAAACTTCTTCACATTAAGGCAAGGCAAGTTTATTTATATAGAACATTTCATACACAATGGCAATTCAAAGTGCTTTACATAGAAGAAATTAAAATAATCCAAAAAAAGAAATCAGAATAATTAAAACAGTTTAGAAAAAAAAAAGAAATAATGAAAAATAAAAATTATGATAAAAACAAAATACAGTAAATTAAAACCATTTAGAATAAAATGAAGTGCAGTAACAGTCGGACAAACAGTGGCAGTGCTCATTCAGTAAATGCACTGAATGAGCTGTGCATTTACTCATTCAGTAAATGCACAGCTATGTGTTTTGCTAAACATTAAGTGTAAAAGCTAAACATTAAGTGTACTCATTATTTTAATACAAGACTGGCCTTTCCCATAACCCTGCCTTTAATCAAATTAATATTTTATAAAGGAAGGAGGCCTCTGTTTGGGTGTGACTTAATCTGTTGTCTGGAGATATCAATCTTAACTTCTCAGTCAACTTAGTCATATGTAATCGGGATTTGGTTATTCCCTCAGGTCTGCGCTGTTAGTTTTAATTTTCTAGTCCTGAATGATGTTTGTTGAAATGAGACAAACACAATCATCAATTGCAAACCTCATGAGCCAATATCATCCAATTACAATTAGAAAGCTCCAGTTGTGAATCTGAGGATTTAGAGACATTTACAGTTATCTTTTTCATCATATTTTATTCTAACTTGGAAATACTGGGTAAGAGCATTTGTGAGATAATTAAAATGTTCCTCTCACACTTGGGAAAAACGGTTCCTTTAGGAACTGTACACTGAAAGGTTCTTTGGATAACACAAATAGGCCTAGTTATTTTATGGCATCACAGTGCAAACCCTCTTTTGGAAACTTTTTTTTAAGATTGTGTCAGTAGGCCTTGTTAATTTCTAAAGCCAGGGGACATTTGCACTCAGATTCAGGGAAGTCAAGGTGGTTTTAAGCTGCTTTAAAGATGTCCAGACAGTTTCTGCCATTTGAAATGAGTTGGTATCCTGATCATGTTCTTCCTCCATTTAAATCCTCTTGAGCCTCACTCTCAACGGGCGCTTTATCTTATCCAACCTTCTGTTTTAAAACGGCATGCACGACTGTGGCTTGAGCAGTATGGATAAATGGGCATCTACTTCTAAAAACAGTTATTGTATTCTAGATTTTGGACGCAAACTTACAGCTGCATACATAAAAGCTCACAGAAGAGGGAGACAAAACATCTGTGACTGAAAGCTGAATCGTTGAACTGCATCCCCTGACTAGTCTCACGCTAACGGTGAATTCACACAATGTTCAGTGAAAAGACGAGATACGAGAACAGAAAGACTATCTCATATCCTTCCCAGGGTTGCTTTTGTTTATAAAGGTCAGAGATTTCTACGGACCTGATTGTTAAAGGTTGGATTTAATGATAAGAATAATCAGATTCTTTTACTTTCTTAAAGTTTTGTTTGAAAAGAATGGGTTAGTCTTAATATCACCTGATGTATATGACAAGCTCTGTAATATCATCAAGAATTAATGGAATCATATGTTGTTCTGACATGTGAGTTGTATTAGGTGGAACCAATTATAGGCCTAGCCCAGAGCTTGTTTTGTTTTTGCAGTTGAAAATCAAGACTGAATTTCCATTTTCATTTAGTCATTCCTCGTTTGGTAGGCCTAATTGTATTGTGCAAATGTCCCATTGCTAAATACTGAGATTTCTCAAATGTTACATGTCTGCAGTAGGCTATTACTAGAAGTAAGTGTTCGTCATCCACATCTCATATGCTCTGTTGATTAAAATAGCTTATGCACTTATGCCCATGTATCTGTGTAAACACTAGCTTATGCATGCAGCTTTTGATTTATTATTCACCTCTGTGCGACTTCCTCTTATATTTAGTGTGTTGCTTTCATTTATTCCCTGAAGGTTTGATTGCATGCCATCTTTCTGCCTTATTTAAAAAGGCATATTGAAGAGCCTTATAATAATAATAATTTGTAATCTTTTTATGCCCAACTGATGTGCAGCTTGTATAAGGATGCCATTATTTAATATCCAGGACTCCCATCATTCCCAGCAGTTTAATGCATTCCATTTACTATGACAACTAAAAATATTTTGGTTGTTCGTTCTACATATCTTCATCGAATCCCATGGCTCCATGTCTGTTTCTAACCAATGATCACGAACAAATGAATACAACAACAAACCTACATTTATTTTATCTAGGAATGTTTACTACAGTATAGTCACATAGGCCCACTTTTCAAAATTTTGCAGTTGGTTAGGCTATGTTTTTTTGAAAGAAGGTTGATTTGATAATTTGAAAATATTTTTTTGTTATAGGATACTTTAGATCTGCTGATAATTCTGATATGCTGATTTGCTTCTCAAGAAACATTATTTGATTATTATCAATGTTTCAAAACAGTCTGTTGCTTAATATTTTGTAGACACCATGATACTTATTGATGGATAGAACATTCAAAATAATTTATTTAAAATGGAAATCTTTTGTAACATTTAAAAAGTCTTTATTGGCACGTTTGATAAATGTAATGCATCCTCGGTTTTGAGTGGTAGCTTGCTAGGCTATATTATTTCTATATTATTCAAAGTGTGCTGAAAGTTGTTTTAGTTTAGCGCACAGAAGACATATCACTTAGATTAGATTAACCTTTGGAAACTGTTTGAAAATAAATGCACAAAACAAGACATGGATCCTCTTTTTTGCCAGCAGCACAATGTCATGAGTAATGAAGTTCATTAGTACCTATTAGGCCTCACTCTGAGTAGTACTGGTTGGCATTTTCATTTCCCCTTTCTTGTTCTCAACAAGTGATGAGACATGATATACCACTATTGCCACATCCTTGAATGTGACATCTATGTCTTCCAACCACTGTAAGTACTTGAGCTGGGTTTGCTGACTTTCACACAAACGGAACTTAATACCTCGGGTGTTTTCTCAGGAATAGAGCATGACTGGAATGGATATCTGTTCAAGTGCAAATCATGATAAAAATGTAATCCTTATCAACAAATCTCTGCAAAGATGGCCCATGTTTGTTCTCTCCGTGATAATGAAAGCATGATTATTATCAACCAACGCATTCTCACCCCAAGGCGTCACCTTTGACCATGCTTCAATATTTGACGTTTTAGGCGCCCTTTAGCGTCACTTACATGACGCGATCCTACGGCGTCATCTAACTGACGCTAAAGGAAAGCGTCAGTTAGAGGACGCGGTTAGGTTTAGGTGTGGGGTGGGGGTAGGGTACACGCGATCCTAGGGCGTCATCTAACTGACGCTAAAGGGCGCCGAAAGCGTCGGACATTGAAGCATGTCCAAATGCTTCCCAATTAAGGCGTCAGTTAAGTGCAGTGTTGGGAGTAACGCATTACAAAAGTAATACATTACAGTAACATATTACTTTTTGCTGTAACGCAGTAGTGTAAGGCATTACCAATCAATTTTCAGTAATATTTTACTCGTTACATGTTCAGTGAGGCTTGTATTACAGTTGTATTACAGTGTATTGTCTGCTTTTACTTCTTAAAGGCAACAGACTATGTGAAAGTTTTAAAGCGGTCTTTTAGTGCCAGTTCAGAGCGGTCGCGTCTGTAACATTGTTTTTTCCTCATAAATGCGAACACGAAAACTAAAATAAAATGAATATTTTAAGTACTATGGAGACTGGAAAGCCAACCCTTCGTCATCCGATTTGCGCAGTGTAATTAACAGAATTACAAAAAATATATTTTACCTCCTATTTTTTTGTCACACATGAATGTGTGTCTTTTCCCTAATATTAAAAATAAAACAGACTGATATTTGTCTAATGTCTGGAGTCCTTTAAGGAAGTAGCCATACACGTTTCAATACATGTATTTTCTGAGAATTTTTATTTCAAGTTTTGACTGCAAATGTCATGTCCATAATGCTGGACTTCCCCAATTTTAAATAATTTATCCTCAACTAGTTTTGTGGTGTAGGTCTACGTATTTTATAATGTTAACTTCAAATAATACTAATAGCCTAATTTAAAGATAAGGCAGCATTGGATCTGGACGGTAAGGAGAATAACGCTGGAGTTGGAAGAGGTGTGTCGCGATTCTGTAGGTTCGTGGATCTGAGTCGTGTGGCGAATCGCGATTTCGGTTTCATATTGCTTATCGTTACAGCCCAAAAGTTAAGTTCTACTTAGTTATTTTTGGTGAAAGTAACTCAAAAGTAATACATGAGTAGTGTAACGCATTACAATTCTGGGACAGTAATATTTTAAGGTAATGAATTACTTTTAAATAACAGTAACAAGTAATACCTAATGTATTACAGTTTGGAAGTAACTTGCACAACACTGGTTAAGTGACGCCTTGGGGGTGAGAATGGGCTGTTATTATGGGATGGAAGAACGCTGATGTTCTGATGGCAAATAGGGCTATTTTAGCTAGCCAATTGGAGTTAATTGTAAATACACTCATTTTGCCCTCCTTTAAAAAAAAAAAAAAAATTCTCATTTATAATTCATCTGAGGGTTGGGAACCAAGAACCGGTTCTGGATAAGACCGTTTAACCGTTTTTGAAAAATAACCGGAACTGTGCAAAATTCAGTGCAAAAAGTTTCGGTTTCAGAGAAAGAGAGAGACAGAGATGCACTTTCTCCTAAAATGTGAAGCGTTCAAAGACACAAGGAACCTTTACTTTAACAAATTTAACTATATAATCCCAAATTTCAAAGACCTGGATGACATTTCTAAATTAAACTTTCTCCTGCGAGAAGGAGACAAAACTTATCTTGCTGCCCAATATATACAAACATGCCACAACCTGAGGGGCAGTGAGTGATCGACACACACACACACACACACACACACACACACACACACACACACACACACACACACACACGCACACACACACACACACACGCACACACACACACACACACACACACGCACGCACGCACGCACGCACGCGCGCACGCACGCACGCACGCACGCACACACACACACACACACACAAATATATCCAAATATTGTGTTAAATGTTTATGTATATATATAGTATTTGTATATTTTGTACAGATTTGAATGTGTCTTAGGCCATCAGTGTGTACTTACATTCACGAGTCATTATATCATGTTTAATTTTGACTTCTCTGTGGATGCTCTTTGAGGTGGACCCCCTGAAACGCCATTATATGACTGACAGACAACAACGGTTTGACCGAAAAACGTCAAAATGGAAAATACTGTGGAAACAAAGACACCTGCATCTTGGATGCCCTTGAGGTAAGCTAAAACATATCAAAAATTAATTTCAAAATGAACTATCCCTTTAAGCCTGTAATAAGAGTTAATGCTCGGACTTCTTGTTTCACTGAGGTGATATGCAGCGGTATGACAACAGATTGACAATGCATCTGGATGACAAATTTAAATGACTAGACCACATAAAGCTTTGAATGCTTGTGTACACTAAAGTGGACACATACATCCTTTTAACAATAGAACTTTCCAGTTGACTATAGTTCATGTGTGGCAATCATTCTGAATGTATGTAGTCATTGCTGTTACTGATGTCTGCTGAGATTTAGTTCATGTGTGGCAATCATTCTGAATGTATGTAGTCATTGCTGTTACTGATGTCTGCTGAGATTTAGTTCATGTGTGGCAATCATTCTGAATGTATGTAGTCATTGCTGTTACTGATGTCTGTTGAGATTTAGTTCATGTGTGGCAATCATTCTGGATGTAGTCATTGCTGTTACTGATGTCTGTTCAGATTTCAAAGTCAGCTTTATTGTCAATTTCTTCACGTGTCAAGACATATGACTTGACTTTATGAATAAGTACAGACATTTAGTTTCTGAGAACTAAGGGTCAAACTCTTTAGGTGCGTTCCATTCAACCGTAAGTGGCTTGCGAAGTGGACTTCACAGGGTATTTTGCCATCTTAAGTGAGATTCCAATTCAAAGGGAACGAACATGTTCAGTTCGAAGGGCACTGCAAATGGCATAGGGAATAAGGGAACATCGATACATCACTTGACAGGAAGTCAGTGAAGTCCACTTCAACTGATATACCGTGCAGGGAGTAGGGAGCAGTGAACACTTGTGTAGGGACCCTGTCGAATGGAACGCACCTTTTGTCTTAACATGACTGGAAATACGTCACAGTGAGTGACATTAAAGGGTCAGTCAGCAATGACTCAGCTCATGTTCCAACAACGTAAGACTTCCGTTCATCTTCGGAACACAAATGTAGATATTTTTGATGAAATCTGAGAACTGGATCACTGCTCCTCAGGCTTCTAAGGGATTGAAACTTGGCCGCCCAGAAAAGTTATTAAAGACATCGTTAAAATAGTCCAAGTGACTACAGTGGCTCAATCTTAAGTATATCAAGCGACAAGAATACTTTTTGTGCACAAAAAAAATAAAAAAATAATAATGACTTAATTCAACTATTAATTTCCTACTCTGTGGGCTTAGAGTGAGATCACGAACAGCGCAGAGCATCACGCGCATCACACAAATGACCAGCGTCAGCCAATAGTGAGCCTATGGCGTACAACACAGAAGCGCAGCGCTGTTAGACTATGTGAACTCATTCTAGGAAATATTCCTAGTCTATGAATACAAAGTAGTTAATTTGAGCAATGTAAAACCTCTCCACATGATTTCCTACGAACAAAACCTTTTTGTAAATCTAAGATATAAAATTGTTTAAAAATGTCTATGAAATTCAAATGACGTGAATTTTGACTTTGTGAAAATGTAGCCGTTAAGTTTTAATAAATACACTTTTTACATTTTTTTTTTTGCATTCATTTAACTGGTCAAAAAATAGCACATCTATGACACAAATTGTGTGATTTTTGACACATTAGTGTGTTCAATATTTTTAAACACTTCCTGTGTTAAGAACAATAATACACTGGTTGAGTTAAAAGTAACACAAAATGTGTTGTCCTTAACTAGTCTCCAGTTTATTGTCCCATCAGTCCGCACCCCCCATAAAAAAATTAAAAAAAAATGTTCGGAAGCATCAAACACAATCACACATCAAAACTCACTATTCCAGCACAGACCCAGGCCATCAGCATTATTTCATCTTTTTAATTTCCCCAATTAAGTGGTTAATGTTTCTCTTACTCAATTCTTAGTGCCATTTTAGAATCAAAAGGAGGATGCAGAAATAAAATACAGTGTAATCAGTCGGACACACAGTGGCACAGTACTCATTCAGTACTTATTCAAATTCAAGATACAGTAATCACTTTAAACAAATTTTAAAGTGAAAACTGAAAGCTGCCCAATATATACAAACATGCCACAACCTGAGGGGCAGTGAGTGATCGACACACACACACACACACACACAAATATATCCAAATATTGTGTTAAATGTTTATGTATATATATAGTATTTGTATATTTTGTACAGATTTGAATGTGTCTTAGGCCATCAGTGTGTACTTACATTCACGAGTCATTATATCATGTTTAATTTTGACTTCTCTGTGGATGCTCTTTGAGGTGGACCCCCTAAAACGCCATTATATGACTGACAGACAACAACGGTTTGACCGAAAAATGTCAAAATGGAAAATACTGTGGAAACAAAGACACCTACATCTTGGATGCCCTTGAGGTAAGCTAAAACATATCAAAAATTAATTTCAAAATGAACTATCCCTTTAAGCCTGTAATAAGAGTTAATGCTCGGACTTCTTGTTTCACTGAGGTGATATGCAGCGGTATGACAACAGATTGACAATGCATCTGGATGACAAATTCAAATGACTAGACCACTATATCACATAAAGCTTTGAATGCTTGTGTACACTAAAGTGGACACATACATCCTTTGCCGTTAAGTTTTAATAAATAAATTTTTTCCTTTTTTTTTTGCATTCATTTAACTGGTCAAACAATAGCACATCTATGACACAAATTGTGTGATTTATGACACATTAGTGTGTTCAATATTTTTACACACTTCCTGTGTTAAGAACAATAATACACTAGTTGAGTTAAAAGTAACACAAAATGTGTTGTCCTTAACGAGTCTCCAGTTTATTGTCCCATCAGTCCGCACCCCCCATAAAAAAAAAAAAATGTTCGGAAGCATCAAACACAATCACACATCAAAACTCACTATTCCAGCACAGACCCAGGCCATCAGCATTATTTCATCTTTTTAATTTCCCCAATTAAGTGGTTAATGTTTCTCTTACTCAATTCTTAGTGCCATTTTAGAATCAAAAGGAGGATGCAGAAATAAAATACAGTGTAATCAGTCGGACACACAGTGGCACAGTACTCATTCAGTACTTATTCAAATTCAAGATACAGTAATCACTTTAAACAAATTTTAAAGTGAAAACTGAAAGCTGCCCAATATATACAAACATGCCACAACCTGAGGGGCAGTGAGTGATCGACACACACACACACACACACACAAATATATCCAAATATTGTGTTAAATGTTTATGTATATATATAGTATTTGTATATTTTGTACAGATTTGAATGTGTCTTAGGCCATCAGTGTGTACTTACATTCACGAGTCATTATATCATGTTTAATTTTGACTTCTCTGTGGATGCTCTTTGAGGTGGACCCCCTAAAACGCCATTATATGACTGACAGACAACAACGGTTTGACCGAAAAATGTCAAAATGGAAAATACTGTGGAAACAAAGACACCTACATCTTGGATGCCCTTGAGGTAAGCTAAAACATATCAAAAATTAATTTCAAAATGAACTATCCCTTTAAGCCTGTAATAAGAGTTAATGCTCGGACTTCTTGTTTCACTGAGGTGATATGCAGCGGTATGACAACAGATTGACAATGCATCTGGATGACAAATTCAAATGACTAGACCACTATATCACATAAAGCTTTGAATGCTTGTGTACACTAAAGTGGACACATACATCCTTTGCCGTTAAGTTTTAATAAATAAATTTTTTCCTTTTTTTTTTGCATTCATTTAACTGGTCAAACAATAGCACATCTATGACACAAATTGTGTGATTTATGACACATTAGTGTGTTCAATATTTTTACACACTTCCTGTGTTAAGAACAATAATACACTAGTTGAGTTAAAAGTAACACAAAATGTGTTGTCCTTAACGAGTCTCCAGTTTATTGTCCCATCAGTCCGCACCCCCCATAAAAAAAAAAAAATGTTCGGAAGCATCAAACACAATCACACATCAAAACTCACTATTCCAGCACAGACCCAGGCCATCAGCATTATTTCATCTTTTTAATTTCCCCAATTAAGTGGTTAATGTTTCTCTTACTCAATTCTTAGTGCCATTTTAGAATCAAAAGGAGGATGCAGAAATAAAATACAGTGTAATCAGTCGGACACACAGTGGCACAGTACTCATTCAGTACTTATTCAAATCCAAAATACAGTAATCACTTTAAACAAATTTTAACTACTGTACTACTTTGACTACTGTAGGAGCATCTGAACTCTTCTGGAAGCTGATTCCAGCTGCGGCTGGCATAAAAGTGGGCTCGCCATGCTTAGAGTGAACCCTTGGTACTGTATTTCTAGTTCTATTATGTGATCCTAATGATCTGAGTGATCTGTTAGGTTTATATTCAGTGAGCATATTTGCAATGTATTGAGGTCTTAAGTATGACCTGAAACATTGAGTGATGTAAGCAATAAGGTATACAAGAGGCTTTGCTGTATCGTGAATAAGTAATGTAAATAAGGGGGACAATGATAGGGCTAAGTAGAGCTGTGTGTCGTCTGCATAGCTGTGGTAAGAAATTTGGTTCTTTGTCGTTATTTGGTTCAGTGGGAGCATAAACAGGTTAAACAGGAGTGGTGCAAGAATTGAGCCTTGAGGGACTCCGGATGTCAACTCAGACTTATGGTCTCCTATACTTACATAATAACCTCTCCCTTTTAAGTATGACCTGAACCATTTTGGGACTATTTCCAGCCTGTTAAAGGAGAACTCAAAAAATAAAATATCTTCTTGTTAAACTGTATGGACACTGACAAAGTTATCAATGCTTCGGTTTGAATGTAGGGACCCTTATTATGCTACTGTGTTAGTGTGGGGCTATTTTGAGCCTTGTTAGTGGTATAAACTAGCGATTTTTATTTGTCATTACTCTATGCCCTATATACTAGCGTTATACTAGCGTTATAGGCAGGGCCGGCGCTCCGCACACGCACACCACGCACTGCGCGTAGGGCACCAAGTGCTTGGGGGGGGCACCAAAAAATCTGGGTCGTGAAAAATCATCACAATAGGCTACTAGTATAAATAACAAATACAATATGTCTAAAGCATGTTAATATACAAAAGCAATACAAAAGTAATATAGGCCTAGACCAAATTAGTGGAGAAAAAGGTGAATCTCCTGTGCCAGTCTCCCTCTGGTGCCCCCCCTTCCCCACCTCGCAGTGGTCTGTTCCTCAATCAGTGTCAAATTTGGCAGACACCTGATCGACATCAGACATGGCCTCGAAAAGGCACCAAGAGTCGGGGGGCGGAAAAAAGGAAAAAGAAGAGACAGTGGGATGATACTCGTTTGCAGGTAAGACAATGTTTTAAATAAAAGTGTTAGTTTTGTAGGCACCCTTGCTTCGTGTATGCATGTCCAGAGGGGCGTCGCTAGTTGTGCAAATGATCAAGGGCTTAATTTGCCCTGCATTTAGAATTTTTTATTTTAACGGGGGTCCGGGGGTTTCTCCCCGGGAATTTTTTTTTTACTTGGGCTGTTTAAAGTCCCCGTGAAATCAAAATTGAACCTATTTACTTTGTTAGCGCATATTTCTAGTCTTGTGGTGAACAATTAATCCGTGCAAGTAAAAATATATTTAAAAAATGTTTTACCTTGGTAATCTTTAATCAAAATCTGAAAAGTTACTTCCGGTCTGGAACGGTTTCTTTTTCTGATGACGTAGGTTTCACAACTTGGGTGGGGAAACGCTTAACCACTCCCCTCAAATCGTTAGTTTGCTATGAGCGAGAGATGGAGAGGAGGAGCGCTAGAGTAAAACCCTGCCCTCTGTTCAATATTCCGTTTCACTTGGAAATACGTCACAGCACTGGAGAAAAATCGTTTGCAACTTCCGGTTCACGGGGACTTTAAGATGCAGTTAGTTTGTTTGAGAAGAAAAGGAAGATCGCTTAGATATGTTTTTTCGTTGTTGTTCTATCGGATAATGCGGTAAAAGGCCCAAGGGCGACATCTATTGGTGAAACTGCTATTAGAAAAAAAAAAACACAATCTCACTGTTTGTATATTTTCATATGGAGGTGTCAAATTATTAGGGCTGGGAAAAGCTTAATCACATCCAAAATAAAAGTTTCTACATGAGTACTGTGTATAATTATTTTGTATATATAATATACACACATATGCACAATTGCACATATATATTTAAGAAATATTTGCATGTATATACTGTATATATTTATAGATAATTTATATTATATATATATATATATATATATATATATATATATATATTAAAATATTTTATATATAAATAACAAATTTTTCTTAAATACATATACAAAATAACTATACACAGTACACACACACATAGGCCTATATCATTAATGTAGACACAAACTTTTATTTTGGATGCGATTAATCGCGATTCATCTTTTCCCAGCCCTACAAATTATGTACAGAATTATTATACTGTGCCTCATCAGACCTCTTTTAAAGGTAGAATAAAGTTTTGAATTTTAAATGTTCCAGTGAAACATAGGTGCCCTGCTCCTGGCGATCGACTGTCCTGCACAGTTCATCTCCAACCCTAATCAAACACACCTGAATGTGATCCTAAAGACCTTAATTGGCTACTTCAGGTGTGTTTGATTAGGGTTTGAGATGAACTGTGCAGGACAGTCGATCGCCAGGAGCAGGATTGGGCACCCCTGGCCTATATTATATAAAAGACTAATGTGTGCAATATTTTTGTATGATGGTTATTGATTCAGTAGAATCCCTGAATATTTTGTCTTGTATTTCTGAATGCAGGGTCAATGCTAAAATACATGCAAGGAGCAACTCAAGGCCAGGAGGAAGAACCATCAACCAGCAGTTGTAGCCAGTTCCAAATCAGCCCATTCTCACTCCCAAGGCGTCACCTAACTGACGCCTTGGGAAGCATTTGACCATGCTTCAATATCTGACGCTTTAGGCGCCCTTTAGCGTCAGTTAGATGACGCCCTAGGATCGCGTGTACCCTACCCCCACCCCACACCTAAACCTAACCGCGTCCTCTAACTGACGCTTTCCTTTAGCGTCAGTTAGATGACGCCGTAGGATCGCGTCATGTAAGTGACGCTAAAGGGCGCCTAAAACGTCAAATATTGAAGCATGGTCAAAGGTGACGCCTTGGGGTGAGAATGTGTTGTCCAAATATGTGTTTTTAGTAATTGTGGTGTTTTTTGGTATTTATAATTTTAACCTTTTTATTATTTATTTCTTTTCATATTTGGTGCCATTGTTAATGTAAATGTATTTATTTGCAACAGTTATTTTGGAAGTAAAGAGAACCTAACTAAGAAATTCTTAATGGTTGTTATTCCTTGGGTGAGTGGGTGGTTGGGGTTGGGGGGAGGGGGTTGTTAAGGGGGCACCACCAAGCATTTGTGCTTAGGGCACCCAAATGGCTAGCGCCGGCCCTGGTTATAGGCTAAACTGTTTTTAGGGATAAAACTATTTACATTTGGAAAACAAATCTCAGATAACGGCTGACTAGGTACCAATGTGTAATTAGACCAAAGGTTCATTTTGTGGAGTTGTCCTTTAAAAATTATGTCGTGATCGACAGTGTTAAATGCAGCACTGAGGTCGAATAGTACCAGTACTGATAATTTGCCTGTATTAGTATTTAAACAAATATAATTTATTATCTTTATGAGCGCTGTCTCTGTGATGTTATGTGGTCGGAAACCAGATTGAAAATTGTCTAAGATTAAGAATTTGTTCAGCTGTTTGAAGACAACTTTTTCAATGATCTTTCCTATGAAAGGAAGATTTGAGATCGGTCTGTAGTTGCTTAAGATGGTCTTATCCAGATAGCTCTTTTTCTGGAGGGGCTTGACAACTGCATTTTTCAGGTAATTTGAAAAAACTCCCAGAGAGAAGTGAGTAATTTACCACTTCTAGGAGATCTGCTTTTAACACACTTTTGAAAATGTTGGAAGTGTGTCAAGGGCGCAAGTTGATGTTTTAAGGTGCTGTCAGTTTTGCCATTTTGCCATCAATTTCTCCAAAATCAGACATAGTAACTACTTTCTCAGGTTGTTGTGTGATCTGTCTGACCCCAGAGCAACTCAAGGATGTGCTGATCAACTTTCTGACATTATTGATTTTCTCAGAGAAGAAAGAAGCAAGCTCACTCCACTTGCCATCTGAGATCATTTCACTGGGAATCAGGTTTAGGGGGTTCTCAGTCTCTCTACAGTAGCAAAGAGAGTGCGTGTGTTGTTTAAGTTGCTGTTTATAATATTTATTTTATAGAAGAAAGTCTGTCTACATTTGCCCAGTTCCATATTGAAAGCATGGATGCTGTCTTTGTAGATGTTATAATGGACTACAAGTTTTGTCTTTCGCCACATGCGCTCTGCTCTTCTGCATAGTCTTTTCATATTTTGCACAGCTGTTGAGTTTCTCCAAGGTGCTTTTTGTCTACCATATCTTCCTGACTTTCACAGGAGCAACATCATTAATTACACTTTTAACTTTTGAGTTAAAAGAATCAAGGAGAAAATCAACAGAGTCAGCAGATATACGTTATAGGTGTATAGCCTTCATAAATAGTGCTCTAGTGTTGTCATTTAAGCATCTCTTCTTGACAAACGCAGATAGTAGGAGAAATCAATATGTCAAAGAAAATACAGAAATGATCAGTCAGTGCTACATCCTTATTAACAATCAATGAAATGTTTAGACCCTCACTGATGAGTAAATCTAGTGTGTTCACGATTGTTGAGTCAGATCAAAAGTATTTAAAACAGTTATGATTTATTTCGCCATATTGGTTTCTGCATTATCTGTGAATATTAAAATCCCCAGCAATAGTAAAACAGTCAAACTCCAAGGAAATTTTTGATAACAGTTCTGTGGGCTGGAAAGTATTTTGGAGGCTTGTAAGTAAAATGTGTGGATCACCTTTCAACACAATACCCGGATATTCGAAAGATGTGTAATTCCCAAATGATACTTGTTTACATTCATAGACATCTTTACCCAGATAGCAAACTGACATTGAATCAACGTGGAAACGACGTCTCTCATGACATTGAAACAACGTTGATTTTGCTCATCGAATTAACGTTGAACCAACGTCAGACGCGGCATTCTTCAAAGCTAAATGAAATTCGAAAATTGGTTTGCTTTCATAACGTTGAAACAACGCGTTGATTTCAAGTTGATTTTCCGTTAGTTTTGAAAGAATGACGCGTCTGACGTTGGTTCAACGTTAATTCGATGAGCAAAACAATGTCAGATCAACGTTGTTTCGATGTCATATTTCCACGTTGATTCAATGTCAGTTTGCTATCTGGGTAAATAGCACAGCTACACCCCCACCTCTCCTAAACACTCTGCAGACACTCATAAAAGTAAAGTTAGGAGGGGCTGTTTCATTAACTGTTGCAGCTGTCTTCTAGCCAAGTTTCATTTAGAAGCTTAAAATCCAGGTTGTTTGTAGTTATTAAGTCATTGACGGAGTAGTGATTTATTTCAGCCCATTCTCACCCCCAAGGCATCACTTAACTGACCCCTTGGGAAGCATTTGGACATGCTTCAATATCTGACGCTTTAGGCGCCCTTTAGCGTCAGTCAGATGACGCCCTAGGATCGCGTGTACCCTACCCCCACACCTAAACCTAACCGCTTCCTCTAACTGACGCCGTAGGATCGCATCATGTAAGTGACGCTAAAGGCCGCCTAAAACGTCAAATATTGAAGCATGGTCAAAGGTGACGCCTTGGGGTGAGAATGCGTTGTTTATTTTTGATCTGACCACCCATAGACTGCAATGTCATTGCAACTTTCAAGGCCCAGAAAGGTAGTAAATACATCATTAAAATAGTCCATTTGACTACAGTGGTTCTACTTTTATGTTATTGTCACCTAACACCCACAGGACAACAGAAAATCCAATTTGCAGTAGTTTTTAATTAAGGGCAATCCAAAATCGTAATCAGCCAAGCAAGGGTCAAAATCATACAAAGCAGTCCAAAAACAAGAAACAAAACATGAACAGAACTCCAACGTGCAAGTGACATTTAACAACAACTGCGTAACACATACTGACACAGACAGGGAATATATACACACAGATCAAACAAATAACTAACAAGGAACAGCTGGGTACAATGATTACAGGGAACAGCTGGGCGGTGAAGACCCCTCGGGCGGCCATGGCAGAGGCTCTGGAACAGACACTGGCTCTGGAACAGCAGACACCGGCTCTGGAACAGCAGGCACTGGCTCCGGCTTTGGAACAGGCAATGGGCTCCGGCTCAGGGACAGCAGACACCGGCTCAGGAACAGCCACTAGAACAGTAATGGCCACAAGGACAGACACAAACAGAAACAGACGCTGGCTCCGGCTCTGGAACAGGTACTGGCTCTGGCACAGACACTGGTACTGGCTCCGGCTCTGGAACAGACACTGGTTCTGGCTCCGGCTCTGGAACAGGCTCTGGCTCTGGAACAGCCACTGGCTCCGGCTCTGGAACCAGGGACACAAAAGGTCTGAAGGGTCTTTCCAGGGTCCGTGCCAGATGGTCCAGATAGTTGCTTGGTATTCCCCCGGCTGCGAGAATGGGTCTCTCCAGATTTGTCTCTGGCTCCAGAACAGTGGACAACGGCTCAGGAACGGACACTGGCTCCGGCTCTGGAAGACCGAGCACAGGCAAGGATCCGAATCAGAAATAGTCCATCCGTGCCCTCGCGGCCACGCGAATGGGCATCTCCTGGTCTGTCTCTGACCGGGTAGACGTGGCGTGGACCGTCTCTGGCTGAGCAGACTTGACGTGAACAGTCTCTGGCTGAGCAGACAGGATGTGAACAGTCTCTGGCAGGGCACACGTGACGTGAACCATATCTGGACCACCTCCTCCACTGCGAACTCTACGGGTCCCGCGAAACTTGACCAATCGGGTCCCCTTAAAAAACTCCCTTCTCTCCAGCGCGGTGGCTGGGAAAGAGATGTCATAAAACATCTGAATTCAGTGTGACGGAGTCGTTCTGTCACGTAACACACACAGGATGACAGAAAATCCAATTTGCAGTAGTTTTTAATGAAGGGCAATCCAAAATCATAGTCAGCCAGGCAAGGGTCAAAATCATACAAAGCAGTCCAAAAACAAAACATGTCCAAAAACAAAACATGAACAGAACGTACAAGTGACATTTAACAACGACTCCGTAACATACTGACACAGACAGGGAATATATACACACAGATCTAATAAAGAACTAACATGGAACAGCTGGGTACAATGATTACGGGGAACAGCTGAGTGCTATGAACAGTTATTGGTAAAGACAAGGATTGTGGGGAATGCAGTTCATGAAAGGATGACACTGTGGGGAAGAGGACCTCTAGTGGATACCTGGGGAAACACAAACCAGACACTGTGACAGTTATGAAGCAATGAAATTATTTTTTGTGCGAACCCCCCTAAATCTGTGTTAGTGAGCACTTCTCCTTTGCCTAGATAATCCATCCACCTCATAGGTGTGGCATATCAAGATGCTGATTAGACAATATGATTATTGCACAGGTGTGCCTTAGGCTGGCCACAGTAAAAGGCTACTCTAACATGTGCAGAATGACACAGATGACGCAAGTTTTGAGGGAGCATGCAATTGGCATACTGACTGCAGGGATGTTCACCAGAGCTGTTGCCCCTGAATTGAATGTTCATTTCTCGACCATATGCCGCCTCCAAAAGCCGTTTCAGATAATTTGCCTGTAGCCTACATCCAACCGGCCTTTCAAATGCAGACTTCGTGTAACCACACCAGCCCAGGACCTCCACAACCAGCATCTTCACCTGAAAGATCGTCTGAGACCAGCCACCCGGACAGCTGCTGCAACAATCAGTTTGCATAACTAAACATTTTATGCACAAACTGTCAGACACAGTCTCAGGGAAGCTCATCTGCATGCTCGTCATCCTCATCGGGGTCTCGACCTGACAGCAGTTTGTCGTCGTAACTGACTTGAGTGGGAAAATGCTCACATTCAATGGCGTCTGACACTTTGGAGAGGTGTTTTCTTCCCAGATGAATCCCGGTTTTCACTGTACAAGACAGATGGCAAACATAGTATGGTATTTTTATGCTTTAGGAGACTGAAAAGGTTACATAAAGCACCTTTAAACACTGTTTTCTGTTAGATTATATTTATGCATGCAATTTATTGGAAATTGGTTAAATCTGAACATATCATTTTTCTAACTTTTCTGTTGAAAGAAGATACATCAGGCAAATACCTCATAGGCTCTCATTCCTTCTCTGTTATTGTTTGACTTCTGAATCTCCATGGTAATTCAACCAAGATGTTTTAGATTTTTTCAATAGGAAAGTCAATAGGTGAAGACTTTTATGTCTCCTTTGTGTTTGAAATCCCCCACAAATCATTTTGGTTCGACAAAACAACAATGAACAGACTTCTCTGAGCCTGCCAGAGGATAAAAGTATAAGCAAGATCAAAAACCTTATAGCAAGGATTGATCTCCGTGTGTATACCGCATGGGGGCTTTCTTTTTTGTTATTGACTTTTTATTTATTTTATCATCCCTGTAGCGTATTTTACGCAGAGGCTCACTTTTAAGAGAACTAGCCCTTTTCACATTCTTTAAAAATTCTTTATAAAAAAGACTGGCAAAGCAATATAAAATCAATTTCAGCCCTTAACATTGCCATCATGTCTATAACGGACACACTTACATGATATTTCTTCATTGTAGTAATGAGCAGGAAAAGCACTGAATGGATGCAGTGTTCAGTGAATGTTGGTGACCCGAGGCTGTATGCAAGTGCATCTTCAATTTTAACACCCAGCATTGGCCTCAGTGCTGTATCTTAAGAGAGTCAGGGACATGTTGATCCAAAAATGTTTTGTCTTATTTCATTTCTCCATCATATGCATTTTTTTTTTTTTACAATGTCCTGATTCAAGTTTTTAACCACCGACTATATTTTTCAGAAGAAGGACCACATCAAATACTTTCATAATTGTGCCAACTCTCCCCATGCATTTGACAAGATAATTAGGTGCTGGCATATGAAGGTATCAAATGCACAAGGTTTACAAGTACAGGCTCATGGAGAATGAGAGCCAAAAATAATAGTGTTTGCCATGCTGAAATGTGATAGAACACAAAAATGCAATGAGCAATGAGTAAGACCGCACAAGAAAATATTCCTGGCTTTATCTCAGATTCAGTATGTTTAAAAAACATACTGCCTGATGGTCTTTATCTTATTAATGAACACCTGATGGTTTGGATTTCTAGTGGCCTTTTACAAATAAATGTTGTACAATCATTTCAGAAGAATCTGAAAGATTTTCTGACGCACTCTTCTTAAGCCGAGGAAATACTCCTGAGTCAACCACTTTTGTGAAGACTAGAACTCAAAATGAGGAACCTCCTGCCCACTTACGCCCGTTTCACACATACTCTGTGTGTAGTGCTTTCACGAATGCTGTGTTTGCAGTGCGTAACTGATCCGCGCTGTACCACAAACACATTTGTATTTCAAATCCAAAAGTTATCGTCACCAGTGCGATTTGAAATAGGCCTACACTCTAGACACATAAACACAATTTAAACAACGTATTAATGCATTACTTTTAAAATATCATATATCAAGTTAATTGCTCAAGCAAGTGGCAACATTTAACCACCTACTTAGCCTATATTAAAATCATTTTAAATTAAATTAAAACTTAAAATTGACAAAAAACAGCAGACTCGTGCCTTTTCTTTCGCATAATTTAAATCTTCATACAATAAATTTAGCATGTCACAAATAACTTGTCTTTCCACCTCCAAAACTGAGACGAGTGTCGTTCTTTATGTCGCCTTGTTGAAGTAAATTGTAGTTTTGTGCACTGAGCTCTAAAATTTATGCTGGACTGGGAGTTTCTCACCACAGAAAAACGGCCCCATTTATTGTAAAATTTGATATGCAGCAGTTACCATTTTTATGGCAAAACAAACAAGTAAAGTGTAAAATTTCCCTCTGCACTCAAGATCAGTATTATATTAAAGAAAGTTTTGCTTAATGTCAAACACTTGTCTTTGGATTTCTTCATTTTAAATGAAGAAATCCCTTTCCCACTCAACCCCTTAGAGGACAAGCTGTCTGAAGAATGGATGTATGGAAATTTCTAAGAACCCTGCTGTTACGAATGAGTTTCTGTTCATGCCGGTCTATGTTCAGACATGCTTAAACCATCTCATCATGTCAGTATCTCTCTCCTCATATTTGATCACATGAAATTGCCCCAGGTGTGTTTTTCTCTAAGAGGAAGGGAAGATTTCTTGAACATCCTTTCAGTTTAAAAACAGTAACTGCAATCGCTCGGACTGGGCAAATGTATATTGTCTATTCATGTGTGAACTGATTGTTTTTTCTACTGTTGTCTACTGTTATTATTATTATTATAGTTCAACCCACACATTGATTTAATCTTGTTCTTTTTGCTTTGAGTTGGAAAACACCTGTTGGTTCAGGTATGGTCTCTTCTCTGAAAACATCCCTTTTCCAAGAACACTTCATTCCATTCCATGTCTGTCAGCACAGAACTTTGGATGAGTCTTTAGAACTTGGATGAGTTTCAGGTGGTAATGTAGTTTGTAATCACTATTCTACAGTGAGATGATCTCATATTTTCATTTTAAAATCTCTCAAAGTTGTATTCACAAAATTATTATTTTACTTCATGTTGTTGGATTAAGGAGAAGGAAAGGATAATCTTATGGATAGATGCGGTGGAGATCCATCCATGGACAGTTCACACAAATTCTTCACTACATATCCAAGCATGTGTGCATACTGTTAATGAAAAAACATTTTCCACTGGTGTGCCAAAATAATTATATATTTTTTTTCTTCTAATTTTTCTAAATTAGAAAAAATAAATAGAAAATAGGGTAAAAAAGTAGACATGACTGCTCAGACAATCAAATCTAAGGATCAGAACTAACGCTGACTAAGACTGTATAATAATAATATTTATATATACTATATAATAATATATGAATTATTTAAATGTGGACTTATTCCAATTCCAGTTTTGGTTTAATAACAAAAAATGACCATGGAAGAGAGTAAGTGCAGAGGTGTGTATGCAACAGCTCAGACATAATGAAGGACAAGCAGGAAAACTGGTGATTGAAAGTAGTATTTAACCGTTGTGAATTATCTGAGACAGGGATAATTTGAGCTGACACTATATAAAAACTCTAGCTCCTCATAGTTTTAAATATATTGTAATCTAGCATTGTTTGCTTTTGAATAAGACAATAAAATATAATTGTAATGTACAAGGGGCGAGGTAATGAGAGCACCAGTGTTTGAGAGGTTTAAAATTGTAGGCTAGTTTGCCAATATACAAATGTAATGTAAAGGTTAAGTATAGCCAGGCCGTAAACAATAGCCGTTTTTTAAATAAATTAATATTTAAGTTTGAAAAAAGTTGCTAAACAGCTGAGCAGCAGTATTTCGCTAAACTAAGACCTAAAAAAACAGCGTTGCCAATGCTCACAAGACAAACAAGCAACTGCAGCTTCAGAAACAAGCCCAACATTATTTATTGTTATCATTTTTATTGTCATGCTAGGTAGGAACCATCCTATTGATAAATCCACAAACACATATAGCGTCACCATATACGTAAACAAGATCGGACAATATATACAAGGGTAATGGTACAGCTGAACAGAATGATATTCTCCAATAAAGACAGACGTACAATTAAGTGTATTAAAAATGTACTTAAATATGTTTTTAGTACAATACAAATATAATGTAATGCATTTTTAATACACTTAATTGTACGTCTTTTTCACCTGGGTAAAATCACCAAAGTTAAGTATTTTCTTAAATTTAAGGCACAGCAAAGACAACAGATCGGCAAACTCTGATAAAAAGACTTTATTTGTCTTAGGAGGCCTGTAGACTGTGGCTATGGCAGTAGGGACACAGAGACACTTAAAACGAAACATTCAAATGAAATTAAACTGAGGAACAGCCACGAGACTTACTGTTGATTATGCAACACCCCCACCTCTGCCAGAGGTTTGCGGAAGATCAACTAACCACCGTACCATAACTAACCGTAGCCTCTGAGATCATCAAAGAAGATCATCGGACTGTTTGTTTCAGTTTGGCACACAAGATCAAGTTTTTCTTCTGTAATAACGTCAGATAAAATGACTGCCTTAATGTTAAAGGGATACTCCACTTTTTTTTTGGAAATAGGCTCATTTTACCACTCCCCCAGAGTTAAATAGTTAGGTTTTACCGTTTTCGAATCCATTCAGCCGATTTTCTGATTTTTAGAAGAATATCAGTAACCCCAGACAGTTTCTGGTCTCATTGACTTCCATAGTAGCCTATATTTTTTTCCTACTATGGAAGTCAATGAGACCAGAAACTGTCTACTGATATTCTTCTAAATTTCAGAAAATCGTTTGAATGGATTCGAAAAAATGAGCCTATTTCCAAAAAAGTGGAGTATCCCTTTAACAGAGTGTGAATTTGAAAAGCGCCAATTTTACTGTACATGGTTTGCATAGGTGTAATTCACCAGATAACAGTTCTCCTTTAGGTTCAGCAATTGGCGAGTAGTGCAACTTAAAGGTGCAGTGTGTATTTTTTAGCGACATAGCGGTTCGGTTGCGAGTTCCTCACTTTGGATGGAGGTGTATGTTAGTAAGCGTGATCGCTCATGCGGGCACGGGACTTACATTCACAACCTGACCGATATGAGGCTGTTTTGGCCATGTGAAAGAGCGGGCAGAGAGTAGGCGCCCACAGGGTCGACATTGAGAGGTCTTCGCACTCAGGGCAGCCGCCCGAGGAGGGTGCGATGGCTGCAGTTGCCGCAGGGCAGCCAATGAGCATGCTGGACAGCCTGCTCTACGTCTTTCTAGCTGCTGAACTGCGCTGACAATGAATACAAAATTAAGGAGAATTTTTGGCTTCAATATCTAGAGAAAAGATGACTTTACCTGTAGCTTAATCTAACTTACGCAATACGAGAAAACCTCTCGTAAGAGAACATAACAGACAGTAATCACCATTAATGTATTGCTAAATTGTTGTCCCCATTACTTTGTGTTAAAGGGTTAGTTTGCCCATTTAAGACATGAAGTTGTATGCAATCCTCACCAGCACTATAGTGCATACACACTGACCTACTCTGTTGTGACCCCCCTGGTCTGACCGCAGGAAGTTTTTCAATGAAGTACTCCCGGCTATTTTCCGGGGCCACAAAACTGTGCGTTTTTACGTGAAAAAATGATTTGCGTTTCAAAGCTTGATTAATTTACCACACAAAAAACACGCCGGTCAAAATTCATACCTCAGTTTTAATGCGGCACTATTTTCTATCCATTTCTATCAATCCGCGCCACAACGTCAACAGTGCGCACGTTACGATCAGCTGTTGATAGCGCGCGACGCGCTGACAACATGTCTGACTGCGAAACTTATGATGATGAAATGAATTTTAGCACAATGTCAGACGGATCAGATGATGAAAGTAATTTTAGCACAACGACAAAGGGATACCTGAAGTGATAAATGAACCGGAGTATACCGAACTAACCTATCGATTGACGAGGACGAGGAGGCCCGCTGTCTGCATTAGCTACATCCAATGACATTTTCCCTGCAATGCTAAACCTGGAGACGTTCTTCTACGTACCTAAACTCAATTGGAAAAAGCGACCCAAACCAGCTGGACTGACGGTCAGATGTCGACTGAGTAAGTGTGTGATCGCTCACGTTGCTTTGTAGTTTTTTATTTAAGAATTTAACGTTGTTTTGACCAGTTGGCTATATAATAGGCCTAGTCTATCTGACTGCTTTATTATTATTATACTGAGTGGACAGTAATACAATTATTAATAAATTAATAATTTTATTACTGTCTTGACACCAAATGTCCCTTCAGCTTGTTTACCGTACAGTTTAGACATGGGATCATAACTGGTAGCAAACAGCAAAACTCTTTAAAATATTTTTTTTCCCTTTTCCTCCTTGGTTGGGGATTTAATCGTCTTCGCTGAAGTGAGCACACACACGAAAATCCTTTATTCGGGATATTTTAGCTCCCATGGCAACCAGCCAAAGCTGTCTCATAGGAAACATGAAAACGATGGAATCTGAACTTTGATCCCGGAACATCCTTGTGGTCACAGCCTGGGAATTTACAAGTTCGCACCATTGTTAATTTAATACTTTTTACCTAGTAGTCAATCGATTGTCAAACTATGGACAGCTGATCGTAACATGCGCACTGTTGACGTTGCGGCGGCGCGGATTGATAGAAATGGATAGAAAATAGTGCTGCATTAAAACTGAGGTATGAATTTTGCCTGGCGTTTTTTTTTTTTTTGTGTGTGGTAAATTAATCAAGCTTTGAAACGCAAATCATTTTTTCACGTAAAAACACACAGTTTTGTGGCCCCGGAAAATAGCCGGGAGTACTTCATTGAAAAACTTCCAGCGGTCAGAACTCTGACCAGGGGGGTCACAACAGAGTGGGTCAGTGTGTATGCACTATAGTGCTGGTAAGGATTGCATACAACTTCATGTCTTAAATGGGCGAACTAACCCTTTAATGCATAAATAAAATTGATACGTTTATCTTTTTTTTTTTTATGGTAATTTTTTGAATGACACCATAATGAGAAAATAATTTTTGTTTTGCACAGACACAAATTAAAGTCTTTTTCAACATCAGTAATCCCTTGAAATGTGTTAGCACAAGAAGTCACACAAAACAGACTGAGATTTTAAACGAATGTGATTGAAAACAAAATCTCAGTAATCATAAATGCAATGGTATCAACCAGTTAATTCAATTCCACGTTACTGCACTAGTTTTTAGTTGCAATAGGCCAGTGAGTGACTTATTTGTCATAAGTTGAGAGATCTAATCTGTAATGTGATCTGCACTGTGGACGAACTAACTGACATGATTTATATTTCATAAGTAAAATGCCTTTTCAAAGGATGAGCTCATGGGCGTACATCGACTTTTCAAGAAAGAAAAACTTGAATTTCAGGTTTTGTTGTTGGTGTCTCAAAACATAACTGTCATTGTAAACTCAATAAATTCCTTTGAACTATGTTGTGTTCACTGAAATTTTGTCTACTGTTTGTTTTACACAATTGCTTACACAATTCTCCTGTCTGACACGTAAAGATCGTCTTGTTTTGATATGAAAGTGTAAAACTGGAAGAACTGGTTGAAGAGATCAACCTTACCACAGGTCTATGAGACGAGAACCTTGCTTGCAAATTAACATTTGAACACCTCTCACACACACACTCCTTCCCCGCATCCCCCACTCTTGTAGAGATCACCCAAACTCACACAAGAATTTATATGGTTTTAATTTGAACAACTAAAATAAAGTTTTATACATGTGTTTAGTATTATTTGAAATGTCTCAGTGCGAATTGTAATGGAAGTGTTCAATTTCCAAATAAGTAAAACAAAAGGTAATTTTTTTAACAAAAATAAGTTTTTTAAGAGTTTAGGAATAACTGGCACACAAAGGAATGTGGTCTCTAGGCACTTCCAAAAGGTGTAAAAACTCATGAATGCTAATTTCACTGTCTCTTGCAAACGGTCAATTTCTACCCCCAGTAAGTCTAAGACAGTAAATTTCCACTAAACTCATGTTTTACATATCAAATGAGGTCTGATATAAGGAAAATGCACGAGAGTTCAAGGCTTTTTCTGTATCAGATCAGCCCATGAATGCTGTGTCATTGAGACAGCATTCATATATCATATAATGTCGGTTAAAGGATTTTCCTCGTTGTTCTAGAAACATTTGATGGTTTGCATTGATTATCCTTCAATTGATTATGGAATTGTAATAATACATTTACCTGACATAATACATTTTTATATTTGATTATTCTAACAGACTTTGACTTTATTTTCATTAGAGTTAAAAGGAATATTCAAACAAACGTATATTTAATGATGCACAGATATCATTGAAAAATATTTTCATTTATGGAGTCAGATGAAAAAACGAGTTAATACATAAGATAAAATGAATTACATTTAATTAAAAATCCCTTTGCCATGAGAAGAGACAGAACAAGCGTAAGACCTTCACCTCTAATCGAGTACCGCCATTGGATCAATTTAGCAGGCCTTACAAATTCTTCTTGGTCAATCGGTTATTAGTTAAGAAAGCAAACAAAGTTTGAAAGAAAAAAAGGAAAACAAGTTTAGTGTATTATGTAAAGACAGATATACTGTATTCAGGCCTATTTCACTGAGCGTGAAGTCAGTGTCCTTGCTGAAATCTATTGTTGTTTACTGAGTTGTCAGGAACAATTGCACTTCTGCACGACAGCCCGGAGAGTGATGCAAAACTTGTTTTGGAGCAACTTGATGAGATAATTACAGAATCCGGAGACAGATTGATGAGACTGGAAGCTAACCTTCTAGCAGTAGTCCCACATCATGTGTCAATCAATCATTTTGCACTTCTGTGTCATAATTCGAGGTGTGACTTTGCTTATTCTCTATATGTCACACTTTAATTTAGGGATTTTCAAACTGTTCAGACAGTGATGGCCCATTTTGACTATCACCCAATGCGTTGTGGATATGTATTCAACAATTTTCAGATTTTTTTTTTTGTTGAAAGAATTAGGAGATCTATTCAAATACATGACATAATAATTAAGACAGCAATAACATCTAAAGTAAAATATATATTGCAGCTATAATGTGCATATTCAAAGCTGCAGTCCGAGGTTTTTTCTCTTTGTCGCCATCTCTGTTCGAAATGTGCAGATGCAGTCATTCGGAATTATCAAATTTACGTGGGTTGTGCTGCTTTGGCACGGCACAGCGCGGATGAACACAATGTTTGAGGAGAGTGTGCAGCTGTCAGTCACCGCGCCAGTGTGGATACTGGCATTGAGAAACACAAATTCTACTTTTTGGAAGTATGACTAACATAAGAATTTTCACCGGAAAATGTCATCTGAACAAGAAAGTAACATCCACTTTGAATTGCATTTCACACAAAAAAAGCATTGCAGTAAATCACGCTGATTAAATCTGATCGCTTATCATATCACATCAAACCAACAAGGGGTTTTCGTTTAAAAAAGCTCTCCGTCCACACTAGTGTATATATATATATATATATATATATATATATATACTATATATATATATATATATATATATATATATATATATATACATAATACACATATAGCCAGAATTTTATATCAGGCCTATTCTGGTGGATGCGGTGATGCTGTGGCAAGCTCATAACATGTAAGGGTGGCATTGCCAATAAAGCACCTAAAAGCAGTCATAAAGAACCGGCAAAAGTAATGATCATGAATTTGTATAAATATAGCACGGAGCACTCATGTCTGTAACATTGTTTTTTTTCCTCATAAATGCGAACACGAAAAATAAAATAAAAAGAATATTTTATGTACTGTGGAGACTGAGAGCCAACCCTTCTTCATCCGGTAGATAGTATTACTTTGGTTTACGCAGTGTAATTCACATTATCCCTAAAAAATATTTTACTGTCTAAAGTTTTACTTTTAAAGTAGACCTACATTTTGTTACTTTAATTTTCAAAATAACCAGTTGGGGAATGTAAGGAACTTCATAGCCTACTTCATTAAGTTTTCACGCACAAATGTGAAGTAGCCTACTTTTTCCCCTCACAGGACAGCAACGCTATGCATTGTTTTACATTAAACTACACTAAAGAAGGCTATAGCTTATGGTTTAAATGTATCAACCTTGCAAACACTCAGATACCATTACGAAAATAAACAATGTCCAGAGCCATGAATTTTTATTTTATTTACACATTTAAAGTTGGCAAGTTGCATAAAATAATAAGTTATGAATAATAAAGTAGGATGTACAGAAATGTTTTTTTTTTTTTTTCGCGTTAATCGCGTTAATTCGCGTTTCCACTTAACAAAAACAGTCACGCAATGGTACGGAATGTTACAGTTAAGATGAATAATAAGAAAAAAAGCTATTTGAGTAAATGGAAAAATAATAATTTTATATATAAATGTGAATTTGCCATCCACCACCGAACTCTCGCCGCCCTTTCTTTTAAAACAAAAATGCTGTCGTCACCAGCGCAATGACTTATGGGGTAGGATTGGCCGCGCAGGATCCATTTATGTATTCTCTCTTTCACGGGGAAATGAAGGGTGCATTTTGAATCAGGGTAGGCTTCGTCGCGCTAATCCATCAGTAATCCATCAGCCGGACGTTGAAGCCTCGCGGGAGCCACCATTGTAGCAGAGCTTCACCTGCTGTTAGCATCCCATTGACTCCCATTCATTTTGGCGTCACTTTGACAGCGAATAACTTTTCATCTGAGGCGTCTAAAGACTTAATTTGTCCATTATTTATTTCTAAAGTAACACGACAATGTATAATATTCTCCATTACTTTGTATCTTACGTTACGGCCCCGTAGAAGCCGTTTTTGTAAAAATATGCTAAAGATTGCGTCATAACCACGAGACTTTCTGTCGCACAATAGAGACATTACCGTAAAGACAGAAGGAGAAGCTCACAGGCAATCTTTTACTGTCTATGAGGCAATCAGGGGGACATGAAGGCACCAATTCAATGTAGAAGCCCATAAATAGAGAGTCCACAAAAGCAACAAGGTTTTTGAGGAATTAGGTGATTCAGATTTGTCTTGGCACAGCTACTAGAATAGTTTCAACTGTCAGACTGTTGTCACACTCAGTTTGAGCCTGCGCAGTCGCTCAGACATCAGACAGGAAGTGCAATAATCGGGCTTCAGTCTTCTCTGTTGAATTCAGCTCAACAATATGTAGCTTTGGAGAAACATTGATCGATTCTCATTGGTTTACATCATATTTCTCTAGACAGGAATAATGTTTATTGAATTTATACCCAAATGTGTCGATGTAATCTTTATGAGCGCTGGATACTCTGATGTACTGTGTTTTCAGTCCATACCAGCTGCCTGAGGGCGCCCTATACACATTATAGTCCATATATTTTTTTTTCTCCATTCTGTCACCTGATGGAGTTTTGGTTCCTTGCCACTGGTGCCTTGGCTTTTGATTTGCTTTGTTGGGGACATTTAATATTCAACTATATATTATTAATCTGAGTTGTATTATTTTCATGTGATCACTGTGAAGCTGCTTTGATACAATCTGTATTGTAAAAAGTGCTATATAAATAAAGGTGACTTGACTTTGTCTGACTTGATATATGCTACACATGAAGCCATAACCATAATTATATGACATTCCAGGAACTGCCTGACACAAACAAAGCTAACAAAGATCGCTGTAACATGCAGATGAAGATGTTTTGAAGACAATAAACATGATTGCTATGATATTTGATTTACCTGTGTTCTTCGAGCCCTGTCAGGCATTTTCATAATAATAGATTATATTTATAATGTAATGCAAATCGATATAGACTTTATCATTGTGCAGAATACTATAAAATAATTTTCTTATTTTTATTTTTATAAAATATTTTTTGTCTTGTTATTTTTTTTTAATCTGAAGCCAAATCAGATCACAGAAGGTTATTTAAAACATGTACTCGACTTCCATTATAAAGTAAGTTTGGAGCACAAACATGGTTTTAATCTCATAAATTGTCGTGTATTGATGGTGTGCTAAGCTAATATGCTAGCTAGCTCTAGGTGCACCTGCCACCCATTTGTTATTTTTATGAATTTTTTTTCTAAATATAAATGCTTATTGAAATGTTTCTTTTTTTCAAAAAGGGCATTTCTTGATACAGTTTCAAATGTGAAGTAAGAACTTTGATAAAAGAAATGAGGGATTTCAACAGTGTGAATAGCCAGTCGCCGTTATTATAATAGTGATTATAATGAAGACAAAAGAAAAGCATATTTAGAGACATAACCAGGCTGGAGAGGTGTGAATGTGTGCAGGGGAGACTGAACACTAAATGGGGTTCGTTTGCACCACAAAACAATATAGTCAATAGACTGAATAGATGCTAGACCATGACAATAAACACCAGTTTGCATTTTACAGTCTAATCAAGTCATATATGACATGATCGAGTCATATGACATGACCCTGAAAAACATTTAACTAAATGCAGAGTTTTTCATCTTCAAATTTTAAATATAACATGGTCAGATGTGTGGCTTTAGCTGCAGTCATTTCTAGATTGATTGATACAATCCCAGCTTCAATTTAATTTTTTATTTCTAATAACTTTACAAGATTTTGAAGCCATTTATATATATTTCATTATGACTAATTCTACATTTACAATAAACTGCCAGGTGTCAGCTTTCAAATGAGATCATACTTGTGCTTTTAGTACAAATGGTTGATGAACTGTACCTGTTTCAGTTTTGCAGCATAACAGGTTGACAGGTTTTTTTTTTTTTTACGCAATTCGGTGATGACGTCACGTTGGGGAGAAATGAAGGAAAGGTAGCCTCAGCCTAGTATTAGAAGTATGAGTCCAGGTGAGTTGCTATCATTTAGCAACGCAGCAATGAGCACTGGAGCTAGTCTACTAGCAGCAGTGCACAATAACAACACATTTTTATTTTTTACTGTCATTGAAAAGCACTGAGTGAAAAATCAATGTTTTATTTTTATCTATTGGCAGTGATAATAACGTTAGTTCAGATAAGTACCGGTAACCTTTGTCATAGTGTCATGGTACTGGTAAGCGTCTTTGTCATCTAGAAATAAAAAGCATAATGCTAGCTATATGGGCGTTTCTAAGTGTTTATCTCTTCCTCCGGTGAAAATGTTGCAAACGTAGCCACCACATCCACGTGTCTGTCGCTGTGTTTGGCAGGTGCTTGTGTGGGCAGTGCTGTCCCATGGAAACTGTGTTGGAAAGTTTGTGCTGTAGGGAAGTGAGTGTGTTTTGGTTGGTTGTCGAGGAGCTCACCCCGCGAACAGATGTGACGTGCCTCATTCAGCATCCTCCATGAGGTGGCCTACTCAGCATCCAGGTTTTGAGGCCATCTATTTATCTATCTACCTGCAAGCTTTCTATGCTAACGTTATGCCTGTCTGTATGCCTACAGTGATGCGCGGGTTGATCCGAAATGAGCGGGTGCCTGCGGTCACCCCGCGGTTACCCGCAGTTACGGGTCATCCAAAAATGTTTTTAATGATATTCGGGTCGCGGTCGGTCGGGTCGTTTGAAAAAAGATGCCAATTAAACATTTGTATTAATATAGTACTAGACACAATTTTTGATGAAATATACAGCCCTACACATTATTGGCTGAATAACTGGCACGAAGATAACACACGAGCTCAGTCTAAACAGTTCTCGGAGTCGGTATACTGGTGATTCGAGAACTGTTGTCTCTGTGCGTTGTTGAAAAATTAACCCGGCCTTTAAACAGTACAAAACAGCTCATCATATTACAAACTGGTATTTCTTACCATATTATTTCATTGTAGTGTCTTAATTATAAAAATGCTGTTTATAGCACAAGCAGTTTTACAGTTTACTGCACTTTGATATATTCTTCTCGTTATTTCTCTATAGCGGCACATTTACAGAAAACAACTCCCTTCCGTGTTGAAAAATAAGGTGGATAGACTCGATGTGGTCTGTCCACATACTATCACCCCCCACCCCATCTTCCCGCAGCCCTGGCCACACCTGCTGTGTCTGGATACACTACAGTTTGAAAGCATGATAGCTTGTTTCAGCCTGTCACAACCCTCCCTTTAGACAGTAAACAAACTGTCTCCCAAATTGCTCTACAATGCACCGATTGCACTCATTGCCCTACAGTACACAAAGTCTTAGAAGCACTATGCAGCAAGCTTAAAAAAATATCAGGATGGTATGTTACATTATCTTGATCACATCGGATGTTTCCCCCATTTGGACAGGATTCCATACAGCTGTGCTTGTAAGGACCTGTGATATGTAGCCTACCTGTACAGGGCTGCAGATCTTGTTTCAGTTTCTGTTCATAAATTGTGTCATTCATTGATCATCACATACACTCACCTAAATGATTATTAGGAACACCTGTTCAATTTCTCATTAAAGGGATACTTCACCTCTGGAAAGATGAATGTGTATTTAAAATTGGTAATTTGTGTCGAAGAAATTTGAAATTATTTTTGAATTTGGAGCTTTCTAGACTGAGAAAAGCCAGAAAATGTATTTTTGGCTTATGTGGATAAAAGGCGACAACTCCCAGAATTCACTTGCTTACATATGAGGCCGGGTGGATATGAGGGTGGAAAGCATGGTAATTTAAAAATACTACAGGTTTTCTATAATGCAAAGCTTAATGATAAATCCTGAAGGATCCCGTTAATGCAATTATCTAATGAACCAATCACATGGCAGTTTCTTCAATGCATTTAGGGGTGTCGTCTTGGTCAAGACAATCTCTACAATCAAGACAATCTCAAGACAATCTGCAAACTGAATGTCAGAATGGAAAAGAAATGTGATTTAAGCAATTTTGAGCGTGGCATGGTTGGCAGATGTGGTCTGAGTATTTCACAATCTGCTCAATTACAAGGATTTTCACGCACAACCCTTTCTAGGGTTTACAAAATTGGACTTTTGAAGACTGGAAAAATGTTCCCTGTTCTGATGAGTCTCAATTTCTGTTGAGACATTCAGATGGTAGAGTCAGAATTTTGCGTAAACAGAATGAGAACATGGATCCATCATGCCTTGTTACCACTGTGCAGGCTGGTGGTGGTGTAATGGTGTGGGGATGTTTTCTAGGCACACTTAAGGCCCCTTAGTAATTGGGCATTGTTTTAAATGCCACAGCCTACCTGAGCATTGTTTCTGAGCATGTCCATCCCTTTCTGGCCACCAGATACCCATCCTCTGATGGCTACTTCCAGCAGGATAATGCACCATGTCACAAAGCTCAAATTATTTCAAATTGGTTTCTTGAACATGACAAAGAGTTCACTGTACTAAAATGTCCCCCACAGTGACCAGATCTCAACCAATAGAGCATCTTTGGGATGTGATGGAACGGGAGCTTCATGCCCTGGATGTCCATCCCACAAATCTCCATCAACTGCAAGATGCTTTCATATCAATATGGGCCAACATTTCCAAAGAATGCTTTCAGCACCTTGTTGAATCAATGCCACGTAGAATTAAGTCAGTTCTGAAGGAGAAAGAGGGTCAAAAACACAGTATTAGTGTGGGTTTCCTAATAATCCTTTAGGTGAGTCTATACAAATGCAGACATATTTTTTAAATTTTACTCAGAAACTAGCTTTTTTGCCACTCTCATTCAGACAGTTATCTCACAAGAAAGCACTGCTTAAACTATTCAGTGAAAATACAGAAATGAAAGCCAAGGTTCCTGTTCAAATTGGATGAAAAGGAAATGGAAGAGAAAAGAAAGATGAAAAGGAATGATGAGATCAGGCAACATTGGTTGATTACTGGATCCTATCTGTATGCTATACAGTATATCTATATGTGCTGTATGTATCATATAATTATAGACAGGAATTTGAATAAATTTGAATGCATAAAAGGTGTAAATAATGAACAATATTTGACATTTAGAAAATAGCCTCGGATATTTGATCCACTGTGTGGGACTAATTAATTATTAGATGTGTAAGATTGCACAAATAAAAAATAAATATTTGTAGATTTATTTTTTATTAATTTTTTTTTTTTTTTAAATGTAAACAAATGTATTGAAGATATTACGGTCATCTGCAGAACATGTAATTTTAAGGTAAACTACACTTTCTATTATTTATATTATATATCTATTATTATTCTTTCCATTCATTCATACATTTGGCACATTCTATACAATTATTAGTCATAATGCAATTTTGCTATTCAAGTTTCCAACACGGAAGGGAATTAAACTGCAATTCATCTACTGACCGCTTGAGGCAGGCTGCAAAAGTGAGTCAAATCTGCATCTCCCCCATGTTGAAATGGGGGAGATGCAGATAGCTTATTTTGCTCATAGCTTATTTCCTCCTTCCGCATTCCATCCTCCACCTCATGTGTCGGCAGAAGAAGAGAAGCTTCATTTGCTCTGCCCCGTCAAAGTTTTGAGTGTGTACCTTGAGAGGTCCTCTTCTTGGAGGAGGTCGGACCTAGCCTGGATGCCAGCCCGAACTCCGCCCACAACATTTTTTGGACGGGAAGTTCGGTCTGGACTCGATTCATTGAGGAGTAATTATGATCGGTTCAGAAATCATCGGGCCAATCAAATTACCAGGGCGGGCTTTATACGATGATGGACAGATGATCTGAAGGGACGTAATCATCATGATATCAAAGAGCGCTAACTGTCTTCCCTCAGAGATGACTCCAGCTGGAGAATTGAGATGTATAGATTCCGCTGTCGCGTCTGTTGTGAAATAAATCGACATCGCATTAATTTTAATAGACAAACAGAAAACTGCAATCAAGGCATTTGTCGATCGGAAAGATATTTTTGCCGTCCCACATGATTCGGGAAAAGTGTAACTTATCAGCTAGCTCTGACTGTCGCTAAGAAGATGGGACGTAATGAAAAGCCTGTGGTCGTTGTGGTTTCTCCTTTGGTCGCACTCATGAAGGAGTAAGTAAAAAAAGCAACACTCGTTATTTAACTTCTAAAATAAGTAAAGTTAGGCTACGTTCTGTATTTGACAACTGTATGCAAAGTAGCTGACTTACTGCGTTGCTCTGATTGGTTGTAGGTTTACCGACTATCCAATTGAGTGCAGAGTTGTTGTTTTTTTCTGGTTCGATTAAGATACGCCTCATAATCAAAGCCAGACGAAGGGGTTTCAGACTCATCTTCCGATAGGAAAATGAGTATGACAAAGTCAGGCTAGGTCGGACCAATTATTAGTGTGTTTTGGGTCACCTAAGAAGGGGCTCCCGGCATCCAAGCAAACTATTAGCAATTGGATTGTTCAGGCTATTACCTCAGCTTATAAGGTGCGCGACTTGCCTTCACCTTTAGCTGTTAGGGCTCATTCAACTAGAGGCATGGCTTCCTCTAGGTAACACAGTCTCATCCCAAGAAGTCATATAACTGACGTCTTGGGACGTCTTTTGACCATACGTCAACATCCGCCCTTTTAGGGTACCCTTAAACGTCGGTTACATGACGATCCCGGGCAGTCATACAACTGACGCTTTACCTTTAACGTCGGTCAGGTGACGAGGTAGGTTTAGGGGTAGGTTTAGGTCTGGGGTAGGGTTAGGATCTGATAACGTAATCTAACCGACGTTTAAGGGTACCCTAAAAAGGCGGCTGTTGACGTATGGTCAAAAGACGTCCCAAGATATCAGTTATATGACGTCTTGGGATGATACTGTGCTGCTCTAGGGCCCTCCTTTCGGGAATGCCCCTCCAGGAGATCTGTGAGGCAGCCGGCTGGGCTACCCCACACACTTTTATTAGGTTTTACAGTCTACACCTCCCTAGTAAGCCTGGCGCACACGTGCTTGCGTCCTAGCTGAGTGCCTAATCAGTTTCATTCCGGGACAGGCCTATTCGGTGCGTGGCTTAGTGGGCATTCGTTCCCCAAAGTGTCGATTCTCGACGCAGTGTAGAGTTCCCTCGAAAGGCAACATCTCGGGTTATGACTATAACCCTTGTTTCCTGAGAAGGGAACCAGATACTGCGTCATTTTGCCACGCCCCTTGAGGCTTTAGAGCGTCTTGCTTTATTGCAAGGCTGGCATGTGTTGTGTCAGCGTCACTTTTATGCTTCTGGTTATGCCGTCACATGTTACGTCATGAGTCATGACTAGGGTTGGGTATCGGTTGGGTTTTATCCGATATCAATACCTACTCGGTATTTTTTAAATGGTTCCGGTGCCTAAACTGTTCTTGAAACGGTACTTAAGAAAACGAAACCACACACACTTTGTCAAAAAAAAATAATACCCCTTTATTTACAGGGCCAAACTGGACACAATATTAACTTACAATATAAATACAAGTAACATAATGGTAATAATAAATAAACCAATATAAAATAAAAGTTCATATTTACATAGTATCAAAAAAACAATATTATCAAACAATGTAATTATACTGGAGATTAATAGAGATTACTACCAGGGTAATTAATATCGACATGGCTACAGGTTTCCATGTTTTGTCTGCTTTAACTAGTCATGTAAGTTATCTTGTCATTTACTAGTTAAGCTCTTAGCCAGTTTGATATTTCGTTCCCACTGCATCTTATATGCAGCTTTGAGTAAACATGTGAAAGAGAACGTCTCTGTGTAACCCATGTTCTCTGAATAGAGAATGAGACGCTGCGTTCGCTGCCAAATACCTCGCGCTGACAAGCTTCCTTATTCGGCAGAGAACTCTGAGGAGCAGATGATGCGCGCGCCAATATAATATGACGACGTGAGCGTCAAGGCGGCGCGAACAGGCGTTCCGGGAGTCTCCCGCATATTTATAACGACTCCCGGATGATCGCAAATTAGTTCAAATCTCCCGGAATCTAGAGCGCGCGTGCGAGACAGATCAGACAATGCTTCAATAAACCGTATTCACAAGTTTCCGAGGGGCACACCTATAAAAAATAAAGTGGGTGAAACTTCCGGTAAGGCGGTGGAAGTAGCATTCCAATTGTAGTTTGTGTGTTAGTTAGCGAAGAGGCTAGCTGTTTTTTGGAGAATTATTTTACTATTTAAAGACGCAAACTTTTCCCAGATAGCAAACTGACATTGAATCAACGTGGAAATATGACATTGAAACAACGTTGATCTGACATTGTTTTGCTCATCGAATTAACGTTGAACCAACGTCAGACGCGTCATTCTTTCAAAACTAACGGAAAATCAACTTGAAATCAACGCGTTGTTTCAACGTTATGAAAGCAAACCAATTTTCGATTTTCATTTAGCTTTGAAGAATGCCGCGTCTGACGTTGGTTCAACGTTAATTCGATGAGCAAAATCAACGTTGTTTCAATGTCATGAGAGACGTCGTTTCCACGTTGATTCAATGTCAGTTTGCTGTCTGGGTTATGAGAGATGTCGTTACGGAGCCCAGGGACAGCATGTGCTGTTCGCGGTTGTATGTATAACCGGACTAAACTAATTCAGTGGCTTAAACGTGATTGTTTTAAACATAAGCCGAAAACGAAATCAGTGATCCTGCCAACTACTGCAGTTTCCATCACCTCCCAAAAGACGACGAATCTTCCTGTGTATATTTGTTTAAATTCTTAATATTCTATAAAATCCATCAGCATGTGTTTCGCTGTTCGCTACTGATGTTACACCTAAACTCAGGATTAAAGCCTGAGTTGACAGAATACCAAATTGTGCCAGTTAATGTATTCAAGAAGCACATTCATTTATAATTTTGAATAAACTCCAAAGCACAATGACTAAGTGTGTATTTTTTATTTTAATTGTTTGTCAGCTCACACAACTGTCTGTCACCATGCCTTGTTGAGTATTGATTATTAATAATGTTATTATAATACTCCCAACCAAGTAACTGCGGAGGGTAAAGGTACTGTTATTTCACCCTTTAGAATTTCGTTGAGGTTGTGTTCCCACATCGTTAGCTAGTTTGGATCGCTATAACTTGAATGACTGTCAACTGTTGAATGAACGAGTGGGAAGTATGTCAAGTCGCGCTTTGTTTACTTCGAACCGGAAGACGGGCCCACTTTTGACGCAAGGCCTCATGGGGCGTAGGAAACTTGTGGAAGGTGCACGCACGTCGGAGAGGGAGAGGGAGGACAGCAAGAGACTGAGTGTATGCGCCTCATGCCATAGACTCAGGAATCGAAATCAGGAACCGAAATTTTCATTCTTATAGGGGATCATCACGCTGATACGTAGGACTTCCGGATTCAGTGATCTTTGTGCACTGCCACTTCCGTTGAATGACCGATCTCGCTGGCGAACTGATGACGGACTACACTAAGTTTATTTATGCGGCATACCTGGTAAATTAGTCTGATTCACTAAAGTGCCGGCAGCAAACAAACGTGCTACCTTGTTTTATTTTAAAGTTTTAATCCAGTTCTTCCTTATACTCAATTCATTCGGGAATCCATGAAAACTTACGTAGGGTTGGCGTTGTTGGTTAGATTTACAAAGTGGAACAGAGCAGTGACATATATAGCCTTCGTCCCTATTGGAACCGAGTTTCGGTACCCAACCCTAGTCATGAAGCAATGCCAATCAGGATTGGAATTGTTTCATTCATACTTCAGAGGCGCATGCTTACGTCCCCAAAGTGTCGATTCTCGACGCAGTTTCTCGTTCCCTTCTCAGGGAACAAGGGTTATAGTCAAAACCCGAGACGTTTTCCTTGCATGCTCTAATGTTAATGGATGTCTGACAATTTTGTTTCGTAAAAACCTCTATATAGACCACACTCGTTATGCGCAGCGCTACCGTTGCTCTCGGGGAATAGATATACTATACTGTATGCTTATTTAACTTTTTGGTGTTAAATAAAAAGTACCGTCAGATAAAAATCCTGCAAGTGTCAGTGCTTTCTCTCCTTCCATGCAGTAAATGCACACCCTTGAATGAGTGCGGATTTCTAGTGATTTACTTGAAATTTTGAGGTAATATCTTTGAGAAACTTAGAGTGGCGGCCAAAATCAGATTTTAAAATGAACTGAAAGCTCTTTACGAACTTGACGTGTGATGTCATGATGACTGACATGTATGTGCATTAAGTACTGTCACACGCACAAGTTCAGAGCAATATTGTAAGTTACTGCATGATAATAAAACCTAAAACATCACAATACACAGTCTCACTTTTAGTTATGTCTTTTAACTATTATAACATTTCGAAGGGCAAAAACATGAACTTTAACTATTGGTTTTACTTCTTCGATCAGCTGTCACTTCAGCTCCACCCACATCACGCCTCTTTGCCCATTTTATTTTATCCGGGATTGACGAGAGGTGCTGCCAAGATTATGTTTTTTTTTTATTTTTTTTATTTAAATCTATGGTAACAACCAATGGAAAAATCAAGACATCAAGAATTCTTATGTCCTGCTGTTTAAATTATTTCAGAATGTGTATTGCCTAATTGTAAATACAAAAAAAAAAAATGTTTCAATATAATGAATGTGTTTAGATTAATTAGTGCATAATCACTAATCAGCATCATTGGTAACAGATTTCTTATATGAATCATATACTACTAAGCAAGTGACCCTCCCCGTTCCTGGAGCCATGTCTTAGTCATGCTTCATGTTAACTCAAAATGAAAAAAAATGATCTCCTACTTTAGAGATTAGCCAAATATACTTCTAAAATGTTACACACATGCCCACTTATAAACCAAAAGCCTTAATAGTGGGTGATGAAGTTTCAGAAGGTTTAAACGATACATCAATGTGAGAGAAAGGGAAGAAGGAAAAAAAAGGTAGAACCTGTTCTATAATCGAGAGGAACAGCACAGGAATGCAGTGTGAAGGGGTGTGAGAGCATATGTGAATAATACAGGGAGGGATCAAGGGAGTTAATGTGGTGTATAGGTGAGTGTGTGTGAGATAAAGAAGTGCTTAAGGGGGCAGGCCTTGAAGGGCTGGTCCTGGTCCATCGTGGCTATAAGAGCAGAGCCCTGGCCTTCACATGAGTATACGTCTTTGAGGACATACAGATTTTTTTTCACAGTCAGAGGAAGACATCCAAACCCGGCTGAAAGATGGGTTGGCAGAAGGCCATGCTGGATAAGCTTTCACACACTTTCCATATCCGCAACAAGCTGCTGCGCCAGGGATTGGCTGAATGCTTGGGAACTCTCATCCTGGTGGTGGGTATTTCTCCTTAATTATAATTTAGTCA
The DNA here is from genome assembly GCF_016745375.1 of Pimephales promelas. The sequence goes on along the minus strand of NW_024121577.1, from coordinate 1,866,495 downwards.
TCAGTAGTGACTAAACATCAGTAGTAATAGCATCAAGCTGAAGTCGATAGACGTTAATAGAAATGCAGTTAGTTATGGTCTGAAACAGCATGTTTATGTCTCACATAATCTGTAATAAAAACAAAATTAAGATTAATTTTTTTAGTGCAATGTTACAATGTAGAACATCAGCTGTGGAATTGCACACGTTTGCTCTTCTTTTCACTCAGAATGATGACAAAGTCAGGCTCTAATGGGCACTTTAGCACATGCAAGAACTCCCATTTTCCATAAGCAATTAACTGAATGATAGATTAAAGAAATTAGCATTTAAATCTATACTATTGTGTACACATGTGATACACACTAAAAAGAAAAAACAGTTCAAATTGAAAAGTAAAATAAAAGAGTCATTCAAACCTGTTTGAGTTTCTTCTGTGGAACACATTGCATTTTTTCTATACAGGGAAAGACAATGGGGTTGGTTTGGATCCCTCTGACTTTCATTGTGTGAATAAAAAACATTTAAAAACAATTGAAACATACACAATGAACCAATAAAGGAAGTGTTGTGCATTGTATTTTATTGAAAGTTCAATGTTAAATATGCCCTGAGGAACTATATTATAAGGAAGTCATTTGCAAATAGACTAGAAAGAAGGGTAGATACAATCTTAGTCCTGTTCGTGAGAAAAACAAATGCTTTTGACATAGGATGATAAACAGCAAAAAAAAAGTACTTGAATATCCTCTCTAATACTTTCTGGCAATTTTCTGTGACAAACAAGAACTAAGTAAGGCAGATTTCGATAATTAGCACTTGTTTCATCCCTTCCGTTATAATACCACAATCCACGCTTGACAAACCACATAATATGTTGAGGTTTAATGAATCATCTTGAGGCATCGAGCCAATATTATCACAGTGCATTTGCCTCAGCAATAACAAGGATTCGTTTTGAAATATACTGTAGTCCATTTTTTATTATCCTAAAACATGTAAAATCTAAGGTTTGGAACGGTTTGACATTAATGCAAACATATTTGGTTAGATATTTAAATATTCACCAGGATGAAAAACATATATATATATATATATTATCTACTTTGACAGACCCGCAATTCCCCAACAGTTTTTTACAGTCACAGAAATGTTCTCAGACATTGCGATAAACAGGATGTCTGGTAAATGCACCAGACGTGGCAGACTACAACGAAGAAACGATCAGGGGTGTTTGTGATTGACAGTCACATGAGGGGTATGAAACATGACTCTTGTTAAAGACACCAAACTGCTGCTACAAAATGCTCTCAGGGCATTTATGTGATTTTACAAGCACTTTAGTAACAACTTATTTCAAGAATTACTCTCGTAGTTTGCTTTTAAGGTGGCCCGGGGTTATATGAGAGATAATACTTGAATAGAGAGGTGCGATAACTGGAACACTCAACAGGTGTGATGTTTGCTGTGTGGCAAAAGGTATTCGATACGGAAGATACTTTGAACACAGTCTTTGTCTGTGAAGGTTGTAATATTGACTTTGACTTGATCAGCAAACCTGCTTCTTCCCAGTGCAGAAACAGGAACCATTTCTCTTTGGTCACACAATAGGCTTGCTGTGAAGAAAAAAAGGTTGAATAACATGAATAACACAAGGAAATGTATTAGCTTTTAGCAGTCATTACTGAAAACAAAAGGAAATACTTTTGGACCCACGCTTAGGTGATGAATTAGTTTTGTGAGATGCCATTTTTAGGCTTGTGTTGACATTGTTGCTGAGATTTCCTGGCAATTACATAACTTTAGTATATAGCCATAGCGTGAGTCTTCTATATAGTGCCTCAGGTTTTTATTCATACTGAGATGACCTGTCAGATGGAAACTTCAGCCACAAGTCTGAACAGCAACTTGTAATTGCTCTTTGTCAGAAAGGACTTGCAATGACCTGTCTGAGATGCTCTATGTGAAAATGTGCAGCCCAAAGTCACTATAGATTTGTAGTGTTTCAACAAAAGGGAATACTTATTTTATTTTTAGCAGAGTTTGAAACGGCAACCTGCTATTCTCATCACCGGTTTAAATTATATGTTGCGGCTCACAATTCGAATGTTTTGAAAGACCTACTCTTAGATGGTAAAATGATTATTCGTAGTGCCGAAAGAAATGGCACGCTTGAAACAATGTGTGGCTTCTTAAACAGTAATCAACGCATGTTCTTATTGCACATCATTCACAGATGTTTGGCTGTGGTGCAGTGGCTCAAGTGATACTAAGTGAAGGATCTCACGGACGCTTTCTCACTATAAACCTTGCTTTCGCGTTTGCCGCTACTCTTGGAATCTTGGTTTGCGGCCAGGTGTCAGGTAGGCAAACTCCTCTAAAATTGCATCTTAAGCTGTTGTTGTGCATGGCTTTAGAAACAGGACTGAGTTTTTATAAAAGATTCTTTGTGGATGAACCTTTTGGACGAGAGGACTTTTTTTCCCCACCTTTAGGCGGACATTTAAATCCAGCAGTTACATTTGCTCTCTGCCTCCTGGGACGTGAAAAATGGAGAAAGTTCCCAGTGTACTTTTTGTTCCAAACAATTGGATCCTTCTTGGGTGCTGCAATTATCTTTGCTGAATACCATGGTACATATTACGCAATATTAATGTTCTTTCTTGTCAAAAGTGTATATCATGTTTATCCTGTCTGAGACTTCTTTTTTTTTTAAATATATTATTTTAGATGCAATGTATGATTATGCTGGAGAATCAAATGAGTTGCTTGTTACTGGGGAAAAAGCCACTGCTGGGATTTTCGCCACCTACCCCAGCCCCCATCTCACCATCTTAAATGGATTCTTTGACCAGGTGAGTAACTGCAAGTTTACCAGCTTGTAACTGACTGAAATGAATTATACACTCTCTTCATTAAACCATCAAAGACATCCTCTGTATTGGCTAAATTTTATTTTTTAATATTTCAATGATATAGTTTTTATTTAATTACAGGGCATGACTGTGTGTGAAATTACATAAAAAATAACAAATAACACATTTAAAAATAATGAAAATAGAATATTTTTATGTAAATACAATATATTACCTGAGGGCACATAGTGAAGGTAAAAAAAATTTCAAGCAAAGCATTTTTTTTATCATCCCCATGTTTCTGTAGGACAGGGGTGTCCAAACTGCACTGTCTTGCAGAGTTTAGCTCCAACTTGTCTAGTTTGTAGTATGCCTAGTGAGACCTTGATTTTCTGGTTCATGTGTGTTTAATTGGGGTTTGAGCTAAACTTTGCAGGACACTGGCCCTCCAGGAGCAGGATTGACACCCCACCTTAGGGGGTTCTGTAACGTATAATGAATATATTATTTTTATTATCTTATATATTTTTCTATATAAACTGTAAATATAACCATCTTCCCAGGTGATAGGCACTGCGTCCCTGATTGTCTGCATCCTGGCCATCGTGGACCCCTACAACAACCCGATCCCACAAGGTCTTGAGGCCTTCACGGTGGGGTTCAGCATTCTTGTCATTGGACTTTCCATGGGCTTCAATTCTGGTTATGCAGTTAACCCAGCTAGGGATTTCGGGCCTCGTCTTTTCACCGCCATAGCTGGTTGGGGTGGTGAAGTCTTTACGTAAGTGTATACATTTAATTTCCATAACATGAACATATTATGTTCTATGCAACACATTTCAAGTTTTTGCTTCTGTCAGTAAAAACTAATGAGATTTTCTATTTTGGTTCGCAAAAGTACCAGACAGTGTTGGTTTTTGGTGCCCATCTTCGCCCCCTTCCTGGGATCCATTATTGGTACGATTGTGTACCAGCTAATGGTGGGGTGGCACGCAGAGGGAGAGGCACGGGACAAGATGAATAAAGCTAGAGAAGAGTCTTTGAAACTTAATGACGTCTCCAGCAAGGAGTGATCTGCGTGAATTCCATCAGCCCTCCGCACTATCAATCCACATAAGCTTTCTGCTTATGAGTCTCTGGGTTCAGCGAATATGTCTTGTACCACACCAGACTCCCTCTTCTGTTTCAGAGCGGATTCTGATAGTCTTGCAGGCCATCAAATGGACTTTAAATGCTGAACATTTCTAGATTTCAAACTTTTCTTAATTGTTCCATCAGACATTTTTGTTGTTCTTTTTTTTATGACAATGATTCTTATTATTATTTTTCTTCACACATCCTCCAGATTCCTCCATTAAGGGAAAAAGGTGTTTCTTTAGCAACACGAATTATATTAATTCACTGTTTTGAAAAGTTAGTAAAAATGTAGTGTTGCAACTATCAATAGTTACAATATTTCACTTTTTTTAGCAGTTAAAACAGCTACAATTCTTAGCATTCTTTTTTTATTTGTACATTTTTCCATGTAAATATTTTTTATTCGCATCTTCATTTAAAGCAGATTTTTTTCCTATTACATTTTAGGGATTGCAACTTAACGTACGCATTTTAGGAAATATGTTACAGTCGATAGTGTAGTAATCCTGACAATTGCATGACATCACAGTCTTTTGACTAGTGTCATCATCCTCTTCTGTATCTGTTAGTTTAGTAACCAATGTAATTTTGTGATTGAATTTTTTGAAGCAATTTATTGTTATGTTAAATAAAGGTTTTTGTTTTAAAAGTCTCACAATGTGAAGTTTTGTCATTTTTTAATGTTGTTTATGTTGCTTAGTTAGAAACCTCCCTTTGTCGCTCCTTTGTCTTTAGGGATGTGCTCATTCATGTTCTCCTCCAGGGGTTGTTGGGGTTAATCTAATCTATATAAGAGTTAAAAAAAAATGCGAAAGCCAGTCATTATCAAAAACATCACAAGATGAATTAAACAAGTCAGCTAAGGCCTTATGAAACAAGAACCACTGGAGGCTTAAATAAAAGTATACAAAAGAGTAAGAACATCATCAGTCTCTCTATCAGGTTCACATTCATTTATTGAGAGAACATCTGGGTGTGTGCAAGTTATTTGTTAAGTCCACCTTCAAGAAAGAAAACAATCTAGACTACAATAGCTTCAACCAAGCCACAACACGTCAGGTTAAAGTTCTCAGAACTCAATTATATTATTTAATATCCCTGATTTATTTCCCAGAACCCTACAAAACAAATTGTTGCTAACAACACAGGGTTGCTGACAGAGCAATCACTCACTTTTGTTACATTTCTAAAAACAATTGCAAAACAAAGGAAGACCATCCTTGTCTACACTTTAAATCAGTTCATTAATTCAAGCTTGTGGATTGGTGTCACGTTGTGGTTGAGGGCATGAGGAGGATTCAAGCACATAGTTCTATTGGCTTTTTATGTAATTTTAAAAACAAAGGGAAACACACACAAACCAAGGCAAAGGAAGGACTGAAAACATGGGTAACACTATACACGCTGAAACATTAGACGACAAACTGTGACAAGACAGATAATGCAGAGAGAATAAATAGGAAAGCAAATGAGAAGGGTAACAAGGCAAATAAAATAATAACAAGATGGTGTTAAAAGGACTTTGTTCAAATGCAAGTCAAAAACAATTTTTGATATACATTACATACATTCAAATACAAGTCAAATATGTCAAGAAATCTTCTCAGCCAGCTCATATTGCACCTTTACAAAACCCTCTTTTTTTGAGTAAATATGACCCATTGCATCCTTTTTCTCCTTTGGGTACACTAGCACAGACTGCTTCTCTGTGCCTGAGGCACTTTCAGATCCTAGACTGATTTTTCAGCGAAAGAGAAACTTTCCCTCGACAGCAGTTAGGAAAAGAGATGAGGGAAACAAGTTAAAGTACCATGACAAAAACATGCTGCCTGTTTAGACTCCATAAAGCAAATGAGAAGGGTATCGAGGCAAATGAAATAATAACAAGATAACAGGTGGTGTTACATTAGACAGAGAAGCACATAGAAACAAATGTGACTAAAGCCTTGTGCCTCACATAAAACATCATAACAATACAGGAGCACATGTCCAATGAAAACTCAACAAAAATAAAAACATACACGAACAAAAGCACATACTGAGAGAACAAACACTCAAGCCATGCTCACAACAGAAGACAAAACATGGAGCAATGTCTGGAGCTCGACCCTAAACCGAAACCCAACTAGGGAGGAGTGCTAAAATCCAGACACTCACAGAAGAACAAGACGATACAAGATTGTCAGGAGCTCAAGTGATTTTATTTTCGTTTCTCCAGAATGTTTTTTAGTCCAACATTTCTCATTATTATCCATGTTGAATGGTATGTAAACCCGACCTTTATTGATCATCCACCATATATATATATATATATATAAATGAAGAGTTCAGATGCAAAAGCCTCTAAATGCCATTTGAAATTTTCTTCTAAAATGACAATTTTTATCAAGCTTGTATATTTAAGTTCAGTAATTTCACTTAAATGGCAATAAAGATTACCTATTAATTGTCATTTAAGTGAAATTACTGAACTTAAATATATAAGCTCGATAAAAATCGTCATTTTAGAAGAAAATTTCAAATGGCATTCAGAGGCTTTTGCATCTGATCTCTTCATATATATATATACTGCTCAAAAAAATAAAGGGAACACTTAAAAAACACTCAAAAAGTAAAAACAAGAAAAAAGTATTTAATAAGATTATTTCATTCATTCAGATCTATGATGTGTTATTTTAGTGTTCCCTTTATTTTTTTGAGCAGTATATATATATATATATATAGCAAGTCAAATACAATTTTTGATACAAGTCAAATATGTCAAGAAATCTTCTCAGCCAGCTCACATTGCACCATTACAAAACCATCTTTTTTTGAGTAAGTATGACTCCTTAGCCATTGCGTCCTTTTTCTCCTTTGGGTACACTATAGCACAGATTCAGATTTTCAGATTCTAGTCTCATTTTTCAGAGAAAGAGACAACTTCCCTCGACAGCAGTTGGGAAACAAGGTGAACAAGTACCATGACAAAAACCTGTTCCCTGTTTAGACTCCATAAAGCTTATCTTATTGGACTGGCATCCAGCGCTGGCTTAGAGCCCACACACCTGCATGGAGGTCTCCAAAACTAGTTTGACGTTAGATACAGTGCCCTAAACTTGCGTTTAAGGTAATGCATGGCAACTTTAATGAGGCGTGAAATCTGCAGTTATTTCAGGGCTTTCGCAATGTTTGGATTGTTTTATGAACATTTTGCTTGATAACACAAAGTATTGTCCTTGGGTGTGGGGTTCTTACGTAAACAGGAATCAACTTTGCAATTACAGCGTAGGCCTATGTCCTAGTCCAAATAAATTTCCTGTGCACAAAATTAAACAGGCAGAGCCACATATTTCCCATGATGGCTGGCATGGAAAATGCAGAAAGAATTTGTTTTTTGGTTTCTAGTTTGGTAAAATGATCTAAACAATAAATTATCTTCTTTCTGCAGCACTTAAGACGGTTTAGTAACCAGAGACAGCATAAACCTAAGAATGTGAGTGGTTCTAATAAAATGCCCTATGGGATGACGCCTCATCTTTTTTTTTTTTTTTTTTTTGCACAGAAACCTGTAATTTATGTGAAAAGACTTCACGGCTGTAGTTATAATCCCTGGCCTCAGTACCACATGCGATGTCCAAAAGAACATTATGTCTTCTCATCTTTACAGTACACTCTAAAATATGCTGGGTTGTTTAACCCAATTTTGGGTTAAATATGGACAAAACCAGCCATTGGGTTACATTTTTAAATGACATTTTTAACCCAATGTTTGAGTTTGTCCATAGTTTACCCAAAATTGGGTTAAAACAACCCAGCATTTTTTAGTGTTTCTATATATTTTTTTAGCGAAACAGTACCGCTACAATATTCTCAAACAAAACATAAGCTGTCAATCCAAAATGTACAGGTCATGATTTAGTCGCGCTCTTTGAGGTCCACAAGTACTTTTAAAGCACATTCCCAAGTTTACTATGTTGTTTCCTGTTGTGATGCACCAAAAGTGCCCAAAGACATGCTTTGTAAAGGGTCACTGCTTCTTTAAAACATCACAGCACCCAGATACCTTTAAGATGCTGCCAACCCATATGCTGCCCACATGTGGGAAAACAAGCTGAGAGGAATCCATGCTGATAACACTTTTTTCAGATGTTTTTTCAAAGGAATTGCAGTCAGATCGTAACACCTGTACCTGATTTTAAATCTCTGGCGTTTTATTTTTTAGCAAGAGCTCTCTGTAATTTTCCGGTAGGCCTATAACTGATTAAAGCATGGATACAATAATACCACGTTCTGCACTGGATGATTTAAAACATGTCTAAATGACTCAAATTTTCAATGTACACCACCACTGAGTACTTTACAACAAAAAAAAGCAGAAATCAAACTCCTTTTCTTGTCCGATACATCAAAATTACTTGTCAAGATGCACTTATAGGATTTTTTTATCCTCTGGCAGTTCATATTCATTTTCCTCCACAAGACATGGCTTATCTGTTACAAATATGACCACCTTTTCATAGTTTAAATGATCTGCAAGACAACGGTTGTCTGCAATGTTGATCTGACTATCATATTGTTTGTTGGCTTTACAATGGCTTTTCAGATTTTGTGGCCTTAACTTTGTTCTAATGTGAACAATGCCTCTTTTTCATTTATGACCTTTTGTGGGTCATCCTCAAACAAGAACCTTTTGTTGTTTCAGAGTTCCTTAGGAAAAAAGGAGAAAAAAAGAAGACCACAAATCAAAACTTTGCTACATGATATTAAGACGCACTTTTAGTGTACATTCCTTACAAAACAGAGCATAATAGTTGACTTTCGTTCAGGGCCTTTTTTTGTAAGGAATTATCTGACCATCCCTCATTATTTCAGCTCCCTGATGCATTTTAATGAAGCAAACTACGTGCAGTTGGTGCACATGACAATTATGACAAATTCCTGTGACTGCATGCTTCTGGGAGGACAGAAAAGGTTGTGATCAGAGATAAAAACGCACAAGCAACGGAAAGAGGATAACAGTAGCGGATAGGAGCTCAATCATCATCAGTGAATCGGGTGCGGACATCCTCTTTCATCCTGATAGATATCCTACGGGAGAGCCTCTGCTTATACAAAGGCAATTACATGCATTTTCTGGTCCTGTCTCATGTGTGTAACGTATATGATGCCTATATATGAGAACAGAGAGCTTGTGCTCTACAGCATGTTGCACTTTTTGAACTCTGCAACATATTTGTTGGGAAACAGATGAAAGATTATTTATAGATACTGGTATTTCAGGGACAGTTGTCACAGGGACTAAAACACTCAAGATTGTAGCTGTTGCGTTTTTGGTTTATTTGCATAGCAAATTGAAATCTAAAGGAATGATACCATAACAATGGAGATGTAAGATACATTCAATAATTCATAATGCTGGCCATTTATTTAAAGCCATTTGTCATTATATTCCAAAATGACCTAGCCACAATCCAAATATATCTATAGTATTTCTTAAAACAAAATCAACCAAATGCACACATACGTAATTATTGTATACCTGCTGAACTACACACCTGCTTTCAAAAAGCTATCACACCCTATCACTTGCCCAGGCAAGTCTTCCACTTCTTGTTTAAAGTTTTAAATAACCACAACACAACAAAAATGTGTTATGTGACTGTGATTGTTGCCAATATGCTTAAATGCATAACAAAGCAAACAACTAAGACCACAGTACTAGAGTACTACGGCATTGAGTTGGAATGCAGTTTTCACATAGTACTAGACCGTATCTCTGTCAGCTGTCTTATTGAGCTGCAATGGCTTAAAATCCTTATTAAGTCAAGTCACTTCCTTCAGCAGCCTTATTATAGAACCGGTCCAACCTGGATGCAACTTCACCTTCCAGCCCTGCTTCTCTGCTTCAGCTGCCAATACCGCAGCTTCTTCCTAAGCCTCCTCGATACCATAATAAATATTTATTCAATATTTTGCAAGCTTGTTGTGAAGTTGTGCCTGGAATGTAAAACTAATTGTACAGTACGTGTTCCACGATTAACTTGTATCATCTGTCATGATGCAATGAAACACACCGAAATTGTGTGGACATCATGATTGGGCAATACGCTGATTTCACACAGCCGCCATTTTGAAATCGAAAGCGCGGCTCCAGTGGGAAGAATCCCTGAAGTACAGATAGACAACAATGTTAATATCCAATATAGGATATGTATATAGTTCGTTCCTGCTTCTTTTTTTTACGTTCTGAATATATATATATATATTAATTTTTTTTTTTATAAATGTATAAATTTCACTGTAATGTATGTACTTTGTACATTTTTAGAATAAAAAAATTTCTGCATTAAACACAACAATACGGCATCGCATTCACGACTCTCCTATGATTAAAGGCAACACTTCCTGTTTTCTTCCCACCGGTGCCAGTTCAAAATGGCGGCTGCGTGAAATCAGTGTATTGGTAACATCTTGCACTCATTATAAATCAATAAATCACTATGTAAAAGTATTATAGCTATATTATTACATGTTATTTGTGGGTTTTAGCGGAAATGGCCAGATGGAAGGAGCTGTCCTCTACAACCAAGGAAGATATTGTTGAAATGGCTGGTCAATCATTTTTAGATATTGCATATGTGTAGAATTATTTCAAAGCACAGTGAGACCATTACCATGCAGAATGTAAAGTGCTGTGGCTGGTCAAGAAAGACTATGAGCATTTTGACAGGAAGGAAATCACCTGAATATGGGACATGGATGAGACCTCCAACCTCCAATTTCATCTTGAACTGTAAGCCAATTAAGGACTACAAAAGGGCTGGGTTGAGAGGTTGGGGATGCATGTTTGTAGCAGGTGTTGGAAGGATGTACAATGTTGCTGGCACTTTGAAAATGGACCACTACTTGGGAATCCTGCTGAACACAATGAAGCCAAGAGTGGAGGATCTGTTCGGAGATCAAATGTGTATTTTCCAACATGATAATGATCCCAAACACACCACGAATGCAACAAAGTTGCAAGCAATGAAAGTGTTCGTGTGCTCAGCATTTTGAAGACTTTAAGCGGCCTCCTCAGTCCTCTGACCTTAAAGTCATTGAAACCTTTGGGAAATTATAAACCTGAATTGTGATAAGTCATACAGGGCTGCAATGAAGCTTAACTTTGGGAAGAACTTAAGGAGGATTTGAAAGAAGTTGCATGACAAATTTGCAAAGTTTAGTGAGTCAATACCCAGGAGAATGTCTGTAATCAAAGATAATGGAGAACCAACAAAATATTAACATTTTTTGCATAATACAATAAAAGTCTGGAGTTTGCCTTTTTGCCAAGTAATTTAAATACCTTAACCAATTAGTGTACACTCTTAGAAAAAAGGGTTCATTGGGGTTCTTTATATGAAGCATAGGGTTCTTTATTCAACTCCAAAGAACCTTTTATGCTAAAAAAGGTTCTATAATGACAAGAAAGAACCCTTTTGGTACAAAGGTTCTTTATAGGCTATTATTCATTCATATATTACATTATTCTGCAACTTTTTGTAGATGTTAATCATGCTGATTTTTGGAGGAGAAAAACTGAAATGGCACTCTTCGTGTGATATAGATATAAATATATACATTTTCTAACCCCCATAACTTGAATTTTGTGATCATTCACATGCATTCATAAATACATTTTAGGGTCTAATGTTTTCTAATGTTTTTGGGTCTTGATGTTTGTCCATAATATGAAAAATTTAATCCGGAAAGGACAAAACAAATGATAATGAATGAACCCAAAAGGTTCCATATACTGTAGAACCATTTTTTCCTGGTTACAAAGAACCCTAAAGGGTTCTTCTTATTATTGAACCCTTTAAAAGGGTTCTGTAAAGAACCTTTTAGGGGTTCCAAATATGTAGCAGAATCTTTTAAGGTTCTATATAGAACCTTTTCTTCTAAGATTATACTTCTTCACAATGTAACATACTCCTCATATTGTGATTGTTTAATAGAACCTGAAGTATCATTAAAAGCAAATATTGTGCAGATTTCCCCTCTAGACTGATCACTGTATATCAAATACTTAGTTTAGTTATCAAATTAACACTCATTTATAAATGTAATCAAGTGCATGTCCTATATGTAACATAGTCTAAAAGTGTGAACAAAAATATCACATTGGCTGCTTTTCAAAGAAGACGAGAGAATGTACAACACCGAGTGATTCTGGTTTTGATTTACGTGCTTGCATGTCAAAATCATTTACCTTGCTTTTCTCAGAATATGTCCTCTTTACACCCTAAAAACAAGCTTGCACAGACATGTTTTTCATTTCTTAGCTCTTGTCCTCAGCAGAAGAGGTGTACAAAGCAGTGAGTCAAAAGAAACAGGTAAAGTTAGTCTGATAATACATCTGGAAAAAAAAAAAAAAACAGTTAAGGTGGTGCCCTTCACCCCTTCAGTACAAGTTCCTTCAAGTGTAAGTGTCAGTCAACAGTACTTTATTGGAAGTGTTAAATGTAACTATTACATTATGTATTAATATTAAATACAAATGTTGGTTTTCGTATATTTTACATTAATTCCTAATCACAAAAACAACTTTCTTCAGTTAGGCTTATGCAATTCAAAAGAATCCACATTACAGCTAAAAACATCACTTGATATAAAAACAATCAGGCTTTCTTCAATGCCAAATCAGTATTTTAGAAAGATGTTTTGAATGTTATTATTGTTTTCTAAGGAAGAGCATTCCTATTTTATATGCACATATACATAATACATCTTATATAACCATTCACTGTTAACAAAGAATACCTTTTAAGTTTGATCTGTATTTGACCTGAAGGTATACCTTATATCTTTTTGGCAAGGTACAGACTTTTGTCTTTGATCAGAACCCAACCTCAGTTTTTCAAAATTCAACAGAGGATGGCATTCTGCTAGCAAGAGCACAGTACACCCAACAGATGTGATTGTTTTCAAGATGTTGGATAAGAAAGGGATAACGTATAGTCATTATAGCAAAATGAATCGTAATTTTTCTTTTAAAAAAGGGACATGAAATATTGATTTGATTTTGAATTATTTCATGTGAGAAGACGTGCATAAAAAGACGTTTTACAAGCTAGTCATCATTTTTTTTTTTTTTTTTTTTTTTTGCTTTATCACCATTACTACCTTTTCTTAGTCAGTTACATAAAAATGTAGATTAGTCTAATTTGACTCCTGACTAACTGCTAGTGGGTCTTATAAGTTAAGACATTGTCTTAACACAAGGCTATGCAACTGGCCCCTTGGTGTTAAAGTTGTGATAATTTCTTGCAATAACTTATCCACAACAAATAAATAACTACATGGAAATTGGGTATGAGCATGCAATTAGCAGTGATTCCCTGGACATCTGTCAGTATCAAGAAAAAAGCATCAAGAATCAGAATTAAGCATTCCATGTAATAAGTTAATAAAGCCAATTCAGTTCTGTCAGTTTTCTTAGGAATGATACACAGGCCACTCTCGCATTTATTTCTTCTAAACATAATGCTGTTTAGTCGGTTAGATACGTTTCAAACAGTGGCGTGACTGTTCCATCTTTCCACTCAACAAGGATCTCACCTCGCTGGATGGAGGGGGACTGAGCAGGTTTCATAGGGTGTCGGGTTAGAGGGGCTCTCTCACTAGGCACCGGAGACCCTGGCTGACTGACCTCTCCTGTCGGAGTGTAGGATTTCAGCACCACCACAGTCTTCTTCCTCCTGTGCGTGAAGACAAAAAAATAGATCAGCTACTCATAAAGTAGGAAAACTCGTTACAGAGTATTTCCTTGTTATGAAACGGATTTCAACCACCATGGATCAGTTACATAATGAAAAACAATTTCCTCTCGAGGCTATGCGTAAAATTAAATGCTGCCATTCAGAGTAATAATGCCTTGAAGGTTTATTTACTAAAAATAAGAAGAATCTTACCTGTTCTGGTAAATGTTAACAGTGAGGATCACAAGCCCAAGTAACAGGGCCAAACTGCTTAGAAGCAACATTGCTATTTTCCAGCCTGTTCCTGTCATTACAAATGTAAAAAAAAAAAAATATCATATAACTAGCATTATCTTTCTTTTTTTTTTTTTTTTTTACCATTTCCATTACCATATTATGAGTTTTCACTCATTTTCTGTCATTAAAATTCAGTAATCTTTTGTTGGCTCGTGACCAAAGACATGGCACCGTGTTTAGGTTTCCTCTCCTCTACTGCCCTCATGTGGACATAAGGCAAATTTAACTAAATTTCCGATGTGAATTTACAATGTTTGAATGTTTTTTTGTTGTTGTTGTTGTTTATAGCCGGTGTCCTGACCGATAAACATTTAGGCTAACTGTTAAAACGAATCAAACTTTCTGAAACAGATGAGAACTTACCATAGTCTGTTGTAAAAACATTAACAGAAGGTCCCCCAGGCTCTACGCTACTTTTAGGTTCAGCCGATGCCTCTGCAGTCTGTGACGCTTCAGTTGACTTTATTTGTGAGGTCTGGCCAATACTCCCAGCTTAAGTAAAGTAATAAAAGGGTTGTATAATTATGCTATACAGTATAGTGATTATTAGAAACAAAAATGTACACACAGGAACCCTGTCCTTAACTGACGCCTTGGGAAGCATTTTGACCATGCTTCAATATCTGACGCTTTATAGGCACCCTTTAGCGTCAGTAAGATGACGCTCTAGGATCGCGTCTAACCCTTACCCTACCCCAAACCTAAACCTACCCACGTCATCTAACTGACGCTTTACCTTTAGCGTCAGTCAGATGATCGCTCATGTAACTGACGCTAAAGGGTGCCTAAAGTGTCAGATATTGAAGCATGGTCAAAATTGTCAGTTAGATGACAATGCCTTGGGATGAGAATGCATTGATTTCAGTCGTTCATGATCCATACTTTTTTGTAGTTGTTGTTTTTTATCAGATATTTTTGGGAAGGAATTCCATTTTGTATGTCAGGTACCAATCCTTGGAATTAAAGGGTTAGTTCACCCAAAAATGAAAATTCTGTCAGTATTTACTCACCCTCATGTTATTCCAACCCCGTAAGACCTTCGTTCATCTTCGGAACACAAATTAAGATATTTAAGATATTAAGATCGCTCCTGCATACAGTCCATAGGCTTCTTGAGGGACTGGCTCTTGCTGTCCTCGAAAAGTCATTAAAGACATCGTTAAAATAGTCCAAGTGACTACAGTGGCTCAATCTTAAGTTTATCAAACGACGAGAACACTTTTGTGCGCAAAAACAACAACAAAAATAACGACTTTATTTCAACTATTCATTTATTTCTCCCTCTGCGCGAGTCAGGTTACTAGTTTAATAGCGTAAGCTTCTGTTATTGTACGTCACACGCATCACATACACATGACCAGCGTCGGCCAATAGTGAGCCTACGTGTGACGTAGCTCTACGCAATCACACTACATTAACTGACTTACAGGCTCATGGAGAAGGAAGTGAATAGTTGAAATAAAGTCGATATTTTTGTTGTTTTTTTTTTAACCACAAAAGTGTTCTCGTCGTTTGATAAACTTAAGATTGAGCCCCTGTAGTCACTTGGACTATTTTAACGATGTCTTTAATGACTTTTCGAGGACAGTAAGAGCCAGTCCCTCAAGAAGCCTATGGACTGTATGCAGGAGCGATCTTAATATCTTAAATATCTTAATTTGTGTTCCGAAGATGAACGAAGGTCTTACGGGGTTGGAACAACATGAGGGTGAGTAAATACTGACAGAATTTTCATTTTTGGGTGAACTAATCCTTTAAGATATGTAAATAAGTATGTACAATTAATAATTAATGATAACTTATTTGTGTCAGCCTGAGATTTGAATGTGCCTCAATTGAGAATAATCAGTGACATTTTATTCCACTTAAATATCACTCAATCTTCTCTGATAATGCCAGGTTTTCCAATACTGTGGGTACCCTGGTTCAAATTTAGTAGGACAAGATGAGAAAGTAAAAAGAAAAAAACACATGACAGAGGATGATAAGGTCTGGTTGGTATGACAGGAGTGACCTTCAAGAGACGCTGAGCTGAATTCTGTGGAGTTTAAACTGAAGAAGTGGATGAGATGCCATTAATCAAAATGATGGGATGACGGAATGCAACACAAACTCCTAATCTAACTCTCTTACAATGCCAATATCGAATTTGAGTGTGGATTCGGGGTCCAGTTGAAATTGTCTGCTGCAACACATTCTGGCCGTGATGTTTGCTGTCTGTATCCTCGCATACCGTTTGATTAGCCATTGTCCTCCACTTGCTGCCTTTCCCACGGTCTTTGGAAAGGAAGATCTTGGAGGAATCGTGACGTGCGCTCAGGTGCAGACCCTTGCTGTGTAATGTCAGGAGACCCTTTTTAGAGCAGCTCCAGGTCTGGCCTTCACGATCCTCCTCCTCAGAGCGGCAAGCTTGCAGCCAAACATTCTCATGCTCCTGGATCTGGGGTGCAGTTATACACCCTCCTGTCTGCGGGCTGCTGAGAGAGCGTGTCTTTGGGTTCCAGTGCCACTCTTGCAGAGCTGAATCTGCCCTGCACTCTTGCAGGGTTAACCTGCTGCTGACTTGACCTTCATTTGCTTCTACACACTTCCTCACCTCTTCATTCCTGATCATGAGTGCTGTAACTTCTATAAGGGGAGAGAGATATTATTGTAGCTTATAACATTGTAACTAGGTAAATATGGACAGTATAGAGGCTATGTGGTAAAATACATCTTTAATCATCAACACCTCAGACTGCTGCTAGCACAACAAACAACTTGACAGTCTTGACCAAGAAAGAAGACCATCCCTCCCTTTGAACACTATAGCTAATAACATACGGTGATAATATTCATGGAGCTGTGTGAACATTGTGAACAGTCTGGGATTTTTTTTTTTTTTACAGAAACATCCTCAAAATCCTAAGTGTTTAGTAGCCTAACCATCCTGATTTCATTTAGGAAATTGCACTTTAAAAAAAAATCTTTAAGTCAAGTTGTTAAGACAGGAAGTTTCTGTAATACAGCCGAGCCAAGTGTCGACTTCTACTGACAAATGGTAGAAATAAACGCTGAAATAAAGATTGCACATGCTGTAATTACCTTCAAAAACAAGCGTTGTGAGTACAAAAATGCAGAATCCTCTCCAACCAACATCCATCACCCCGGCTATACGGGACAATAACAACACTAATATTAGACTTTCATATTACAATTAACTGTTCTGATACAAATAGAGAGTAAGTAATTCTCACCGCTCCTGATATCCCCTTATAAAGCAAAGCAGAGAGTGAAGAGCGACTGTTTTACAGAACAACTATCCGACCGATAGTTGACACTGTAGCACAACAGATTTTCACTTGAAAGAAGACTGGAAGTTTATGGCGCATGAAGAGCAAAAGTGTTCAAAGAGTGAGTGCAGAATACTAATTAACAAAAGACGACGAAAGGCAATTAAGTGCCCCGCTATGTTGGGGGAAAGACAGTAAAACTAAGGGAATCACAACAACAACCATTGCACACTATAGCCTGAAACTCGAGTTTGCGTATTAATGTAAAAGACGTATTTTCAACATCACCAAACAATAATTAGTGAGGGGGAAACTTAACTGTAGGCTAATTTACAGAAGATTAACAAAGAGAATGCTAAATTTATGAGGCTCGACCATTTGAATGGCATTCCATTCAAGCTGAGATGACAGAGCTTCTGTTCCCGTTGCTGTGCTGTTGCTAAGTTTGGCGTCGACAGAGTCAGACGCAGACGCATATAGCCTACTCTGCCCAATATTTAAAAAGAATGGGAATGTGAGTAAAACACTTTAGAATTGTTTCACCTATTTGTGTTTTTATGGTATTGGAAAATAATGATACAAAAATCACACCAAAATGCCACTTTTGAAAAGTAAATAAACACTTATTTTACTATAAAATATGCTGGAGATCATTCTTTGTTTTTCTATTACTATTTTGATAAATAAATAGCCTTAATTAGCCTTTGGCTGACAAGCGAGTCAAGAAAACAACTGTCATTCCAGCCAAAATTCATAAAGACGTGATGAAAAAAAGTGAAGATATTTAAATATATATTCTGAGCATGGAACAAAACGTTAAATTAAGAATTGTGTTAGGTATCAGTAATGTAATTTACACACTGCTGTATAGCCCTATACAACATATCCTGCAGATGATGAGTTTTCTCAAATAATGTTCTTACAGAATCTGAATTGCATTTTATACCATTTCCGATAATTGGGCAGATAATTTTCAATCATTTTCCTGTAATTGGGCAGTTTTCTGTCTTTATCACACCCGTCAGACTCTGCCATAGCATGGACCCTGTCTGATGCCCATTGCATGATGGGGCCCGTGCTCACTTTCACAAGCCCCATACCCACAACCTCTCTGGCAGGTCTCTTATACACAAAGTCATTTATTTGTTCCTCCCCTTGCTGTCTTCAAATGCACTCATACAATATATGCTACTTTGAGAGGCCTAAAGAAAAAACATTCTGCAGGTCTTTCAGAAGGAGTAACATCTGTTCCTCCCACAGAGTGCTAACAATTAGATCTTTCACAACTGAATATAAAAGAGATTTTGATATGTAGGAGGTTATAAATTGTACCTCTTGTTTGTAAATGCGCTGCAAAAAGTGTAATGAGGATAATCTTTATTTTTTATTGGCAAACCCCCCCAAAAACAAATAATATGTGGTTTTGTTTGTTTGAAAAACTAAATCTGTATTAACCCTTTTACACATTGAGGTCACTACAGTGGACAGCTAAAAAGCCATTTTCTGTTTGCATTAGCTGCACACAGTGGATGATAAACTGCAACCAAGTAGCAATCCTTTGTGTATGTGGATTTTTGTATGCTGGCCTTCGGAATAGCTATCTATCCATCTTCCTTCATAGACTCTTGGAATAAAAACATCAAGTAACATCCAAGGAGTCGTGTCATTGTTAAATTGATAACAGGTGTAGGCTACAATTTATCTAAAATGTATTTCTAAAATGTATGTGTTAAAAAGGTTTAAAATCTTGTTTTTCATGCCCTAGAAGCAGCAAAAACACATAAGGAAAAAAACCCGACTGTTGTTATCATAATTCATGCATTTAAAAAAAAAAAAATCGCCAGAAACAATAATCAAAAAATATATAGTTTTTTATAATGCAACTTACAGTAACTTAATACAATAAAAAACACTTATTTGTAAGTTTATGATATGTCGACCATATTATACTACACAATTAATTTTTGTATAATATAAAATAAATATAAAAATACATTTTGTTCTATCTTCACTTAATGCATTATTTTAGACATAAAAAAACCCCATAAAAATCAAGCAAAATCTAATTCATACAAGGCAGGTTAGTGCCATCTGGTGGAGGGGAGGGGGTGGGGGACTGAATAAAATATAATGACATGATTTAACGATTTAATCCCAAGCTGTTAAGAAGATGATGATCTGCATCTTCTAAAAAGGCTAATTTTGTGTTTGTGTGTGCTCTCCTCATCTGAGTGTAAAGCAATGTGTCATCTTCTTATGTGCACCAGTGTTCTCTAGCTCCACTTTTGTTCTTTTGGCAGCATACCCTCAATTCCGGGAATGATTTCTTTTCTTCCACAGCACAAAGAAACCAATGGAAACATCCAGCATGTTGAAAAACAGTGTCACAGGCCAGCAATTTGTCTTCTGTTGGGAGCTCTGGCTTGTTCCTGCACACAGTTCCAACCATGGTCAATTTTCTCTGAAGATTCTCTGTGCAAAAGGCATGCAATGTGAAGAAATAGTCACTACTGTGTTACTGTGTGTGACCCTGGAGAGCAGCTGTCTCTTGGAGTACAATGCGTCTGCCCTGATTTCTTTCAGGATGTGCCCCACCAATTTAGATCGGCAAATTCCAGGCATAGCTTCTACTGGCATCACAGGCTGCCCCGATTTTAATGCAATATTTGACAGCTTTACTTGTATTAAACCCATTAAACCCATCTGCACTAACAGTTTGTTGTGTTCTCTTCTGGCACATTGTTTCTTTGTCATCAAATCGGATGACCATTAACAATTTTGAAAATCGCACAGTGGCATGATGGCCTGAAAAATCACCGCCCCTTATGCCATTTGTGGCTTCATTGTGAGATTTGTAGACACCAGCAAACACGAGAAGACAAAGAAATGCTTGTATTTTGTCCAGCCTAAAATCAAAAACATCGAATGTCAACCATCATTTATAATTTTGATGACTTAAATGGTCATGAACACACTCCATTTAGCACTGCTGTTTCAGAACATCAGTTACAAAAGGTACAGGGCCAGGCTCAGCATTAATCATTATATTGTACAAAATATTGTTTAGCATGGTAATTAGATATTGATGTAAATCCAATATTTTTCCCAAACAATAAAATCTATGAAACTATAGGCCTATATAAATGATAACATCTGTTTTATACTATATATATATATATATATATATATTTAAATAATAATAAAAAAATAACATGAACATAGAAATAATAGGCCTATAGATAGATAGATAGATAGATAGATAGATAGATAGATAGATAGATAGATAGATAGATAGATAGATAGATAGATAGATAGATAGATAGATAGATAGATAGATAGATAGATAGATAGATAGATAGATAGATAGATAGATAGATAGATAGATAGATATACACTATAGTGAATTAGTGAATGAGTGAACGAGTGAGCGGTTTCGGACACAGCCTATGTCTTTAAGACGTTGAGAAGCGTGCGTCACTCCGTGTAGCGCAGATAATTGTGACGTTCTACACACAGGTACACATGTCTGCGCCGTCACTATGGCTGCAAGAGACGCGAGATGGTGGTGAGACCTTGCTTGAATATAATTAGACAATAAAATATCCATTATACTTCTTTTCCGACGTTGACTTGTCCAATAACATGCGAAACTGCGTATGTTATTTCCATATTAGGCGCCGTTTTATTAACTAGTGGCACTGAAACGAAGAGGATTAACAGGAGAACCCAATGAGAACCCATTTTCCTTCATTCAGGCTTGGCTTGAATTAACGTTAAATTTATTTGTGTACCACGCGCAAATACATGGTAAATAATAATGTCTGGGATTAATTAATGTCAGTGTTTTGTAACTGAAAAAAAAGAAGCATACTTCAACTTGAACCAGGCTGGACATTGCGCTAAAATCCGATTTAACCGTAGTGTTGGTTTGAACAGCACCGTCCTAATTCTCTAACGTTACTAGTCTCAAGAATCTCTCAGGATTTACAATTGCCCATTTATTTTGAACTGATTTCCAATCTACATCCCTACAACATCCCTACTTTTTAAACATGGCGAAAATGTACCACAAAGAGAAAAGCATTCCGATAAAGAGCAGCGCGTCTGCGCTCTATAACAACCTGAGCGTCCTGCGCATCGCGCCGCGCTGCCTCACCTATTTCACCGTGGTCCACGCCAACGTGGTAAACATGGTCAGTGCCTCCTGGGACGGCCTGAACTATTCCCACCGACAGCTACAATCTAAAGAGGGTAATATGACCACTAGCTCCTCACTCATCATGCAGGTAAGAGGATTTGAGCTCTACTAAAAACTGTTCATTATCTTATTTTAGTGCAGTTTTTCTTCCATTATTTTAATGCTGTCACAATTTAACGCCCTAAATTGGTAGGCTGATAATATTTGTACTTTTCATTGTTTTAATATTTAACATTAGATCATATTGAACTGATTTTTGTCTGACAGGCAGCCTGGTGTGCCCTGCCCGCGAGAGATCTTCTAGTTCTCACTTCTCAGAAAGGAATTCAGGTGGGTCAAGTGTTATGACATGCTCTTTATATGTATGGGAAACATGACTTAAACTAGGCCAATGTTTCTTCATCAGATGTATGAATCAGATGGATCGATAATGGTCTATTGGCATGCCCTGGACACACCAGAGACCCCCACAGGTCAGTGCACACCTCGTTTAACATAAATAACATAAATGTGTTTATTCATTTTTCAGCTAATTTGAAGAAAGATCTGTGTGAAATTGGTTGTGATTAGCTGCATATACCTCATAAAACTGACATTATGTGTTGGAATTTCCCAGCTAAGGCAGTGTTTGCCCGAGGGATTGCAGCAGTGCGGGAAAAATTCATTTGTGTAGGTAAGTGGCTTCATCTGTCAACAGTGGATAGTAAATATCTGTCTGTTCTAAGAAAGCCATTTATTTATTTCCTTAGTGTGTAAAAGTGCCCCTTTTCATTCTTCACACTTTTTTCAGGGGTCTCATCTGGCTCAGTGCTGGTGTTCGACGTTCCCAGTAAAGGCAGTAACATCACCCTGTCTGAAGTTTTGGAGGAACACAAAGAGGCCATTACAGACATGGCATCTGAGTGCTCAGGAAGTCTGGTATTAACTCATTTTTTTTTTAGTTTTATTTGTCATGTTTGGTTCAGTTGATTTAAATTATTGGTGGCTCAAATGTTTTAATATTAAATTGACCTCTCTTTTCAGGAGTGCATTGCTGATTTAGTAAGCGCTGATGACTCTGGCCTCCTCTGTGTGTGGAAATCAGGAGAGGATTTTCAACTTCTCAACAAGATCCCTGGTTTTGAGTATGTTAGGAAGTAACACTCACTACACAAGAGACAATGGGTTTCATTCATGACAATGGGTTTTATATTCTATATAATTTGAACATAAAGTGGTCGTTCCCCCAAACTCTCCTCTGGATTGGCATGCACGCTGATTTTTAATTGGCATACTTCCCGCCTATGAGTTACAACAATATGTGAATTATGTGTACAAGAATCCTATGGGATGTTTTGGACTCCCTTCTTAGGTTTGGCACCAGTAAATTGCATAGATGCAAAATAATAATTGGCCATATTTTTAACAAAAACATATTTAATTAATGTGTTAAGCTTGCTGACAAATGCTGGTGCTCCGAATAATCATGTTCTATAACTATAATTACAGACTGATCTCATGAAATGGCATATGTATGACACGCCAATTCGTATATTTCCATTTTTGGAATCGCTTTTCAGCGTGTTTATGAACGCCGTCCGTTGACTTAACTTTACATTACTTTATATATAAATATATGACCTACCCCAACCCCATCCCTAAACCTACCTGTCGCTGGGGTTAATACCATTTATGAGTTTTCCACTACCATCCTAGGAAAAAAATATCGCTCACCAGATGTAGATCTACATTTTGCTTCAATTTGCTCGGACATTTAACGGTGTGTACATACACGCGGAATCACTAGGACATTTAACGGCGTAGACATACACGCGGATAGCTCAAAATGCGTATAGATAATACGCCACTTGACTTGAAAGTGGCGTGTATGTTTACGCAAAAGTCATGTCATGTTGATAATTAAAACTGTGTGTTTTCAATCATTTTTGTTTATCAGTGAAATTAATTTTTACATAGAATTATTTATCTGATAATTATTTATCTTTGTGATTATATATCGTTATGGTAAATGCAGTGTCAGTTTACCTAAAAACACATAAAACGCACTGCTTCATGAATCCGAAAATTTACATCAGAACAACTTTACAAACGGTTTACACAAAAGTATTCTGCCTGTGTTTCATGAAGTATACCAATACATCATTATAGTGCATATATGATTGAAATGTGTATCTTCTTCTCTCAGCACAAGTTGTTCTTCAGTAAAACTGTGGAAGGGCACAGTCATTGCAGGCTATGGGACAGGACAGATCCGTCTGTATGAGGCGGTCACGGGTATACTGCATGCAGAGGTCAATGCTCATGCACGCTGGATCTACACACTGGACATTGCCCCATTCACTGGCCTGGTGAGAAAAGATGTATTCAGTACAGTCTGTGTCTTACAAGTAATATATGGATCAGTACATATGTGCACTTTGAGTCTAGTAATCGTATTATTTAAATACATTTTGAGCACAAATAGGCTTAATTAAATCAAGTTTTTCATATTTAGGTGTATTCTTAAAATGCTAAACTCTCATATACTGATATTTTTTTCCTTTGTTTAATGAAAAAGCTGCTCTCTGCAGCAGAAGACTCTTGGGTTAGAGTGTGGCATCTGAGCTTGACCCCAGAGACTAACAGTGTAGAGGTAAAACCCTTCACAGACATACATGGCATTTCAAATTTTGGGGTCAGTTTTTGTTTTTCAGCAAGATGCATTAAATTGATCTAAAGTTACAGTAAATACATGGATAATGTTAATATTATATCTATTTCAAATAAATGCTGTTCTTTTGATCTTTCTATTCTTCGAAGAATCTTGAAAAGAATAACGGTTTCCACAAAAATATTAAGCAGCACAACTGTTTTCAACATTTATAATAATAATACGTTTTTGAGCAGCAAATCAGCCAATTAGAATGATTTCTGAAGAATCATGTGACACTTTAGACTGGAGTAATGACATCAGCTTTGCCATCACAGGAATGAATTACATTTTAAAATGTTTTCAGAACACAGTTATTTTAGATTGTAATTAAACTTCACAATATTACTGTTTGTTACTGTATATGTGATTAAATACATGCAGCCTTGGTGAGCATAAGAGCAAACTCTTAACTAACCCCAAGCTTTTGAACAGTACTAGAGCTGCATTAGTCCAAAAACATTTGACTTGATATTTTGTTCTGGAGTATTCAGTGTTGCAAAGCACTTTATGTGTGTTCAGCTGATTTCAGACGGACTCAGCATTTCTCTGCCCTTTCTAGATCGAGCACATGTACAATGAGTGTGTGACTGACACGCAGATCTGTGGAGCCAAGTTCTGTGATGGGGACGGCTACGCATTTGCAGTGACCGGCTATGACTTGAGTGAGATCATCCGCTACACGCAAGCCTAATCAGCAATACATCATGCAAAGTCATGTCTTGGCAAAATATTGGTGAATAAATTGGTGCATGATAGGCAGAGTCAGGGGGCAGAGAATGTTTTCGTAAAACCAAATACACTATCTGAAATTGCTTAAAAAGCCCCACTTGAACACCAAGAGGCTGTGTTAAGTATATCTACATGACTGACAGTTGTAATGAATACAAAAAAATACATTTTTTGTACTCAGACATAACAAACGAGAATCTAGGTAGAGAAGTATCAATGTAAACAAATGTTAGAAGAGGTAGTTCTGTTTTTTTTTTTTTTTTTTTTTTGTTCCTTGTATAATTTATTTAGTAAAGGTATTTACTAAAGTGTTACTGAAAAAAATGCATTTTACCTCAATGAAAAATTTGAGGTCCGCAATTGAATCAAATGGAATGTGATCATATTTGTGTTTCAGAATATCAAAATATATAAATATAAAATATATTTTATTTAATGTGCAATATTATAAATATTGCAGAGGCTATAATGTTCTTTATATTTGTCAAAATAGCCTTTGAAATACTCACATTGTATCTAGATAGTTATTTCAACTTGTAAAAGCAAATATTTTATATTTTTGTCGGTTTCATTGTAAGAAATTGTCAGTGACAGTTCAGGAAACTATTAAAAAATAAAGAAATAGGTTTCACTCATTGTCTGTGGCCTTTATTGCCATTAGAAATGTGTACCAGTAGATGGCAATAGATCTTACATGTTTTTTGAACACTTGCAACATTTGAGATTGGAAGTAAAACAGATTTATAAAGATATCACAGAACATAATTTAGGGTAAGAGTTGTTAATTGTCTTCAGTGTCATCTCTTTGAACTCGTAAATGTTCGATCAACTTCAACTAATTTGACATGTTTTTGTAGATTTTAACAAGAGAAAATCTTTATTTAAGCAGCATTTTTTAATCTTTGACTAATATTTTCAATACTGTTAACTTCAGAAAGAGGAAGACTTTGATTGTCCTTCATACACGTGCTGATGAGTCCTTTTTTCTTGATGTTCACTGTTATCACGCTAATGTTTTGTTGTCATTACATCATTCATCTGTGTAGGTTTCTCTTTTTTAGGTTAAAGCAGAACACCAGAGGAACGCGCATTATCACGCCAAGCTTTTATATTAGTTATCTGTTGAAATATCTTTTATGCTCATTTGACTTTTCCACCATAATATTTGTGCCCGTACTGTGAGTCTGTTCTGTTGTTCCCTCATGTATTATCCACACATGACCTCCCTTGCCAGCTTGTTATTGATAAAACACCCCATGCCTTCTTATGTAAGACTTTTAACTTTGTCCTATGGATGACACTATGTGCCCTATATCTGTTATCAAGAGAGAGTGAATATCAATGACACATATAGGGACAGACCTAATAGACTGAGAAAAGAGCACTGACCATCAGGTTTGATGGTGGACAGAGAGGAAGAGAGTCCAGAGAGAGTCGATGAGACCTCCAATGGCTGTGGATTTAATGGAATTATGTAATGCTGCCGTGCGGCATTGGAGCACAGTGAGATGTGTTTAAGGTCATTGTGTTTAGTGGGATCTGTGTTAATAAACACTATGGCTGGTTTACATGGTGTGTGAAATTCAATAGTGCTTTCCAGACACATCAGATCTGTGGCCTCCAGGGGGTCGCAGTGTTTTCAGATGGGAACCGCCAGTCTCCATGGCACAATGCAATTCCAGTGGAAACTTAGATGCTCATTTATTACACTTAGGTGGATTTGATGCACTTAAATTTTAGATTATTCACCCAAAAATGATGTAATTAATGACTCACCCTCATGTCGTTCCAAGGCCGTAAGACCTTGTTCGTCTTCAGAACACAATTTAAGATATTTTAGATTTAGTCTGAGTTTTCTGTCCTTCCATTGAATGTATGTACAGTATACTGTACTTGTCCAAAAAGGAAATACAGACATCATCAAAGTAGTTCACGTGACACCAGTGGGCTAGTTAGAATTTTTTGAAGCATCGAAAATACGTTTTGGTCCAAAAATAACTAAAAATACTAATTTATTCAGCATTGTCTTCCGGTTCTGTTGTCAATCCGTGTTCAGTGACGCTGATGACGTAAGAGTACAATCAACTTGGATGTTTAAGTCTTAAAGGGCAGTAGGGCACCTATTATGGAAAATTCACTTTTACATGGTGTTTGAACATAAATGTGTGTTGGCAGTGTGTGAGCAAAACCACCCTGGAATGATAAATATCCACCCAGTGTTTTTTTTACAATCTCAATAAATCATGCACTGCCTCAGAACGAGCTGTTCTGAGATTCAGATCTTTGTGACGTAGAACGGGAGACAGGGGTTTGATTGACAGTGTGGCTGTGGCCTAGACCCCGCCCTCGGTGATCTGTACACATCCTCCATTGTTTCAACGACAGCCTGTAATGTCTCTTGGAAACATAACTTATCGACTTGTGGGTTAATCCTGTTGTTGTGGCTTAAAAGTTAATCCTCAAGTGTGGATCGTCATCTACTGTTTGCGATCCACCGTCACATCCAGTAACAGTAAGTGTATTTTATGATTTTTGAGCAAATAGTTTTCAGTCGATGTCAGCCAATTCAACATCAAAAGCGTCTAAAATTGTTGTCGTCGTAGAATGTCAGTGTTAAACCTTGTTTGTATAGTGTGTAACCACACGTTTATAAATATATATTTTTAAAGATATTGTATTAAAAACCGCATGTTCTTGTTCTGTATGTTAGCCATCTTCTCACATTTGCCACAGAAGCACCTGTATGACAAGTAAACATGACGCCACAGCTCCCTCGCATAAATGTAATTTCGCTTGTAAGTTACGTAGCAAACTTTATCACAGCATGTGTATGTAACGTTAGTTTTAAAAAAAATGCGCCAGCGTTAGTGTTTGTGTGTATGTGTTGCTCCTCCATACTTGCAAAGAGGACGCGATTACAACTCTGTATGTACATAAATGTATCAAATAACCATACCGAGACGTACTGGTCCATTCTCATTTGTGTTTATTCTGCCGGAGTCTCTTTGTGCTATTTATTATCTATTCCGATTCAAACGTACGCTGAATGACAGACAGAACAGCGCGTCTCTCACTCTCCCCTTCTGCTTACCGACGGCCATAGGTTTCAAGTTACGCCCTCATCCAAAGGCAGGGCGGGAATATGCAGCTCATTTGCATTAAAGTGGCAGGCCTCAAAACAGCTCATTTTCAAACAGGCCCCAAAATGACATTTTCAAAGGGTTATAATAAATTAACTATGGGGTATTTTTAGCTGAAACTTCACAAATACATTCTGGGGACAACCGAGACCAATATTACATCTTGTAAAAAGGGGCATAATAGGTGCCCTTTAAATTGCATAAAATGACTTAACTTGTAGTTGAATATTGTATAAGTTATAAAAAAAAGTAAAATTAATGACCATATAAGTTTTTATATTGATATGTATAATATGGATATCAATTTCAGTTAACTTTTAATTCATTTCAAGTAACACATTTTTAAATAGTTTTTAGGACCTTTCATTTTGATCTTTTTTTGATCTTCTGTGATGTATGCAGGACTTCTCCACTCATTTAGACCACTTAAACCCTGTCCTTTCTCACAACCGACAGCAAGCTCACTTTCAGATCCGCCTCATTCAATCGTCAACCGATTGATGGAAGCAAGTCCTTCGTTTTTTATTTTCTTTAATACGTTTCACTTGGATGTGCCTAACAATGCAGAAGAAAATATCTGTTGCTATACTTCAGTTTGAAGTTTCATCTCGAATTAAAATATGTTTTATATTGTCTAAAATCCCACGGGGTAAGAAACGCCCATGCATTAGTTGAAGAAACACTCATAAATGAAGGCCTATCGCGCTCTTATTCAACTTGACAGCACATGGACACATCATTTTATCTTTAATTAGCCCTTGGGATTTAAATAAACATGCATTAGTTGTTTGCTGGCTTCTGTACTTGGTATTAGCTAATCGAGAGGCTCATTAGTCTGAATGGAATATGTTTTAATTCAAGATGTTACATGTTTATTCATGTAAATGAGATGGAGAGAGGATTTCAAGGACAGTACAAACGCAAGTGACTACAATCATAATACTCACCAGACGCATGTCTTTTTATTCAGGAAAAAGAGATTGAACTGGCTTTGAATTGTGGTTAATAATCTGTCCTTATAAAACATGACAGTTTATTCACTTTCTGTCCTGCCGGTTTGTCAACATATTTTTAGCAATAGACGAACGTGACCAGGCTTTGATGCTCAGCAAACAAAAGCCACTGGACGAATCCCATTGATGTGAATGATTAATTTGGAGATGACTGGGTGGAACACGCAGCACTCACTCTCCCTTCCAAAACTTTCCAAAATCTATCGGCCTTAGCGCAAAGCCTGCTGGGAAAGCTTTGCTTCACAGGGATTGACAAAGTAATTCCTCACCAGTCTGGAGCTGAGGAGAAAACAGACGCAAGGAGGAAATTGGGGAAAAGTGTCTCTTGAAAATAGTTCATATAAATAGACTGGAATCAGCGGGAGGGGGAAGGGGGATCAGACACACAGACAAATGCCGGATGAGAGAGAATGACTGGATAGAAAGTGGAGTGAGAAAGAGGTTGTGATTCATCTGGGGACTGAGACGTTTGCACACTCCACCCGCTCCAACAGCTGCCTCCATCTCTTCTGCTGGGTGCTGTTTGTGTGATAAAGAATACAGAAAGAGTGAGCAGTTTTAAAGATATGTGCTACCTATGGAGCGCTGCACAACAACAAAAAGCATCTTAGTCATGCAGTTTCATGGTCACACCTCGAATCTGACTTTCATTTATCAAGTAGGAGTATTTCATTTATGAATCAGACAGTAACGAAGCTGGTTATGATCACTGATCAGTCAGGTCTTAAAACCTGTGCTTCAAATAAAACAATCCAAATTATCCAATCAACAAAATAGGACTGGACAACCCGGTCTCATCCCAAGACGTCATATAACTGATAATATAACATATAACTTTTGACCATACGTCAATATTCGCCTTTTTAGGGCCCCCTTAAACGTCGGTAGATGAGGTTATGGGATCCTAACTCTACCCCAGACCTAAACTTAACCCTAAACCTAACCCGTCACCTAACTGACGTTAAAGGTAAAGCGTCAGTTGTATGACGGCCCGGGATCGCCATCTACCGACGTTTAAGGGGGCCCTAAAAAGGCGGATATTGACGTATGGTCAAAAAACGTCCCAAGACGTCAGTTATATGACTTTTTGGGATGAGACTGTGTTAGACTGGAAAATATTCTTTTTCTTTCCTTTATATTATTTTCTCAGCATTTTATTCTAATGTAGATACAAACATCAACCAAGACACGTAATGTGGTCATATCATGTGAACTCTGAAGTCATTTTCATCTTAAAGGGTTAGTTCACCCAAAAATGAAAATTAAGTCATTAATTACTCACCCCCATGCTGTACCAACCCCGTAAGACCTTCGTTCGTCTTCGGAACACAAATGAAGATATTTTTGATTAAATTTGAGAGCTGTATAACTACCACATTGGCTCCTAAGGGACTGCCTCTTGACGGCCCAAAAAGTCAATGAAGAAAATGTTTAAATATCCCAAGTGACTACCGTGGCTCAACTATATGTTTATCAAGCGACGCGAATACTTTTTGTGCGAAAAAACAAACAAAAATAACGAGTTTATTCGACTATTTTTTTCTTCCTTGTAGGCCAGAACGAGACTTCCTTATAGATTTCCACGACGCATGCGCGAGAATTGCGATCTGAAGTGGTGTAAGCTGGTGTACGCAGATCGCAAATCTCGCGCATGCGTCGTGGAAATCTATAAGGAAGTCTCGTTCTGGCCTACAAGGAAGAAAAAAATAGTCGAATAAACTCGTTATTTTTGTTTGTTTTTTCGCACAAAAAGTATTCGCGTCGCTTGATAAACATATAGTTGAGCCACGGTAGTCACTTGGGATATTTAAACATTTTCTTCATTGACTTTTTGGGCCGTCAAGAGGCAGTCCCTTAGGAGCCAATGTGGTAGTTATACAGCTCTCAAATTTAATCAAAAATATCTTCATTTGTGTTCCGAAGACGAACGAAGGTCTTACGGGGTTGGTACAGCATGGGGGTGAGTAATTAATGACTTAATTTTCATTTTTGGGTGAACTAACCCTTTAAGTTCCTCATGAATTTATCATTACTGTTATTACCTGTGGATGTAATTTCAGGAAATTCAAAACAACTGTTCTAAAATGAGCCGTCCAGGCAGTGACCTCAAAAACATTTTGGTAATTTTTTCCCCCCAATTTTTTTTTTTTTTTACTGAATTGAACTGATACAAAATTATTCATTTATATTTAGTCAATGTGATTTTTACATAGGTATATTAGAGTAACTGTAAACAACTTGTAGCAGTTTTCATCGAAGAGCATACATAATTAAATTCTGCATGTATTCTGTAATCACAAAATGAATCATGATTCTTTGCCCATATAATCTGTAAAAGCTAATAAGGTCAAGCGTATTTGGCTTGCTGTCCGCAGTGGAGGGGCTCGATGAAGCTGCTTCAACTCAAGCTTTGATACACTCTCCAGTGGGAATACTAACGCTTGGATGATGAGGATGGAAGCAAGATGCCTAAATCATGTTGGTGGAGTTGGGGAGGTGGAGGGATGCCAAACAGCTGATGCCAGAGCAAGGTGAGTGGCTGCTTACAGTATGTGCTCTGGCAGTTCATTGAAAGATTAGGTTCACTCCTTCCGAAATTACTTAGTGAACTTCACTTAATTAATTTAATACATGAACACTCACACTTTCTGTTAATTAAAAAGGTTTGAAAACAAGTAAAATTGTCATAATTACAGTAGAAACGCCAGAGGAAATGATGTCATCATGGGGTGACTTTGTTGGACAATGGGAGTAAAAAAGGTTAAGAACCAGATTTAAGAGGAGGATTACAAATCTCAGTGAAGGTCCCTGGAAAGAGAAATATAAAGAACGATTATAGTACAATTACTCTTCATTTTGCCTTTCATTATAATTCAGTTCAGCCCATTCTCATCCCAAGACGTTATATAACTGACGCTTTTGACCATACGTCAACATTCAACGTTTTAGGGTACCCTTTAACATCAGTTAGATGACGTTATCTAATCCTAACCCTACCCCAGATCTAAACCTACCCGCATCATGTAACTGACGCTAAAGGTAAAGCGCCAGTTGGATTACGCCCCAGGATCGTCATTTAAGTGAGGTTAAAGGGTACCCTGAAATGTTGGATGTTGACGTATAAGCGTCAGTTAGATGACGTCTTGGATAAATACAGATCCACACTCAGTATCTTACCTGAGAAATCATGGCCAGATAGTGAATATTCTACATTTATGAACCTCACCTCTTTCCCATTGTTGCTAATATTAAACGGCTGGCTCGAGAAACATCTAAGTGTTTTACTGTTAAAGCTACACTGTGTAACTCTTTTAGTTTATTTTTAGCTAAAAACACTTAAAATATATGTGCTCATTAATGTATATTTACTTCATTCAAGTAATAAAGCATTCTCGTGAGTTTATATAATAAGGGGTTCTGATGTCGGTCGCCATGTTGCCCCTCCATCTTGAAAGTACATTAGCCAAAGAGGGACATACCCGTTAATTCAAGCGTCACCTTTTGCGTTTACGTTTGAGTTAACACTCATGGACGAGGTCGAACTGGAAGCCATGTTAAACTTGGACTACATTGGCCACCGTAGGAGTTAAAATGAAATCGGAATTGAGAGGAATAGACACTAATATTCACTGGATGGTCATATACCTTTTCACCGCTAGATGGGGGTAAAAATCACACAGTGTAGCTTTAAATAAACATGCAAGCTGTAGTGAAATGGTAGCATTGCCAGGCATATTAGATATTAAAAATATCAATATTACATTTTTTTCCAATGTCTATGTCATCCTTAAAGGGATAGTTCACCCAAAAATGAAAATTAAGTCATTAATTACTCACCCCCATACTGTACCAACCCTGTAAGACCTTGTCGCGCATGCGTCAAGGACATTTCTTGAACTCTCATCTCAGACCTACAAGGAAGAAAATGAATAGTCGAATGAAGTCGTTACTTTTGTTTGTTTGTTTTTCGCACAAAGAGAATTCTCGTCGCTTGATGAACTTATAGTTGAGCCACAGTAGTCACATGGAATATTTAAACATTTTCTTCTATGACTTTCTGGGCCGTGAAGTTTCAATTCCTTAGGAGCCTATGTAGCAGTGATCCACCTCTCAGATTTATTCTATGTACAAGAATTTCAAAGCTTCATTAAAGTGGTATTTGTGTATAAAGATCAAATATGTTCTTTGTCATCAGTCTGAATTATCACCTCAATTATTATCAGACACGGACATCCTGAGGCAGGTGTAATAGCACAGCAGGATAGGCCACAAGGGCGTGAGTTTGGCACAGAGAAGTGAACAGACAGCCTTAAGGCTTGTCACTAGCAAGCAGGCATCTGATCAACACGTTAGCAGGGGCAGAGCACTTGACAGTGGAGTGCTGTGTGTTTGAGTGCTGGGGACCTGGGGTTGTGTAGGGGCGACTCGACCGTGACCACACACATTGGCCCTGAAAAGTGAGATAACAATAGCATGTGTAAGCGTGTTTGTGTGTGTGTGTGTGAGCGAGAGTTAAAATATGATCCAGGCTATAGACATTATGTCTGTGTGTGTGTGTTAAAATATCATTTAAAATGTTTCAAAATAAAGTTTGGAAACTGGTTCTAAAAACATAGGGTGAATAATCAGTTTCCATTCTCAGTCGGCTGTTCAGCTGATGAAACATCTTTCCAAAAGACGTACAGTAGACATTAACCTTTATAAAACCATTTTGAAAGGTGAGTTGTGAAAAGTGCATGTAATCTAGGACCTGTACAGCACATGCCATTATAAAGACTGTCTATCTTCACAGCCTCATTTTCATTCTAGTATTAATTTGATCTACCCTGACTAAAGTTTATAGTCAGAGTTTCCTGGCGTGCTTCTCAATAGTCAACGCATTCTCACCCCAAGGCGTCACCTTTGACCATGCTTCAATATTTGACGTTTTAGGCGCCCTTTAGCGTCAGTTACATGATGCGATCCTACGGAGTCATCTGACTGACCGTAAAGGAAAGCGTCAGTTAGATGACGCGGTTAGGTTTAGGTCTGGGGAGGGGGTAGGGTTACACGCGATCCTAGGGCGTCATCTGACTGACGCTAAAGGGCGCCTAAAGCGTCAGATGAAGCATGGTCAAATGCTTCCCAAGGCGTCAGTTAGGGCTGCAACTGGGCTGCTACATCATCAAGCTTTGTCAAAGGACATCTCAATTTGAAGGATTTTTGTTTTGAAGACAGCCTTTTTTGCATACTACTTCATTCAGCTTGTTTTGAAGGTTGCATCATTCAGTCTCCCACAATATTTTGCACACATTTCAATTCACGAAATGTCACTAATAATGCAATACAAAAAATATATATTTTGGAGATGAAGGCATGTTTTGTTTTTTGTTTTTGGTGAATTAATCATATGCTAAACCCAACACAGTCTCATGAAAGTGCGTATCTATACCACGATTGTCATTTCTCGTGGCATTTATACGCGAAAAATGTTTTTTGCGAGCATATGCTATGCACTGAAAACCGCACTGTTTAGGGGGAAGGGCGGTGGGGAGTTCGTACTTATTATACGCCAAAAAGTGCGTATCATATGCACGCGAAAAACACGTACCATATACATGCAAAAACTAGTTTTGCCGTATAAATGGCACGAGAAATGACATTCGTGCTAGATAGCCTACGAACTTTCATGAGATCGGGCTCGCTAAACCCTATAATGTAAACCACTGGGAGACCACAGAAGGTTGTGATTACCTGTATTGCATTAATAGAAAAATAGGTTGAATACAAAGTCATTTGAAATGATAATTTTAATAGTCTTTTCGCACCTGAAACATTTATGATGTAGCCATGCACACTCATGCTAGACTCATTGTAGTGTTTATTGCTGAGGAGGACTCAGCCTACAAGCCTCCTAACGACTGGACTAGGGAGGATTACTAATACTGTATTTGGTGATGCCACGAAACCACTCAATATACCTACTAATTGTCCAATGTAATCTAATTTCTAAACCAACGAGCCGACTATAATATTCAGATTCCTGAACAATTACTCTTGTGTCAATCGAAAACTTACAGCTCAACTAGTCTGATTTCCAAAGGAATCATTCGAATGAGTTGGTTCTTTAGTGAATCAAACTGTTAACAAATAGGTAGGCTACCGACTGATTGTTCATATGACATCTACCCAAGCAATAGTCACCGTCTAGGTTAACTATTGGCCCGGCTATGATACACATCACGTTTTTTGAAAAAAATATTGTTGGTTTTAACTTAAAAAAAATGAAGTAACCTGGTTGCCTTGTAATTTTAAGTTCATTGAAATGGAAAAATTAAGTTAATACAATGAAGGAGATTGATTTAATCATCAGAAACTCAAAATATTATGTTATCTGAACTACATGAATTATCTAAGTTGATTTGACAAAAGAAAAAATTTCGTGATTACAAATCATGAAAATATTTTTACTGTGTATTTTATAAAAGTTACTGAATGAAATACAGTATGTTACCACATTGTTTGTTTAATTTTGTTATGGTTAAGGTTAATTGTTGGATTGAATTTGACACCTCTATGTAAAAAGTCATTAAATGTCTCTGTAAACACACCTTTTGCAAGAGTTATTCTAAATATACTTCTTATTGAAATTGGCAAAAATGCTAACAAAATAATCATTCATGGAAATGCAGCTTTTGCGAATAAGTTCTGCCGGGAAGACTAAATCATTACGTTATCCAATCATGCTCTAAATACTCGTTGTATAAAAGGTCGAAACTTCTATTCACCTTCATCCTCCCCTCGACCACCAAGATGTCCCTTCTCGACCCTCCTCGACACAAACACCAGGATCTTCCCATCCCACAAGGGGTGGTCGGCTGCGCCAGGACATGCAGATTCTGTACCCTCGGAATGCAAACTACAGACGGGACCTACGCCAAAGAACTTTATGCTTGCCGAGCTGTTAATAAATGTTTACTGGTAACGGCATTATTCTCCGAAATCTTTCTGGTAGAATTATTAAGAAAATAGAATCAAGAGGAATTTGAACCAGATTTGGAATCAATAAATTCTTTATTATTCCCATATCTATTCACAATTTCAGTTCAAACGACAAATAAAGTATGTTCTCAGGCTTGAATGCAGTACTCCACCCTTTTGAACTTAATGTTTTAGTTAGATATTTTAGATAGTCACTTCATGATTATGTCAACTAATGATGTTTGCAGAGCAGCAAGGTCTTTCCAGGGAGTTCCTGGTATGTTTTTTACAGAGTGGTGAGATCTGGTTTCATGTGTCAAGTTTTAAAGTCAATATATTTTGAT
Organism: Pimephales promelas; assembly: GCF_016745375.1. The sequence goes on along the minus strand of NW_024121577.1, from coordinate 1,830,156 downwards.
CGGTATCACATGGGGAACAGGTGACTTCATGGAGCAGTTACATGTAGTCATCCATAACAGACTTCAAAGACAAGTAAAATGTCGGAATTTGTCCAAAAAGCAGCGCCGGTATTTGTTGAATCAGGAACAGGACTTTGACATTGCAGTGTAAGCAATATTTTCCTGTCTCAAAATTGTGAGTCTTATCAGTTTGCTTGTGCAAACATTCACTCATTGGCTAAAAATAACAGAATGTTGTAGAGATATTGCCTCAAAGGATGTAGATTTGGCCAATGTTGTAAGATTAAAAAATTAAAAAACAATGACAGCCCAAGTGAACTGGCTGCAGGCCACAACAAAGACATATCAATTACATCATTTATATTACCATGAGCAAACATGGGAGTACTGGAGCTTATTTTCTTCTAAATGTGTGTGTGTGTGTATGTGTGCTCCAGCTGTGCTGTCACTCAAGGAAACCCACTACACTCATAACACACACTCGCCTTTGCCCTCTGAGAGGATCTAAATTTGCTGTGCTCAACAGAAATCGAACCTATAGTCATAATTACATGCAAACTAAAACATAAACCTGACTCCAATCCTCTCTCCCTGCTTTTCCATCCAAAATACAACATAAATGATGTCAGGATTGATACACATGAAGTCAGATTTAAATTTGAGGTGCTCTCTATTCCCGACATCACTGTCACAAGATCCTAGAGGCCGTGGCATCGGCATGCCCTGTAAATAGAACACATCCAGTATACAGGGAATTCTCCTCTTGACTGGGTTTATAGGAGACTGGGTTGATGGACCGTGTGGCCTCCAGATGGGCACTCAGGCCTGGACGGCGTGATCAGAGGTGAACAAAAGCAATCTAAATGGAGCAGAAAGACAAACACGCCAGTCTGTTCATTTAGTCTTTCCAGACAGTTAATGAGGATGGACACTAAATGAAAGTGGTCAAATATAGTTCAAATATCACAATTTAACCCTTAAAATGTGTAGGAGACTTTAAACTTTTGTCATCATGCAGTATTCTCTGGCATATGCTGTTTGCACTAAGCAGTAGATTCATCGAATTAAAGTTAGTGAATAGACCTTTTTTTTTGTTTTTTTGCAATAATCCAAAAGCCAATGGAAAAATCCTATTGGGGTTTGTCATGCTAACTTCTGGGTTGGACTACAAAAAGTATAGGTAAACTCCTTTGACCCTCAAATTCCAGAGTAAGACTCTCGCTTGTGAGGAAGATTTGGAAATTAACGTGCTAATCTTGATTGGACATGATATGAGATGGTGTCAGGGCAACGTCAGCTGTATTTTGTCCCTGTTTCCATGGCAACCCCAAAGTGCTGCTTGGAGGTGTGACGCTGCTCGAAGTGTGGCATGTGCCAAAGCCTACTGCTTATCTCTCGTTTGCTAAGTTTCTATTCATAGTGCTCAATGGTGAGCCATGCTGAGGATGGGCATGTGGTGGGTACAGTTGGGCTACGCAGATCAGACCGTACCATGCTGATTTTAGAGAAACGCAGGGTAGAACGCGAGGGGGGTTGGCAGAGCGCAGGTGTCTGGACGGTCTGCCTGCAAAACCTCAGTTCTCAGTAGTACCGTTCAAGTCTAAGTAACACCTGCTATAGTGATGGGCTTTAGTGACACAGTTTTCCCCACACAAACATTTTGGAATAGGAATATTCATTTTTGGTCATGAAAATGTATCTGACTTCAAAAATTCACGTTTAATTCAATGCGTACTTGCCTTTTATGAAAGTTACAAGCAATTTCACAATCGATGTTCACCATTATTTCTCAGTGTGCCCTGATTTTGTGTTATTGTTATAATAAATAATACAATTAATGTCTATTATTTTTAATATGATTAGTAATTTTTATTTGTATTATGTATAGCTACCATGAAATGTAAAATTATAATTATTCACACAATTATTTATTAGCTGTCATATCCTGCATTTACGGCTCAGTGATCTGCGACTGGAACCAAAAGTCAGTGAGGAGAGCTCTACTCGAACTGTCACTGGATATGTGTTTTTTTAGCAGAGTGGTTGGGCCTGGGGACAGAATCTATGTAAATAACAGCTTTTGTGGGTGATTGTTCAAGCTCAATTGGCACCTCTGTAATGGGCTTTTGTAAAGTGGATCAGTGAAGAGAATGGCACGGCTCTATGCCACAGAAAACAAGCCATTGTGGGCTCTGCCTGTTCAGTGCCAGGGACACAGAGAGTTGCTGAGAGAAATTGATCTGGCCGGGCTTAACCCCTAGTCTTTCATGTGTCTATGGCTTTGGCCAGAATTGGCTTTGTTAGAATCAGCCTACGCAAGGTCTTTCCGACCCGATGATCAGCACTTTACCCCCCTGGGAGATGGGAGAGAGGCGGTGGACTGCACTGAAGCCACCTTTATTCCCCATTGTGCCCATGCACTGGTACATCAATAGTGTTGGATAGAAGCCTGAGGAAAAAACAAAACAACAACAACAACAACAACAAAACTGCTGGGAAAGACACTTTGGAATAAAAACCCTGGGGGAATCAACAACAGCTTGTTGTTGTAGGCTGCCTATACACATAACACCCTATACAAACTATTTACCAGTTTAATTGAGTAGATTGAACAGTGTTTCCATTTTATGAGATATTGATTTAGAAAGCACTAAAAGTGTCACTTGATTTTGTGGAACACATGAGTCGGTGCAATACTTAATTATTTCTAGGTAATAAGATGAAGACAGATTTTTCAAATGCTCCGGGACACTTCATATTTTAAGTGAGAGAGACAAGTCTGGACACATCCTACTGTCCTACTTCAGACTACACTTTGTGGAACACAGTGGCAAGCATGAGGGAGCTTTTTTTCTAGGAACAGATCCCAGGATGTCTGAAAACCCTAATGAAATAGCCAATTGCCACAAGGTTAAATAAACTGGGTCATTTAGTTTGGACTGCGACTGGTATTTTAAATAACCCCACCTGAAAATACCTCCTGATCTACACTCACCGGCCACTTTATTAGGTACACCTGTCCAACTGCTCGTTAACACTTAATTTCTAAGCAGCCAATCACATGGCGGCAACTCAGTGCATTTAGGCATGTAGACATGGTCAAGACAATCTCCTGCAGTTCGAACCGAGCATCAGTATGGGGAAGAAAGGTGATTTGAGTGACTTTGAACGTGGCATGATTGTTGGTGCCAGAAGGGCTGGTCTGAGTATTTCAGAAACTGCTAATCTACTTGGATTTTCACGCACAACCATCTCTAGGGTTTACAGAGAACGGTCCGAAAAAGAAAAAACATCCAGTGAGCGGCAGTTCTGTGGGCGGAAATGCCTTGTTGATGCCAGAGGTCAGAGGAGAATGGCCAGACTGGTTCGAGCTGATAGAAGGGCAACAGTGACTCAAATAACCACTCGTTACAACCAAGGTGGGCAGAAGAGCATCTCTGAACGCACAGTACGTCGAACTTTGAGGCAGATGGGCTACAGCAGCAGAAGACCACACCGGGTGCCACTCCTTTCAGCTAAGAACAGGAAACTGAGGCTACAATTTGCACAAGCTCATCGAAATTGGACAATAGAAGATTGGAAAAACGTTGCCTGGTCTGATGAGTCTCGATTTCTGCTGCGACATTCGGATGGTAGGGTCAGAATTTGGCGTCTACAACATGAAAGCATGGATCCATCCTGCCTTGTATCAACGGTTCAGGCTGGTGGTGGTGGTGTCATGGTGTGGGGAATATTTTCTTGGCACTCTTTGGGCCCCTTGGTACCAATCGAGCATCGTTGCAACGCCACAGCCTACCTGAGTATTGTTGCTGACCATGTCCATCCCTTTATGACCACAATGTACCCAACTTCTGATGGCTACTATCAGCAGGATAATGCGCCATGTCATAAAGCTGGAATCATCTCAGACTGGTTTCTTGAACATGACAATGAGTTCGCTGTACTCAAATGGCCTCCACAGTCACCAGATCTCAATCCAATAGAGCATCTTTGGGATGTGGTGGAACGGGAGATTCGCATCATGGATGTGCAGCCGACAAATCTGAGGTAACTGTGTGATGCCATCATGTCAATATGGACCAAACTCCCTGAGGAATGCTTCCAGCACCTTGTTGAATCTATGCCACGAAGAATTGAGGCAGTTCTGAAGGCAAAAGGGGGTCCAACCCGTTACTAGCATGGGGTACCTAATAAAGTGGCCGGTGAGTGTATATACGTTTGTCCTCACTCAAACTACGCTCTAAAAAACAATGGTTCCAACAAGCAAACACAGAACGTTCCCCTAACGTTCCCGAATGGTCCCATGAGGTTATTTTTTGGGGAACCAAACAAGAACGTTATAGGAACATTCCATATAGGTTATTTTTAGGTTCCATTTTTATAACGTAGGGAGAATGTTCCGGGAACGTTCCCTTAACCTTAAGGGAAAGTTCTAGGAACGTTCTGGGAACCAAAAACTAACTCCCAGAACGTTCCCAGAACCTAAATTTGTTTGCTGAGGGGTTTGTACAGCGATGCCATTGAAGAACCATTTTTTGGTTCCCTAAAGAAAGAAACATAATAAAAATCTTAAAAAAAAAAAAAAAAACTTTTGTGGAATGGAAGGGTTCCATGGACGTTGATGTTTCTTCTAGCATTGATACCATTAAAGAGCCTTTATTTTTAAAAGTGTAGTGGGTGAAACCTATCCTTAACTGATTACCAAATTTTAAATAAATATATTGTTTAATGCTGCCATCGAAAATATAAGCTGTTAGCAATAATCAGTATTGTACTAATATACTGTATCAATTTACAGCCATATGAGACATAACAGATCCTACATCAAAAATACTTGGATTATCAAAAATATTTGGTACTTTTTTTTTGTGGTAAAAGACCTGTTTTACAAATTGGGGTTTGAAACATTACATGGATAGCTTACCCAAAAAATAAACAATCTGTCATCATTTACTCACCCTCATTTTGTTCCTTTATATCTTTCTATCTTCTGTGGGGCATACAACAAGATATTCATAGAAGTCAATGGAAATTAAAACGGGTTGATCACCAATGGAATTCTTCAGAATATCTTCTTTTGTGTGCAGAAGTAATAAAATCATACAGATCTTGAGGGTAAATTTGATGATGGTGGAATTTACATTTTTGGGTGAACTGTCCCTTAAAGGGAAGTTAATTTCCATTGCAAATGGCAAACTGTCCTAACTGATAATATACGAATTTAACTGTTGAATAGCCTGATTTGTTCATCTGTCATTCGGGCTCAGCAAAAGTGTGTGACATAATTATTCAGAAAACTCAATGGATGTTACTTAAGAAGAAGTAGGAATATCAGGTCACTTCTCAGAAGATCAATGAACAGTAAACAGCATCACCTAATGATTCTCATTCCTTATAGAACAGTGTATTGTTTTGCAAACAGAAGGGAAAATCTAGCTTCGTCAGTGCCATGACAGAAAAAAAATGGCTTGCGAAGTTTGAAAACAATGAGCTGTTAGCATGATTAGTATTATTTTATTTAGCATTTTAAAGCATATTTAAGTACAGATTAAGGAATTATGGCTTTTTTAGTATTTTTGATGGGAATACTTTGTCTGTATTTCCCAATTTAAATTTTTGGGTCACCTTTTTATTTCATATATTCCACAGTTTAACATTTTGTATTGATAGTGTTTATTCAAGTTCATTGCTTAGAATGGATCAGTCGGCTCATGTGGGAGTAAAATTTCATGTGTTCGCTGAAAGTTGCTGTAATGTTCTAGAATAACAAACTCTGAATGTGCCCCAGGTGTGTTTGTAATGAGATGGAGCAGCATGCGTGTCATGTAGGCATGTGAAGCGTCCTGACATGCAGGTCCAGCAGAGTCATCCACAGATGTGAACCTGCGCCACAGTTTAACATGCTTTATGCTCACCCTGTGGGGCACTATATACTGTTTCGTAAAATGCAACTTTTTGTAAAAGTTAAGGGGAAAAAAGTATTGCTCATAAATATCCCTGTCAGTTCGCACAAAAGCAGGTATTTTCTGTTGCACAATGATTTCTAATATAACATTGGCATCTCCTTTGCTATGGATAGGAGGCATTGTGACTAGTCAGCAGAATAAATTGGGAAGTGTGGCTATCCATTCTAATAATTTCTGTGTATGACATCAAGTCTTCAATATTCATGAAGAAACCCGTCACTAAAATTAAATAAATGTAGAGTTTGAGTGAAATATAATCCTTTGTGATGTTTTGTTTATCCTCTTTATCATATTTTGATCATAACACTTATATTTATATTTTAAATATTGACATTCCTTTTATTTATTTTGTTCTTGTACTGAAAACATTTACCTTCATGCATTCCTTGAGAGGAAGTCACTGATTATATAAAAATAGATTCATTGACAGTAATGTTTACCTTATATTATTAATAGTAGGCTATTTACTTAACCACAATAATGTGAACCCAAATTAGCTAAATATAACAATTGACATCTATATTTAGGGCGTATGTCCCATTCCATCACTTGCACAATTTCAGCCTTTGAGTGGCGACACGCGCCGTAGAGTGTCCACGCGCTGTAGCGCGAGCTGTAAGCAGAAGCTCTCGCGCTCCACTTTATGAATGGATGGGGAGTGGCGCTGTAGTGTCAGTGTCAGTGTCGTCACGCTGTTAATATGCCCTGGCGTTCGTTTGTGGACTTAACAGAACATCAAGTGGACAGCATATGACAGCAGCCAGAGCGAGACATTAGGGGCTTTAGGGGCAAAATGCGACTGGAGGCGGTACGGTGAGCGCGAGACTGTGACAGAGGGGCAGTGCACATGTTACAGGGTGGGAGGATGGGTTGGGATAGGGTAGACAAAGGAATAGCAGGCACGTAGTTTAATTGGCCGAGACTAGGCTACTTGGACACGTTTACGGACTGAACAATTAAAAGTTTCATTGCTTGTTATTATCACGCTGATGGCTTCTCTCACGATTCACTTCGACTTTGAATTCGCGGGATACATTTTTACCCCAAAACCAACTAGTGCTGCTCCGTTTCGTCATTTTTTGTGTTTGTGTGTGTGTTTATGGTATACGATTGGATAACCCGCAATGCATTCCCACAGAGTTGTGGCAAAGTAGAGACATAATTGTAGTACGAATCTCTCTTCAAAGGCGTGACAGAATCAAAAGGGCGAGACAGAAAAATCTCGCATCAGCACCACGCGAGCACACTTCGTCTGCTCTGTCTGGGAGAGACTCCGAGCCGAAGAACCTTCGCTACAGGATCTCTGAACTGTTGGTCTGCATTTACTGTCCCTCCCAAGAGTTTTTGGGCTGTTCCAGCTCAATGACTAACTCCCTTTTCTTTTATCTTGGAAGAAGGACACACAACTGTACGGTTTAGTAGCCTACAAGGCAGTGAGCACTTTACTGACGCGCGTGCCCGAAAGATTCACCAGGCGAAATCACATTAAAGGTAAGTGAGGGATTATTTTTTATTTTTGTTAAAGTCACAAAACTTTTTAGTTTGAAATGACATTAGTGTTTTGTCACCTATAGCCTACTGTTTATTGTGATCCAGTTTTTTTTAGCCCATATGTGCATTAGTTTGCAGAAAAGAGATTTTTAAAATGTAATTTCATCTTGTCGTGATTGATGTCAATATGAAGATAACAAGACTCACATTAGTTCACTTTGAAACATTTTTAATTGTTAAAACAACTTTAATTGTTGCCTTAAATTTTCAAATGAAATTCAAAGTGGTGCCAACAAGTGAACCTGCAGTGTTCATAGCACTTTTTCAACCTCATGACATTAATCAATGATAAACAAAATGGAGTTGAATTCCGAAAACAGAATTATTTTATTGATAAATGATAAGTTAGCTAATGATTGTTTACTGTCCGCAATGAGGATTGATCATCTGACTGTTGTCATATTAGGGCTACCTAGACCATTTTCCCTAGACGGGTCCATAATATTCAAGGGGGTCAATGGGTCATGACATAATGACAGCCCAACTATTACATTTTAATTTTCTAACAATCTTTTAAACGTTACAAGGTAATTAATGTTTAAAAAAACAAAAACAAAGTTCATGTAAAAAGTCCTTGGGTTAGATAAGAGCCCATCAGCCATTGGCAGTGTAAAGGCTGAAAACTCCTCAGCTAGAGGAGAACGTAATGGACGTTTACAATTACAGAAATCTCAGTCCTTCTCTTCCGAATGGCTGTACGTGGCACTTTGTAATTAATTTATATTGCTTCCACATTTCTCCACATATATTTTTAAGATTTCACACAGCTGAGTAAACACTGGCCGGTCATAATCCACACCGCATCCTCACTGCTGTATTAACAATGAACACATGATATTAACTAATAATATTTTATTAGTTATTCGATATTTATTGTGGGAAACACTCATTAACTATATTACATTTCAAAAGATATAAGACCAGAAGGAAATTCTTGGTCATTGCACTTTGATTTGTGAATGAATAACTTGTTATGCTACGATCATGCATATAAAAGACTACAGTAATGTAAATAGGCTATTTAAAGTTAATATATTAAAATGTTTAAGCTTAGATTCATATCTGTAGGTTTGAGGCTGATCATGTTTTTTGGACAATACAAACTTGACACACATTGGAAACAGTAACTACGTGATTACTGGCAGTTAAAGACAGTTAAGGGGACAGTTGCATATTTTTCCAACAGTTTGTTATCTGTCATGGAACTAAAACCATTGTTTTTTTGGGTGAGGCAGATTGTGGAATTGTGGAACCGCACCCTTTCTTTCTTTCTTTCTTTCTTTCTTTCTTTCTTTCTTTCTTTCTTTCTTTCTTTCTTTCTTTCTTTCTTTCTTTCTTTCTTTCTTTCTTTCTTTCTTTCTTTCTTTCTTTCTTTCTCAATCTTTCTCAATCTTTCTCAATCTACGTCATCTCCAAGAGATTGTTGTTGGTGACTTGAGCTTTCCAGCAAGCTTGCACTCCAAACATTCCAAGCCTCTCGAGCACCAAGGAGCTGGCTATCTCCACACAGCTGGGAACTATATAAGACCCGGGGCCAGTGTATTGAGCAACATCTTTTTAACTTGGTCTTGCACTCCATATGGCCTGATACAAAAAGGGGGAGGGGGGGCGTTCCACATTCCACTTTCTCTACCGGGGCAAAGCGCCATCCGGATCCCCGTAGGAATACATAGAAAGGTAGAAACTCCAGTGTGCTGACACATGATAGGATGGCATACATGGGACTCTGTCTGTATGCTGAATCCACAAGTGACATTACACAGACAAGTGCTGTTCATTCCTGAACTCTGCACACATGCATATACAAACATGGGGGTAAACAAACATGCATCATTTCCCCAAAGCACATGATGTCCGTCTGTGCTGGAGCAATGCAGTTTAGAGAGAGACGGTCAATGTGCTCTGTCTCCCTCTGCGTTTTTGGCTGCTCTCGCAGTTGTTTTTGAAAGGGGAGAGTCCGTGTGCAAAGAAAGTTGAGGCCAGGACAGCGGGCCGATATCGAGAGAAAAGAGTGGGAGAGGGAACTGGAGGAGAAAGAAGAGAGTATATCCTTGGAAAGACTCGCAAGGGGTTGCGGGGAAAAGGATCGCGGCTGAATAAGGCACAGCTGCATACTAAAAGACAAAAAAGAGCATTTGAAAAGGAGAGCGAGAATAACAGCAATTACGAGACAGTGTGGGAGGTAAGAAGAGGAGGAATATTAGAAAAAACAAACTGTAAGCTTTAGTGAGAATGAGTGGAGAGTAAGCGGACTTTTTTAAACCTACAGTGGCGTTAGCATGTTTCATCCACATAGACAGTATACATGAGTGACAGTGCTGAGAGATGTGAGGACAGGCAGGTGTTATGCAGGAACTGCTCAGTGATAAGGTGGGTCCTCACCCTGTCCTAGTACAGATTCCCTCTCCTACTCTCCGTCAGTTTGTTCATGTTTGTATGCTTCGAGTTCAACGGAGACTGCAGATAGGGTTGCACATTGCACAACTATTGACACACTTTCGGGGAGCATGATGAACTCAGTCACCCAAGACTGCCTGTCACTACAGGAGTCATTGCCTCCTGAAGTTAGATTAAGTTATTCATGACAGCATTGTCATGTGACAGCATTGACAGCAAGTTAAGTTCATTTTTCTAAGTTCTTCAAGTTCATTTTTCTAAGTATACTTAAGTAAAGTTCAAGTATATTTATGTAGTATGTATTCTAACATCAATGTACTAGTATTTTACTTGTTAGTGTACTGTTTCAAGACAGCTTGGGACTAAATTGGCCCACTTTTTAGTGTGTAAAAGTATCATTTAAAGTATACTTTAAGTGTAACAGTGGTAAACTGAGTGTACTACTATATTACTAATATATATTTTGTTACTGCAACTAATCTACAAGAGAACTTATATACTGATAATTTATTGATAATATAATATACTGATAATAATTATATTATATATTGTCTCTAAGAAATATAAACTAGCAGTGTCTTACGCTAGTTTAGTTTCTGAATGACTCGGTGCTTTTGTTTGAATTGGTTAAATGAATGACTCAGTGACTCACTCATAAAAAAAGTCACTTATCGCCACCTATTGGTGTATATTACAGTTTAGATATATAACCTTTACTTGTTATCGACAAACCATAGATTAATTGAATTATACAATAAAACATATTATTTTAAAGTTGAATTCTTGACAAAATGAATATTGTATATTAACAGTGGAGTACATTTTATAGTAGATTAAATTAAGTTTTGTTTGATGAGGCCATATCTTGCTCCTCCACAGACATACTTACATGTAGTTGTTGTAAAAGTTGCTAATGACAGTGTTGTATTTCCAGAAATTGATTCAATTTTGAAACCCTGTCAGCATACTGATTGTATGCGCAAATTCTGAGTGTTCTCCATGCACCCATATGGAGGCCTCTGCATAATTGTCTGGCCTAGTAAACTCTACATTTCACAAAGATGGCAATATCTGAAATCATTGTCCTTGTGGGAAAATAGTTTGGAAAATAGTTTATAAATCATACTAAGTTATGCATATCGATGATATGAGCTGCCGGCGCATTTAATTACAGTAATCATATCTCACTGAATTCCGAACTGATTTTCACACGGGTTTTGTGCTGCAAAGGTCTATGATACAGGACACATGAGATATTTTATTCACAAAATATGACCAAAAGTACGGTTATGGTTAAATCTTAAATCTTACTTGTGAAAAGTAATTCCCCAGTGATAGTCCGTCGATTTGAGCAGGAATATGCCGCACAGTGCTCTGTCATCTACTGATGCTATGCAACACAATAGGAAAATGACCAGTTCAAGATGGCGACCGGATTTCCTACCCTATCTCACGACCAATTCGAACGAATTCGTACGAGTGATTCAAAAGTGGCTAATTCGTACTAATTCATACGACCTCACTCGTACAAATTTGTACGATTTATCTAAAGTTAACCCACGTGACGGTTATGTTTAGGGGCGGGGTCAGGGGTAGGTCATTCGTACGAATTCATACTAATTGGCTAATTCGTAAAATATGTACGATTTAGCTAAATCGTACTAATTCGTACGAGTGAGATCGTACAAATTGTTACGAATTAGCCACTTCGTAAAATTCGTACGAATTCCCGTGAGATCGGGTTGGGATTTCTCAGTGCCCAGTGGCCAATAGGGCATCCAGTCTCTATAAGATATGTATGGGCACACTGGTGTCCTGCTTGCTCCAAAGTCCCACTTCAAGGGCTTTGCCATCTGCCCTTCGAGGGGAGTATGGCATAGCACGAGCAATAAGCATGTCCCAGCCGGGTTTGTCGTTTATTTGGTTGCCCTGGAAACATTTTCGTTGTGGTCTGTGTTATTTCAGCCCGTTCTCACCCCCAAGGCGTCACTTAACTGACGCCTTGGGAAGAATTTGGACATGCTTCAATATCTGACGCTTTAGGCGCCCTTTAGTGTCAGTTAGATGACGCCCTAGGATCGCGTGTACCCTACCCCCACCCCACACCTAAACTTAACCGCGTCCTCTAACTGACGCTTTCCTTTAGCGTCAGTTAGATGACGCCGTAGGATCGCGTCATGTAAGTGACGCTAAAGGGCGCCTAAAACGTCAAATATTGAAGCATGGTCAAAGGTGACGCCTTGGGGTGAGAATGCGTTGGTTATTTGCAGCGTGTTTCTGTATTTGGAGCACACGTATTGTGGAACTGATGATGATGTTTTATTAATTTGCAGGTGTGTTTTTTTTCTATTTGTGCACATTTGTTTTTTTTATTTGCACGTGTTTGCTTCAGTTGTAGTGCGTTGAGCTCTCTCGGCCACCGTTGAGCCCAAAAGTTACAGCAGTGCAAAAATGATATGACTCATTTAAACAATTTTTTTCATTTGGCTCTCTTGAATAGGGGTGGGATTAATTAAATGAGAATGAAGCTACCCTTTTTGCACTGTGCTCTGTGTGTGTACTGTACTATATTGACGTGTATGTTTGTGTGTGAGAGAGCAAATCTGAAGTCTAAAAAAAACCTATCATGACATCTCCGTCTTTATTTTACAGCGGAAATACTTAGTTTTGTGATGAGATCCCCAATACAGTTTCTGATTTACAGAGTGCAGGAAGACACACATGCAAACAGTGTAAAATATAGAAACACATCATTTGCTCTTTGTAGAGTACAGTAGATGCAAAGCAATCTGAGCCGATGTGCAGGCAGTGCCTGAAAACCACATTCCAAAATAGCACACCCAACTTGATCTGTGATCCCATAAAAAGCACATATACAGTAGTAGTATAAGCCAACGCACTCAATGAATCATGAGGAAAACCCTGTTGAGCTGGGAGTGGCTGGTGTGGCATTTTGTGCAGAACACCCACAACAGCTTCTGCTGTAATTCCTCTCATACAATCACTAAACACAAGAAGACTCCCTTGTACAAGGGCTGACAATGCAGCTCACTGTTTGATTGTTATCTAACACATAACGGATTGCTTTATTTGTTTCAACTGAAGTTTTCTGTATCTCACATGTACAAATCTATGAAAGTCATTGCATGATAACAAGAATAAAACCTTGTAGCATAATGCATAAGGGTTTCATGCAATGTATTTCACAAAAGAAGGCTCTAAAATGATAAAACAATAGATATTTTTAAGTGTGACTTGACTTTAGGTTCCAGAAAGTGTTTTGAGGCCACTGTATATTTGCAAGAGTGGACAGTACTTGAGTAATTGCACTGTAATTGTAATTAGGGAGTGTTCAGGAAACCTGTTTACTGTCAAACAAACATTTTTTATTTTTATTTTTATTCCATGTTTCTAGTGGCAGAGACAACAAATTTGAACTTTGAATCAATTACATTCACAAGGGGTGAATATGAAGAGTTCAGATGCAAAAGCCTCTAAATGCCATTTGAAATTTTCTTCTTTAATGATGATTTTTATCAAACTTGTATATTTAAGTTCAGTAATTTCACTTAAATAACAATTAATAGGTAATTATCATTGCCATTTAAGTGAAATCACTGAACTTAAATATACAAGCTTGATAAAAATTATCATTCTAGAAGAAAATTTCAAATGGCACTTAGAGGCTTTTGCATCTGAACTCTTCATATACCTTTAACTCCTTTGAATAATCTTTAGACAGATATTCTGGAAGGTTTTTTAATGACTAAAATGTCTATTCAAGGTTAAATACAATGTACCTCAAAGTTACTTTAATGAGACAGTCTACTCTGTCGCCCAAATGCCTGAGTAAATATCTAAAGCCAAACCGTAATATTTATTTTTAATACTTCAGTACAATGTAAATACTTTTGTATACTCATAATACATTGAGTTTTTTTTTTTGTTTTTGTTTTTTGAGTTTGTCTTGTCAGATGAGCAGGTTTTAATGTTAGTTAGATCAAATAAACATGACAGGGTGTGTACTAGAATCTTCAACAGTCCCTCCCAAGCATAATGTGATCATTACATTAGCATATGTCAATGACATTGTTCACTTGATTGTCTAGAACAAACAACTGATCATAAAAAAGGCATGCAGCTTGTAATGGTAATTACGTGATTGGTTACTGTTGGCCAATAAGAGCCTGATGTGACAGGCACAGAAATAACACCAATATAGATTTTTCCAGTGCTTTTTGGAGATGTTGTTTTAAGTGTTCAGCAGGGTGGCAGACCGGCAGACAGTCAATTTGTTGTGTGTGCATGTGTTTGGGTCCATATTCAGTGGGTGTTTGGCTTTGATAGTTTTTTGTGTGCATAGCAGTTTATTTGGTAAAAATTTTTCTATTTGTGGGTCTGATTTTATTTATTTACCCTTCTAACCCCAGTTCTAAACAGTCTATGGAAATATATTCCAAAGTGAGTACATTGACCTGTTCCCTCTGAAAACCCTTCGCCCAAAACAGAGCGAGAGAGCGAAATGAGGAGTGACTGAAAAAATGTGAGACTATGAAACAAAATCACAGCAGCATAATGGCCTTCGGTTTGTTTTCAGCAGGTTCAGCTCCAATTGCAGAGCAACAGCAGTGCAGTGTACTTCCTCATTCCCTCGGCAGCGGACAGCAGGTTCCGATTTGGCCTGTGGTGCTTCAGAGATGTTTGTTTTGGCACGTTAACAAATTTAATCAGCCTGCTTTTTTCTCCTGGACCAATTTGCTTGGAAGATACTTTCTACTTGGTGTACTTTATAATTACTTCATGTGTATTCATATTTTATGTATGCTGGCATGCACCTGTAAATACCATGTGGCAATTTAATTAATATTATTAATTACATTAATTAATTTTTTTAATTGATAAATTTAAATAATAAAAAAATAATTTTTTAATTTAAAATTAATTTTTAATTAATTTAAAATGATTTAATTTAAAAAATAATAATTAATTATCCATCCATCCATCCATCCATCCATCTTCTTCCGCTTATCCCGGGCCGGGTTGCGGGGGCAGCAGTCTAAGCAGAGATGCCCAGACTTCCCTCTCCCTTGACACTTCCTCCAGCTCTTCTGGGGGGACACCGGGGCGTTCCCAGGCCCAGGCCCAGACATAGTCTCTCTAGCGTGTCCTAGGTCTTCCCCGGGGCCTCCGCCCAGTGGGACGTGCGGACGTGCGCCCAGCCACCCTGCGGAGAATGCTCATTTCGGCCGCCTGTATCCAGTATCTTGTCCTTTCGGTCATGACCCAAAGCTCATGACCATAGGTGAGAGTAGGAATGTAGACTGACCGGTAAATCGAGAGCTTTGCCTTACGGCTCAGCTCCTTCTTCACCACAACGGACCGGTACATTGACCGCATTACTGCAGAAGCTGCCCCGATCCGTCTGTCAATCTCCCGTTCCGTCCTACCCCCATTCGTGAACAAAACCCCAAGATACTTAAACTCCTCCACTTGAGGAAGGATTTCACCACCAACCTGAAGTGAGCAAGCCACCCTTTTCCGGCTGAGGACCATGGTCTCGGATTTGGAGGTGCTGATTCTCATCCCAGCCGCTTCACACTCGGCTGCAAACCGTCCCAGTGCACACTGAAGGTCCTGGTGTGAAAGGGCCAACACGACAACATCATCCGCAAAAAGCAGAGACGAAATTGTGTGGTCCCCAAACCTGACACCCTCCGGCCCCTGGCTGCACATAGAAATTCTGTCCATAAAAATTATGAACAGAACCGGCGCCAAAGGGCAGCCCTGCCGGAGTCCAACATGCACCGGGAAGAAGTCTGACTTACTACCGGCAATGCGAACCAAGCTAGCAAAGGACCCCTGACCCCATATTCCCGGAGCACCCTCCACAGGCCGCCTCGGGGGACACGGTTGAATGCCTTCTCCAAATCCACAAAACACATGTGGACTGGTTGGGCAAACTCCCATGAACCTTTCAGCACCCTGTAGAGAGTATAGAGCTGGTCCAGTGTTTCACGGCCCGGACGAAAACCACACTGTTCCTCCTGAATCCGAGGTTCCACTATCGGCCGTATTCTCCTCTCCAGTACCCTGGCATAGACTTTCCCAGGGAGGCTGAGAAGTGTGATCCCCCTGTAGTTGGAACACACCCTCCGGTCCCCTTTCTTAAAAAGAGGAACCACCACCCCGGTCTGCCATCCCAGAGGCACTGTCCCCGACCGCCACGCGATGCTGCAGAGGCGTGTCAACCAAGACAGCCCCACAACATCCAGAGACTTGAGGTATTTAGGGCGGATCTCATCCACCCCCGGTGCCTTGCCACCGAGGAGTTTCTTGACTACCTCGGTGACCTCAGCTAGGGGGATGGACGAGTCCACCTCTGAGCCCCCAGCCTCTCCTTCCTCAATGGAAGACGTGACGTCGGGATTGAGGAGATCCTCGAAGTATTCCTTTCACCGCTCGATGACATTCCCAGTTGAGGTCAACAGCCGCCCACCCCTACTGTAAACAGCATTGGTATGGGACTGTTTCCCCCTCCTGAGGTGCCGGACAGTTTGCCAGAATCTCTTCAAGGCCAGCCGATAGTCCTTCTCCATGGCCTCACCGAACTCCTCCCAGGCCCGAGTTTTTGCCTCCACAACCACTCGGGCCGCAGTCCGCTTGGCCTGCCGGTACCTGTCAGCTGCCTCCGGAGTCCCACAAGCCAACCAGGCCCGATAGGACTCCTTCTTCAGCTTGACGGCATCCTTTACTTCCGGTGTCCACCACCGGGTTCGGGGATTGCCGCCTCGACAAGCACCGGAGACCTTACGGCCACAGCTCCGAGCAGCTGCTTCGACAATGGAGGTGGAGAACATGGTCCACTCAGACTCAATATCTCCAGCCTCCCTCGGGATCTGGTTGTAGCTCTGCTGGAGGTGAGAAGATCTCTTTGACAGGAGATTCGGCCAAACGTTCCCAGCAAACCCTTTCAGTACGCTTGGGTCTGCCGAGTCTGTCCAGCCTCCTCCCCCTGCCATCGGATCCAACTCACCACCAGGTGGTGATCAGTTGATAGCTCCGCCCCTCTCTTCACCCGAGTGTCCAAGACATACGGCCACAGATCAGCCGAAACGACCACAAAGTCGATCATCGACCTACGACCTAGGGTGTCCTGGTGCCATGTGCACTGGTGGACACCCTTATGCTTGAACATGGTGTTTGTTATGGACAACCGGAAACGAGGGATGGACAGTAAACCAAGTTCAGCTGATCTGAGAGGCCGTGTAGGATGGTAAGGGTGGAGTAGGTCAGACAAATATTGTGGAGCAAGAACATTTAATGCTTTGAATGTTAGAAGCAATACCTTAAAGTGGATACGTGATGCCACAGGTAGTGAAGTTCGTGAAGCAGAGAAGGAATGTGAGCAAAACGCCTAGCATAGTTTTAAACATACTGTAATCTTGCAATACGTTTTTTTGGGAGACCAAGAAATAAGGCATTGCAATAGTCCAGGTGTGATGTGATTAATGTATTAATTAAGGATTCAGCATCTGCTAAAGTGAGAGAAGATTGTAAACGAGCAATTTTGCGAAGATGGGAAAAAGAGTTTTTAACAAGAGAAGAAATATGAGAACCAAATGATAGAGTTTGATCGAATAAGACACCAAGGTTACGAATCGATGGCAAAGGCTTAATGAGAATTCCATCAATGTCAAAGGACGAGCCCCATCTCATGAAAGTTCGTATCTATAGCACGAATGTCATTTCTCGTGGCATTTATACACCA
Source organism: Pimephales promelas (assembly GCF_016745375.1). Next base: position 1,812,474 of record NW_024121577.1, on the reverse strand, counting down.
AAAACAGTTTTTGCGTGTATATGGTACGTGTTTTTCGTGTGCATATGATACACACTTTTTGGCTTATAATACACACACACTCCCCACCCCCCTCCCCCCTAAACCTACCCCAGGGTTTTTAAGTGCATAGCATTTGCACGCAAAAACCATTTTTCTTGTCTTCTTGTTTTCTTGTCATTTAATTTGAGGACATTCAGTGGCATCCAATGCTTGATGTCCCTGATACATGCACTAAGTGAGTCAGGCCTATCAGAGCTGGTGTTGAGATATATTTGTATCATCAGCATAGCAGTGGAATTTAAGTCCATGCCTGCGTATGATGTCACCGAGTGGATAAATGATAAACAATAGTGGGCCAAGAACCGAACCTTGAGGAACGCCCTGTGTAAGTGAGGCAGTGTCAGATCTAAACCCTTGTATAGTGATATAAAACTTTCTGTAACTGATGTATGAAATGAGCTAGAAAAGAGCAGAGCCAGTGATGTCAATATCAGAAAGCCAGTAGATCAATATTTCATGGCAAACTGTATCAAAAGCAGCCCTTAAATCAAGGAACATCAAAAATGTTTGCCCTGAATCCACAAACAAAAGAATGTCATTGACCACCCGAGAAAGGGCAATTTCAGTGCAATATGAAGGGCAAAATCCAGAAAAGGTTCAAAAAGACCATTAGCATCCAAGTGTGTTTGTAAATGTGAAGCAACAACCCTTTCAAGGACTTTGCTCAAGAATGTTAAATTGGATATTGGTCTGTAGCCCATATTTAGGTGGTCAAGGGCTGTTTTTTTAAGAATCGGGGTCACCTCAGCCATTTTTAATTCGGCTGGAATAACGCCAGACACCAAACTACAATTTATCATATGTGTTATGAAGGGAGCAACCTCAGGCACACACAACTTAAACAAAACAGTTGGGGTAGGATCAAGCCGGCAGGATGTGGAATTTGACTTCACAATTAGATCACTTGGTAGCAGGAGTAGTTAGAGTGAAAGCAGAAAGAGAGTTTGTTATTTTTGTCAACAGTCACGTACAATCTAACTTTTTTTTAAACCTTTCCATTTGAATTCTTACAGTATTAATTCAGCTCTTGCGGGTAGTTCAGTAGAATTAATGGAATGGAATGTCCTCATTCCTTTATATCTCCCGGGACTCGCGTGCGGTGCTGATATCTGTCTCTCATTAGCAATCGTGCCCTGCTTCATACCACAGTCATGTGAAAAAAAAAAAACATGAATGTTTTCACTTATCCAAATATTATTTCCCCATAAACATGATTAGATCCATCGGCACGACGACAAGTTACATGATTCCACGCTCATCAATCTAAGCCTTTATTATTGTTTTGAAGAGGTTAGCTACCCCTAACATTGGGAAAATACATATTGTAAACCTTTAAGCAAGATATTTACTCCAAAGGATTCAAATGAAAGATTTACTATTAGATGCTCCACTGTCTCTATTCATTTAAAGTAGTCAAATAAATATTCTTGGCAAACACAGCCCTGGAGAGTATCCACACCCAGGTGTGATGGTCAGTAGTCTCGTCCAGAACATTATAGCATAATAGATCAAATAGCAGCACTGAGTAACTTGTGCTGAACGAATAATTCATTTGGTTGATTATTTGCACACACAAAAAAGTAAATTTTAATGTCTCTTCCTATACAGCAAGAGCTCATCTCCTTAACCCTGTGGATAAAAACTAAATAATGGTTTGTCTGTCTATGAATGCAGGTTTTGTCTTCAAATGAATGCAATTCCAGAGAAGCAGTACTTTGACTTCAGGCTAATCACACAGTTCTTTGAGTTCAACTGGTAATGATGTCATTGACAGACATGATATGAGGCTTGAAGGTAAAAAGGTTCTGAAAACTAGACTTGATATTCCTTTCATTATCTTTTGTGACAGGTTAAGTGTCATTTTTCAAAAACATCCCATCTGAATCATAACCATCATTATACTCCCAAATTCCAAGCTATTATGTGCAAAATTATATTACTCAGTTAATCCAAGCCGAAGTTTGGTAATCTTGAAAGGAGCTTGTGCCGTATCCACTTGGCCCTGGTGTAGCCCTGTAATTAAACGGGTGGGTAAAGCCTTAATTAGGTTAGCCTCTTCAATTGAGCAGGTTCTGCTTAAAGATGTTCACATTCAATAAATGACACATCCTGCTAAGTGTGGCAATGCTTCTGTCTATTCTATGTCTTGCTAATAGTGAAGATATGAACTATACGCAGCAGGGGTAGGGGGGATCACAATCACATCTGACTCATGATGTCTCACCCATTGTGGGAAAAGCAGAGTATAGTAGCACAGAGTGCTTGTTAAAGTTTTTATCATGGGTAGATATTACAGTAATTGATTGCAGGAGAGCAGAACTGTCTATCAATGGCTTGAAGGGTCTGAAATCCCCTTCCCAATGAGGAATGTAGAGATTGTCTTATCTGAAGTCTAGAGCATGGATAAGCTCACTTCATCTTTAAAGCAGTTTCATATCACAAAACTATGGAGGGAAACCACCTCAAAGCTATCTTACTCTCTCCACTGTCATCTCTTCAAGCCTGTTGATTGGAATAGGATGGAGGAGTGTACTGATGTCACGCGAACAACAGTACCGCATTTTCTTGGGTGCTGGGTGGATGATTTGTGTTTGGCCGGTGGTTTTGCCATTGGACGTGTCAGATGAGTGTCTCCCTCCACTTGAGACTCGCTGTTTTGGGGATTGTGTTTGTAATATGGCTGGCTATCCATACAGATGTCTCAATTTGATTCATTAGGGTACATTTGATTTATAATGTCATTCTGCTTACACATGAAATACATTCTCTCGCTGATAAAGCAGAAAATTCGACAGTGTTACAGAATGATTTGAGTGGCAATTTGTATTTTGAACTGTTCATTGACAACTAGCTCATGAGAGTTGATTGGGTCACTCACGCTGTATGTTTTTGATTCACTTAAAACAAACAGCCTGTGAAAGACATTTGGTAATGAGTCGGGCCGCACTGGTCGCTCTGTATGTTTTTGATTCACTAAAAACAACCAGCTCATAAGAGTATTTTGTCTGTCAATCAGACTACGTTTTTGCATCAAGCTCAGTAGATGTTTTGTGCAATTATTTTGCAGTACACAGTGATTTAATATCACATTAGTGGACCAGTGCAAGGGTCCTGAAATACACACAATATACATAAAACCTATAACTGGATCACTCAAATATCTGTAACACAGACTGAATGTCACTGGATATTGCTTTATTAAAGCTACACTGTGTAATTTTTACCCCCATCTAGCGGTGAAAAGGTATATGACCATCCAGTGAATATTAGTGTCTATTCCTCTCAATTCCGATTTCGTTTTAACTCCTACGGTGGCCAATGTAGTCCAAGTTTAACATGGCTTCCAGTTCGACCTCGTCCATGAGTGTTAACTCAAACGTAAACGCGAAAGGCGAAGCTTGAATTAACGGGTATGTCCCTCTTTGGCTAATGTACTTTCAAGATGGAGGGACAACATGCCGACCGACATCAGAACCCCTTACCCATATGTATTTTCAATGGCATATTATACAGTCACGGGAATACTTTATTACTTGAACGAAGTAAATATACATTAATGAGCACACATATTTTTGAAAGAACTAAGTGTTTTTAGCTAAGAATAAACTAAAAGAGTTACACAGTGTAGCTTTAACAAACACTACTTTATTAACAAACAATGTACTCATATTACAAGCATATATCAATGTTGTCCCCCATAATGTATGAGAATGCAATTTTACATACTTTGGAAGAAAGTTGACACCTAGTGTGCTGTACATAAATCAGAACAGTAAGTAGGTCACATGTACCACACTGACAGCTGGCCTGAACTCACAGTGTTAACATACTTGGAGAGTTTGAAATTGTGGGTTGATACGACAGTGTGGCCTGTCCCAGTGTTCTGGAGATAGAGTGTGTCTCACATTCTCCCCTCTTTACCCCCCCTCCATTATACCCTTCTCCCTTGCCTGTCTTTTGTCATGGCGAGATTCCATGCACAGCTTTTTGACAAAATAAACAAGAGTGGATGTTGCCAAAGAATTAATAAATGGTTCACAAACAGATAGAAACATGGATGCAGATGAACATGTGCCTGCGGTGGGTGGAGAAGTCCTGTACATGCCACCAGAGAGAAGCTTGTCGTTTTCACCGGATGATCATGAATCAGCAGTGAAAGTAAAGTTTTAATTATGAACTCAGCAGAAAAACTTTCTAAATCTTACTGAATCAATTTCTGATTTATTTCAGTAATTTATACACTTTGGCGTTTTGGTTCTGTGTATACTATAATTAATTTGAATATAAATGTGACTCCCCTCCTTATGTACGTAAGCTAATGATGACAGCTTCATGCTCACAATGTTATAATTAAAAGAGTAGTTCACTTTTAAAAAAAAACTTTTGCTGATAATTTACTCATCTAAGATATCCATGTCATTCTTTCTTCAGTCGAAAAGAAATTAAGGTTTTTGATGAAAACATTCCAGCATTTTCTCCATATAATGCACTCAGTGGGATTTATTTTTGTTATTTATTTTTTTAAATGAGCGATCGCTTCGCTTGATAACACCCTTATTCGTCGTCTGAAATCGTTTAAAGCCCTTTAAACAGTTTGCATTTTGCACTGAAACTGTCTTTTGGACATTGAACCGTTTGGTTCCCATGCACTGAAGTGCATTATATGGAGAAAAATGCTGGAATGTTTTCATCAAAAACCTTAATTTCTTTTCGACTGAAGAAATAAAGACATGGACATCTTGGATGACGTGGGGGTGAGTAAATTATCAGCAAAAGTTTTTTCAAAAGCAAACTACTCATTTAATAGCTATTAATAGAATAACTCAATTTAGAAACCAAGAAATGATTTTATTTACTGTATATCTACACTAATTGCCATTTTATTTAATTTTATCTTTGTTTTCCTAATTGTTATCTTTGTTTGGATGTTCTGCACACAACCTCACAAGCTTCTCACATGAGCAACACCATGCCACTCTATGTGGACTGATATTGTCATGAGTCTGGTTCTTTCTTTCGGTTTTCTTTCCTTTGTCTCCCTCTGCCGGTTAGACATCATCATTTCTTCTCTTTCCACACGCTTACACTTCTATTTTCTCCTCCTTTCATTACCGTCAGCTGATTCTCATATTCTCATCAACTACACACCTGTTCTCTATCTTCTCCTCATCCCCACGCTACTTCTAGCCCTCTCTTCCTTGTCTGAATTGTCGGATTATTGTTTGACCCTAACGTATGTTGGATCGCTGTTGTTTGACTTCATTGAGTAATTTTTCACCAGTCCTGTTTTGTCCTGTCCAGTCTGGTCCTGTGTGTCTGAGAGGATCATTGCCTACCGCTGTGCTATACTGCTTCTGTGTTACTCTCAGCAGTCGTCGAGGAGAGTAGCTGAGGGTCTGACTACAGGAGCGCTGTACCAGTTCCAAAGCTCCCGACCACTCTGGGTGGCCAGCTGAGGCCCCTTATCTCCATCTGCAGAGCTACTTTCTGTTCTCTTCTGTGAAAAGACATTTTCTGTTATTCAGCCTGTGAGGCGGTGACTTATTTTCTTATTAAAGTTTTGAGTTATTTCTGCAACCTACTCTGGACTCCTCTGAATCTGTGACAGAATAATCCGACCACCAGGATGGAGCGGGCTGGCGATCATCCCATTCAAGCAGCCGTGGAGATGCAGGGAGCACTGTTGGGGAGGCACGACGAGGAGCTCACCTCGGCTCGCCGCGCTGTGGACTCTTTATCAGCACAAGTAGCCGATCTTTCCCAGCAGCTTCATGTAATCCGTCTGGAGGTTACTCGCTCTGTTAACCCGGAGTCACCTGAACCACGGGTAAATAATCCTCCTTGTTACGCCGGCGAACCGACGGAGTGTCTGCCTTTTCTGACCCAATGCGAGGTGGTTTTTTCTCTCCAGCCAACGACCTACGACAGAGAACGCTCTCGCATCGCCTACGTAATCTCCCTTCTAAAGGGCAGGGCCCGCGAATGGGGAACCGCGGTCTGGAACGCTGAGGGAGAATGTCTGAGTCATTACTCACGCTTTAGGGAGGAGATGCTGCGTGTCTTTGACCGCTCCGTTCATGGCCCCGAAGCATCCCGTGCACTTTCTTCATTGCGTCAGGGACGACGCACAGTTTCTGATTTCTCCGTGGAGTTTCGAACCCTCGCTACTTCGTGCGGGTGGAATGAGCCGGCTCTGGTGGCTCGTTTTACAGAGGGTCTCAACGCCGAAATAAGGGACGAGGTTCTGGCCCGGGAGGTTCCTACTAGTCTCGATCTTCTGATGGACTCGGCGTTACGGGTGGAGAAGCGCTTCGAACTGCGTCAACGCGCGCGCCACTCCAGCAACATGCTTTCACCGGTGAGCTTTGTCAACGCTCCGCTGTCTTCTCCTGATTCTGAGCCTATGCAGCTGGGAGGGATAAGAATCTCGGCTACCGAACGCCAGCGCCGGATCATCAACCGTCTCTGCCTTTACTGCGGTTCTGACAAGCACTTTGTTACCGCGTGTCCAGTAAAAGGCAGAGCTCACCAGTCATGAGAGGGAGACTGGTGAGCGCATCCTCCTTAGACCCTCTTCCGCGCTCCCGCACGACGCTGCCTGTGAGTCTCCGCTGGGCTCGCTCTTCTGCCACCTGTTCTGCTCTGATTGACTCTGGGGCGGAGGGAAATTTTATGGACAGGGACTGGGCCCTCGAGCAGGGGATTCCACTTGTTGATCTGCAGGACCCTTTCTCTGTCTTCGCCCTGGATGGCAGTATTCTTGCCCAGGTTTGCTGTACCACAGCACCGGTGAGTCTCACCGTATCTGGCAACCACACAGAGACAATTTCCTTTCTGATTTTTAGTTCCCCTCACACTCCCTTAGTTTTAGGCCATCCGTGGCTCAACGAACACAATCCCCAGATTGATTGGTCTAAGAATTTTATACTGTCCTGGGGGCTTTCCTGCCATGTTAAGTGTCTTGTGTCTGCTGTTTCTCCCGTGTCCCCTGTTTCTGTCTTTCAGGAAGATCCGGGGGATTTGACCGGGGTTCCGGAGGAGTACTTCGATCTGCGGGCGGTTTTCAGTCGCTCCCGGGCCGCATCTCTACCTCCCAACCGGCCATACGACTGTAGTATAGAGCTTCTCCCGGGAACCACGCCCCCCCGGGGAAGGCTCTATTCTCTTTCCGCACCAGAGCGCAAGGCTCTGGAGAAGTATCTCTCTGAGTCGTTGAACGCGGGTCTTATCGCTCCTTCTACTTCTCCAGCTGGGGCAGGGTTTTTTTTTGTGAAGAAGAAGGATGGTTCGCTGCGTCCTTGCATAGATTACAGAGGTCTGAACGCCATTACCGTTAAGAACAGGTACCCGTTACCTCTCATGTCTTCGGCTTTTGAGATCTTGCAAGGAGCGCAGTTCTTCACAAAACTAGACCTCCGTAACGCCTATCATTTGATCCGCATCAAGGAGGGTGACGAGTGGAAGACGGCGTTTAATACCCCTTTGGGGCACTTCGAATATCGCGTCCTTCCGTTCGGTTTGGTCAACGCACCCGCCGTGTTTCAAGCGCTCATAAATGATGTCCTCAGGGACATGTTAAATCTGTTTGTGTTTGTCTACCTAGACGATATTCTCATTTTCTCTCCTACTCTCCAAGTTCATGTACAGCACGTTAGACAGGTCCTTCAGCGTCTTTTAGAGAACCGTCTTTTTGTTAAAGCCGAGAAATGCACCTTTCACGCCCCTACGGTTACGTTCCTCGGCTCCGTTATCTCCGCTCAGGGGATTAGTATGGATCCTGTCAAGGTTCGTGCAGTTATTGACTGGCCTATCCCCGAGTCTCGTGTCGCTCTTCAGCGGTTTTTGGGGTTCGCGAATTTTTATCGACGGTTTATCCGGGGTTTTAGTCAGATTGCGGCTCCCCTCACCGCGCTCACGTCGGTTAAGTCACAGTTCTCCTGGACTGTTGCCGCTCAGGCGGCTTTTGAGCGTCTCAAATTTCTCTTTTCTTCCGCTCCTATTCTTATCACTCCAGATTTGGAGAGACAATTCATTGTCGAGGTCGACGCGTCGGAGGTGGGTGTGGGGGCTATCCTCTCTCAACGCTCCCCCGTTGATGAGCGGATCCACCCCTGCGCTTTTTTCTCACATCGTCTTACCCCCGCCGAGCGGAATTATGATGTGGGGAATCGAGAGCTCTTAGCTATTCGTCTTGCTTTGGGGGAGTGGCGTCATTGGCTGGAGGGATCGGTTGTTCCGTTCATAGTTTGGACCGACCATAAGAACCTCGAGTACATCCGTTCTGCCAAAAGGCTTAACGCCCGTCAAGCTCGTTGGTCCCTTTACTTTACGCGCTTTGATTTTACCATCTCTTTTCGGCCGGGGTCCAAGAATCAGAAGCCTGATGCTCTCTCACGTCAGTTTCCTTCCCCTGAGACCATGCCTACGGAGGAGGGGATTCTCCCCCAGGGGGTGATAGTAGGCGCGGCCATCTGGGGAATCGAACGTCTGGTTAAGCGTACGCTGTCTCACACTCGAACGCCGCGGCTTTGTCCTAAGGGTCTTTTATTTGTTCCCCCATCTGCCCGCCGCGCCGTAATCCAGTGGGGACATTCTTCTAAATTGTTCGTCCACCCGGGGGTCAGGGGTACGATCGCCGCGGTCAAACAGAGGTTTTGGTGGCCCTCTCGCGAACGTGACATTCGGCGTTTCATAGCCTCCTGTTCGATCTGCGCCCAGACGAAGGGTTCTAATAGACCTCCGGCGGGGTTTCTTAGGCCTCTTCCTGTCCCATCTCGTCCATGGGCTCAAATTGCGCTTGATTTTATCACGGGGCTTCCTCTCTCCAGGGGTAACCAGGTCATTCTCACTGTAATTGACCGTTTTTCCAAAGCCGCCCATTTCGTCCCGTTGCCTAAACTTCCGTCCGCCAAGGAGACCGCTCAGGTCGTTGTTGATCACGTTTTTAGGATCCATGGTCTTCCGGAGAACGTAGTTTCGGATAGGGGACCGCAATTCTCGTCTCTCTTCTGGAAGGAATTCTGTCGCCTCATTGGCGCTTCGGTCAGTCTCTCCTCTGGGTATCATCCCCAGACGAACGGTCAGGCCGAACGCGCTAATCAGACGATTGGCCGCCTATTACGCTGTTTAGCTTTTCGCAATCCCGCGTCCTGGGCGGAACAACTTTCGTGGGCTGAGTATGCCTATAACTCCGCTCCAGCGTCTGCGACCGGCTTTTCGCCTTTTCAGAGTTGTTTAGGATACCAGCCTCCGCTTTTTCCATCCTCCGATTTGGAGTCCAAGGTGCCTTCCGCCCTAGCTTTCATCCAGCGCTGTAAACGAACTTGGAGAATGGTTAGAGCTGCACTCTGTAAGTCTCGCTCTGTCACTCTTCGAGCCGCTAATAAGCGTCGAATCAAGAGTCCGCGATATGCTTGTGGTCAGAGGGTTTGGCTTTCGACTGCCAACCTCCCTCTTCAATATCCCTCGCGCAAGCTCGCTCCCAAATTCATTGGACCATTCCGCGTTGTTAGGGTCCATAGTCCGGTCGCGGTCAGATTGAGATTGCCGGCCAGTCTGCGTCGGGTCCATCCGGTGTTCCATGTGTCTAATTTAAAGCCCGTAGTTCGCGCTCCTCCGCGCCCTGTCTTGTCTCCGGTCCGTGTCGAGGGTGCTCCCATTTACCGTGTCCGCAGATTACTCGACGTTCGCCCCAGGGGGAGGGGTCATCAGTTTTTGGTCGATTGGGAGGGGTATGGTCCTGAGGAGAGATGCTGGATCCCCTCCCGGGACGTCCTGGACCGCTCGCTGATTGACGAATTCTTTCGCGCCCGTCAGTCATCCTCTGGTGCGCCAGGTGGCGCACCTTGAGGAGAGGGTACTGTCATGAGTCTGGTTCTTTCTTTCGGTTTTCTTTCCTTTGTCTCCCTCTGCCGGTTAGACATCATCATTTCTTCTCTTTCCACACGCTTACACTTCTATTTTCTCCTCCTTTCATTACCGTCAGCTGATTCTCATATTCTCATCAACTACACACCTGTTCTCTATCTTCTCCTCATCCCCACGCTACTTCTAGCCCTCTCTTCCTTGTCTGAATTGTCGGATTATTGTTTGACCCTAACGTATGTTGGATCGCTGTTGTTTGACTTCATTGAGTAATTTTTCACCAGTCCTGTTTTGTCCTGTCCAGTCTGGTCCTGTGTGTCTGAGAGGATCATTGCCTACCGCTGTGCTATACTGCTTCTGTGTTACTCTCAGCAGTCGTCGAGGAGAGTAGCTGAGGGTCTGACTACAGGAGCGCTGTACCAGTTCCAAAGCTCCCGACCACTCTGGGTGGCCAGCTGAGGCCCCTTATCTCCATCTGCAGAGCTACTTTCTGTTCTCTTCTGTGAAAAGACATTTTCTGTTATTCAGCCTGTGAGGCGGTGACTTATTTTCTTATTAAAGTTTTGAGTTATTTCTGCAACCTACTCTGGACTCCTCTGAATCTGTGACAGATATCAGGAAACCTGCCCCTGTTCTCAGAATGTCAATCTCAAACTGTTTCCTCCCCGTTATGCACTTAAGGACTTGTTTGGGGACTTTGTGTCCATGGCGCTAAACATCATTCTCTTCTTTACCACAAACTATTAGTACCCATGACAGGGATGTACAGCATTCAGTTCACTGTTCCCAGTCAAGATAACAGTTTGCCTGCTGCTATCGCTGTACTGATGTTGTCCTATATGACTTCCTGTTTTTCTTTTGCATGGCTCAACTTCATTCCATTTTATGCTCCTTAAAAAGATTCCCCATTGTATAACAGGTCTGACTTACTTTACCTAGTCTGAAGATGAATATGTTTGCGGTAAAATGTTACGCATTCCGATTATGATAGCTGTGTAAAACCGAGTTTGTAAGTTTGCCACTTGCACGAACAGAACAGAAAGGAGTTGTTCACTTTTAAAGAAAAAATTGCTGATAATTTACTCACCCCCATGTCATCCAAGATGTCCATGTCTTTCTTTCTTCAGTCGAAAAGAAATGAAGGTTTTTGATGAAAACATTCCAGGATTTTTCTCCATATAATGTACTTTACTGGCCACCAAACGGTTCAAGGTCAAAAAGACAGTTTCGGTGCAAACTGTTCAAGGGCTTTAAACGATTCTAGACGATGAATAAGGGTCTTATCATGTGAAACGATCGCTCATTTAAAAAAATAAATAACAAAAATAAATCCCACTGAGTGCATTATGGAGAAAATGCTGGAATGTTTTCATCAAAAAAATTAATTTCTTTTCGACTGAAGAAAGAATGACATGGATATCTTAGATGAGTAAATTATCAGCAAATGTTTTTTTTTTAAAAGTGAACTACTCTTTTAATTATAACATTGTGAGCATGAAGATGATGTGTGACTCCAATTCGAACTCGTTCATCAAAATGAATGAATCTTTTTCCAAGTCAATTTGTTCATTTTGTTTGTTGAATGAACCAAATGACTCAAAAAAAGATTTGTTCATTTTGATGAAAGAGTTCGAAGAGGAGAGTCACGAACATGCATCACAGAACAGAGCAAGACAAAAAAAAATTTTTTTTGAAATGAGCGATGGTTTCGCTTGATAAGACCCTTATTCATCGCCTGGAATCGTTTAAAGCCCTTGAACAGTTTGCACTGAAAGTGTCTTTTGGATCTCGAACCGTTTGGTTCCCACTGAAGTGCATTATATGGAGAAAAATCCTGGAATGTTTTCATCAAAAACCTTAATTTCTTTTCGACTGAAGAAATAAAGACGTGGATATCTTGGATAACATGAGGGTGAGTAAATTATCGGCAAAAGTTTTTTTGAAAGTGACCTATTCCTTTAATGCCAAGTGAGAGTACATGCAAGTTTGTTTGATAGAGAATGTGAAAGACTGTTTTTAATGTGCATTTACAGTGCGTCTAAATGTGCATACTCATGACCTCGGGTTCACATCCAAAATCCACAATAACAAACATAGCTCAACTCTGCAGGAGACACTTCATAATGTTTCCCAGACTCACCCTTCATCCACCCAGTCTAATTGATGTTTCTGCCCTCCATTTCCTTTGCTTTGCACTGTCATAATATCAGTATAAGAAGCCTGACTATAAATTACAAACTAACCTCACCTCATTATACATCATTCTATGTAAACCCTTTTATAGACAAATCCCACAATGCCCACAGCTGCACATCTCTCAGTCTCTCACTCTCATTCTGGGTGCTCCAGAGGGGCCATGGGGCATCACTTTCTCAGGGTCCACTGCTGCACTGGCACTGCCATGCCTGCTAGAGTCCAGCTGGGTCTGAGATGGATGGCAGAAAAGGCTGTATTGACTGAAGTGTGGGAACAGGGGCTGTATGTGCGTTACCAAAATCTGTGACTGACATCACTGGCAGGCTTTGTGCAATGACATCATGGTCAGACCCCATCTGCAGTCTAAATGTTTGAGAAAAGGCTTTTTTGAGTGCTCAATGTTTCTAAATTGAAATAGCATAACAACGGGAACACCATGGTGATGGGTTTTCAGTCTTTCTCAGCACTTAGAGGTCTGTGTTGTGTTTTATACCAGTATATTTCACTAGAGGTCAGTATTACTTGCTGTGTCTGTATAAGTATTTCACAGGAACAAAATATCAACGAGCTTCCCTGTCAGTCACCATATGAAATAAAATGTTATTTTCAAGAAATGTTTATTTTAAGGCCCCCTCCCCTAGCAATAGCTCATGTTGTTGTACTTCTGTCTTTTTTAAGGATTCAAAAGTGAATTGATGAATATATGAAGAGTTCAGATGCAAAAGCCTCATTTGAAATTTTCTTCTTTAATGATGATTTTTATCAAACTTGTATATTTAAGTTCAGTAATTTCACCTAAATAACAATTAATAGGTAATTATCATTGCCATTTAAGTGAAATCACTGAACTTAAATAATACAAGCTTGATAAAAAAAATCATCATTCTAGAAGAAAATTTCAAATGGCACTTAGAGGCTTTTGCATCTGAACTCTTCGTATAATGAATGGTTAGCCTACTGCAGATTAATTTAAAATATTTTAAATTAGCTGAGAACCCCTACTACACTATCCCAGATATCACAAGTAGGCCTGCATCGCGGAGATTTGATGTGCACGTTTTATTTGGAAGATGTGTTTTGGAAGACGTAGGCCTACTGCTCACGTGCAACGTGTCTGTCAGATGTTTCCTGTCATAGGCATTAGAAAATGTCTTTAAGATGCTTATGCTTGAGAATGTATGTAAAACTGACCTTTTAAAAACATTCATCAGGTACACAGCAGATGCTTCCAGACAAAGTCCTCTTGATAAAACATCTTGGAGGCATACGTGTGCGTATGCGGAGTATTTACATATAGATCTTTGTTGAGACAAGAACCGGACAACAACACAGTGCTGGCCCAGATCCGGGCCACATCTGGTATGTGTACGTAGCCCACCAGATGTGAGCCGGATCTGGGCAGACACAATGTTGCTGTCTGGGGATGGGCTTTCTGTTAGATTATTTCCTGCAGAATTATTATAATAGGCTAGCCTACTTTGTTTACAGTGCAGCTGTCTCACTTATGTTGAAATTGCAATTTTAATAATTAATACACATCTGCATACAGATCACAACCTTGTAACAGTTATCATTTACTAAAAAGAAGAGTGTATATAGGGCCAATAAAACACAGCAGTGTTCCTGACCTCCATCTGTCAGTATGACTGAACCTAAAGTTTCGCAATAAAACCTATCGCAATAAACGTCAGTATATTGAATATGCACCTCCAATGATTCAGTAATGTATGTATGAGACTAGTTTTCAAACACAACTACAAACAACTTTTGTTACAGCTCAGCCTGTCAGAGCGTGTTTGACTTTGAGCCTAAACAAATGACTGGTAGATTATGGGTTAACGGGCCGAGTGTTCCAGACGGGGCGGGGCCATCAGCCGCGATGGATTTGATTGGCTGCCAGTCACAGTGTCATGGATTCGGGGTGAGTTCAGTTTAAGTGACGCTCGAGTAGGGGCGTGTCATTGGCGAAATCAGCTGTAGAAACAATAACACACCAACGACGCCCCAAAATGAGAGCTTGCCTATAAATGTCAGTAATTTCAGGAGAAAGATCTAGGCATCTTTGACAGACTGAGGATAGATGTAGCGCACTTTACGGTTGTTTTCCACTGCAGTCTGCAAACTTGTTTCAGGGGATCTCTTTCAGATCAGCAGAGAAAGCGAGTGTGAAGATGCTGCCTTTGTGTCAGCCGTTACACACCAGCTAGTTAAACACAAACAGTCGAGACTTTTTCAGAGACGTCTCAGTCATTTAAAGGTTTGATTTGATCTCCTGCACCCGGCTTAACGGGAGCTAGGAGGAAACCACGCGAGGACTGGCATGTGGGTCAATTCTGGAAGCGTCGGAAGGTAAGGTGATAAAAGAAATTTCACTTTGTTTCACATCGCGACAATCATGCCGCATTTGCGGATTCGTAGTTACGGTTGCATTATTGCACTGAACGCTGCATCAAAACTGACTAGTAAAAACACACTAACGCCCATCCTTAAAACAACGCTTTATGTTGGAAACTTATGGCAAGCTGTTTTAACATCCATTTAAAAATAACTTCATTCATTCATTCATTCACTCATTCATTCATTCATGCACAGCTAACCTGCGTATTTTATTACTGCCTGACTAGGATCTATTCAGTTCACATTCTATTCACTCTCACATTACCATATCAACTCTGTGGTTCACATATCAGCTATTCACTGTTTGCTAGTTACCTTTTTAATATGCAATGACCATGTTTAAGATATAGGATAGATATCCCATTTTTTATCAGTTACTATATCACTAGATGTTGCAGTTTTATAATTGATAGAATCTATAGAATTGCTACTTTATAGTTCTATGAAAACTCTTACATTGAGACTGCACATGATGCACCGCATGACAAAGTGACGAAGGCAAAACCATTTGTTCTTATTAGGAACATTTATATGTAGCCAAATAATCCAATAGTAATCTGAAAGCCATCATGTAAACAACTTAATCGACCCGACTGAGCTCAATCTGAATGAAATTTCGATCAGATTGAAAGGGTCTAATCTGATCAGAGAGAATGTAAACACTTGATTGGATTGAAAACCGAAACTGGAAAGGATTGCGCGTCCAATGACATAGAAATGGCACAATGATATAACGCACGAAACAAGCTGCAGTTGTTAAATAAAATGTCATAAATGACTTTTGCTATTCTAAAATTCTCCTACCACTCATTTTCCGTGAAGTGAAGCAGAAAAACATCCCATCAATCCTCACCTCATACTCTCATCCACAGACACTTTATTTTGGGCACGGGAAGGGCGTTTTCAACTTTGCGATAAATATAAGAAGCATGGCAGACCAGTTTATGTGCTCCTTGTCTTCAAATCAGGAACTGAAATAGAAAAATAAACAGTGGGAAACCATATTCATGCAATATGTGCAATGTCGAAAATATATAGCTTGTGACATAGAAACGCACACATCAACCCTATCACTTAATTTATCGAAATAGAATATGGCATCAGTTTACTGTTTTGGGATTTGTCATGTCAATATTGGCTCTGACTAGCAGCAAAGGAATACTTACTAATAAAATTTGTTGCTGTCGGTATAATTATTAGTATAGTGAATAAGTTCTACTATATAATGAATAGTTACTAATTAAATTGAAAAAAATAAATAAAAAAATGTTCTACTCAAGTACCAGTAGCATAACAATAGTTAGTCTTAAAGAATAAATGGCTTGCCACAGGAAGTGTGTCTTTGTATCTTGTTGCGGCTCTCTTTTTCGCTTTGGCCAGTTTGTTGCTATGCATCTTCTCAGTCTTCATAGTACCGTGTTTTATTTGTATACTCATTTTCCACTGCGCACTCTGATTCGGTGGCGAGCATGGGCTTGGCTCACCTTTTCTTGCATCTTTTATCTCTCTTTCTTAAATGAACTCACATTTAATTCACTGGCATTCTCTTTCATCTTAAAGCGAGAAATCCTCTTACTGAGAGAACTCACTACTGGTTTATATTTCTCAATGAAGCACATTCTGAATGGGGTGCTGAATTAGGGCTTCATACAAGTATGAATGGGCATTTGTCAATGGCCGGCCGCCCCTACATATTTTTACACAATACTTTTACACCTGATCTAATCACAAGAAAAGGTCTTGAGCATTTGAATTCCCTGAAATTCCGCCATAATGTATTTTTTTATTGTGTTTTGTTTTTTGTGGCTTTGCATGCATGAGCCAGGTTATCCCGCTAATGCTATTGTGAGATCTTACGGACTCTTTGTCCATTATAATCCAGGGTGTTTTAGTCTTTTGCTGATTCAGCAATCATTATTTTATGATGTGATTGTTAGGCTTTGTTATTTAAACATTGCTTGTCGGCAATAAACTGCTGCTTCACACTCATTACAAACTGCTCTGTCATGCTGTTCAGAAATTGATAACAAAAGTGTGTTGTTCTTTTGCTTTTTTATGCTCACCTTATCAGAATGACAAGTGCTGCTAATCATAAAACAAATACAAATGTTGTGCGATCATCCATAGCAAAAATGGTCTTAGATAAGCCACCCCTCTCAGCGCTATTTGAATGCATTCGCTTTAGCTGGTCCATTGAGAGCTGAAGTCTGGGGACTCTATATACCTTTCCTTTCCTTTTTTTTTTTTTCCATGGGCTGACTTTAATGAGTCTCTCATTGCTGAGTATGCTCTCAAGGGTAAAGGTACAGTTGTATTTATAGTGCAAATGACAGCTTAGGTCCATAGGACTCATGACACTTGTGGTTCATGTGGGCCACTGTGCTAAATAGTTAAACTCTTTTTGAAGACTTAATTGGTGGTTCACTGTTATCAGCTTAACTTGTGCACATCTCGCTGTAATTACTACTTTGTTCTTGCTGATCTGAACTTGTTTGAGTATAGCATGGAGGACAAGAGTGTCAGTTGGCTGCAGTTGCGATCAATTAAAGCTTTTTTTGGGCTTAAAAATGATCCAAAATACAGACTTGCGAAAGTATAACCAGCCAGTGTTCAACGCTATCTGCTTGCCGTAGCTCGATTCAAAACGGTAAGCTTGTAATAAGTTTTTTAATTCCAGTGGTACTGGTGGTTTTCCGCGGGAGATTTGAGTCTTTGCGTCATTATGTCACACCTGTACACATAAAGAAGGAGTCTCGGCTAGTAGGCTATGTTGCGTGTGAGGATGTTGGAGGTGGAGATTTATAGCCTTTTCTCACAGCACTTGATATTATTATACTTATCAATTTGATGAACAATCTAGAAAGATTCAAACAACAATCACCAGTGATAACACATTCACCCGCTGTAAAATGCAGAAGACTTTGTTCGGACTTTGGAGTGACTAACTTCAAAAAAGAGACTGCATCCGGACCCATGCGAAAACAAGGATACATATCGGAAGGACATCATATGTAGTCACGCAATGCTTACGTTGTTAACATTAACAATATGAGAATAAAGTATAATTTGCACAGTTTTGATATGATAATCGATTTTTAGATTTAAACAGTGCAATTTACTGCAATGTCAGAACCAGGACAAAAGTGGATTTTTCTTACTAGTTCAGATGACATTTTCCAGTGAAAATTCTTATGTTGGTCATATTTACAAAAATAATAATCTGTGATTCTGAATGTCAGTATCCACACCAGCGCGGTGATTGACAGCTGCACACTCTCCTCAAACGGTGTGTTCATCTGCACTGTGGGGTGTAAAGTTGTAAAGTTGATCGTTTCATGGAATGATTGCAGATTTCGAACAGAGATGGCTACAAAGAGTAAAAACTTTGGACTGCATTTTTTAGGATCATCAGAAAATACTAGCAAATATAGGGCTATTGCCTCCAAAAAGTATTTGGGCACTTTTGAGCAAGTTGTTCTATTTAAGAAAATATAAGTAAATATCAAACCATCTGAAAGCTAGTGCTTTCTCAGAACTAACGTCTCTTTTCAGAGCCATTTTCAATTACTTTTAACAGATGTAAAGGGGATTT
Source organism: Pimephales promelas (assembly GCF_016745375.1). Next base: position 1,794,365 of record NW_024121577.1, on the reverse strand, counting down.
TTCCCAAGTATAGTTGGAAATGTAATTTCGAGTTCTAAATTCTGAGCATGTAAATGACTGAATAAAGTTGAAGGGGATGTAGTGATTTGGCATATTGCAGAAACCTTGATCTGTATTATAGCGGACATTATAAAATATATCTATAATCTATATCTATATCTATTTCATAATTTTGCTTTATTTAGGCTTTGTTTGTAACTTGAATGGGTGACATCATAACAAAGAGCAACCTGACAGATTCATTATGTCCAATGTTTTGCTTGAAAATTGTGATCTATGTGCTGTAGTTCTTTTAAAACCAGTTATTGATCATTAACAATCGTTTATTTTTTGTTATAAAATGCAAAGACATTCATCCATTAAATGGGACTTAAGCATCCACACACTTTTTGTGGCTACTGATGTGAAGTAGTTAAAACGTCCCTGATGCTATCACTCGGACAGTAGATCTCAGTGATTCAGTGGTTAATTCCTCCATTACACCCCAGTGACTGATGGCATTAAGGGGAAAGATCTAACTCATTCTCTGGTCTGAAGGACTCAGCACTCTGAACGACTTTGTGGCCTGGCTATAAAATGTCATTGATCCACTAAGAGACATTGACTCCTCTCAGTACAAAGGGATGTGGTGTAAGATGCTTCAAGGCTCTAAGCTGCAGTGGTACAGTTTGCTCAGTGCTTGCTATTTTGAATCAGCCTAGTATTTGGAAACACTGTACAACGCTGCTCCACTTTAACCTGTTTACTGGCAAGCAGGAGACCACCACGTTACATAAGTCGTCTGTGCTCATGGCATACCCTGTCTTCACATGTCCCATCTATAAACACTTAAAATATGCGTATGTAAACACCCATGCGGACACACTCCGGGCGAAACACTTTGCATTGATGGAAAATAAAGAAATTAGGTCACTATGATAGGCAGGGGTTAAGCCAGTTTATGTGTTAATATGGTTTGGGTTGATTTAGTTTGTATTGGATTTTCTTTTGATAAAAAAAGGGAAGTCTGGTTTCAGTGTAAAGTACAGGGGGCTTGCAGGTGCTCTCTAAGAGCGAGGCTTAATCGTGGATTCTGGTTATGTGACGGCAGAGAGAGCAGCCTTTGCCACTGGAGCTGTTATGTAACCCAGACACAGTGCAGGAGGGGTGAGCAAGTCTCCGCTGCCCAGCTGTCTAGAAAGACAGCTGGATAGAGAGGGGAAAGGACAGTCAAACTTACAGAAGAATACTCTAGTCTGAGATTTATCTCATGAGGAGATCCTGGAAATGTTTCATTTGAATCCGTAATTCAATTTTAGTGGTTGGCACTTGAAATATATGGACAGTGCTGTACTTTAGTTATTATAGCCTACCAAAAGACTTTATTGTCCATTAGCTGCCATATTTGCTTGTGGGTTGTAGTTGGTCCACAATGCTGTGATATTCTTCTTTCTTTCTACCTACATGATACACACACACACACACACACACACTGAGGCTGGCAGGACTGAATACAAGCAGACGAACTGTTGTGTGGGCCGTACAGTGTTTGTGAATGGAGTGGGCGTCTGCCACGCGTCTCATCTTTCTCTTTCTTTCTCTCTCGCTCATTCTCAGACCTCAGCTCCCTGTCACTAAAACAAGTGCTAGTGTGGCACACTGCTCGTCTCATTCCCCACGACAAAACACTGACTCACTCAACTGACTCTGCTAAAAGCTTCATGAGACATCCATGTCTCTGCTATCATTACTTTTATCATACACATTTGTTTGTTGCGTTTGTGTGCCACAAACGAAAACTATGCTCAGTTCGTAGAAATTCGGACCAAGTGTTCGGGTAAAGACAAAAACACAACACTGTAAATTGTCATCATTTAAAGGGGTAGTTGACCCAAAAATTCTGTCAGTAATTACTCACCCTCATGTTGTTCCAACTCCGTAAGACTTTCGTTCATCTTCGGAACACAAATTAAGTAGCCTTGAAATCTAGACGCACCCTAGTGGCAGAAAATGTAATTTGCAGCCAGGGTCATCCAGCAACTCTCTGTTGGCTTGTGAGCTGGAATAACCAATCACATCGTGAATAGAGTCGGTGGGCGGGCTTAACATAATGACGGCAGAGTTGCGACGGTTCCGCGTGAATTCACTGCTACTTGAAAACAAAGAAGATGGCTGGCGAACAGCGGTCTTTCGAATCGGCTTTGGCCGGAACTCTGGAAGACTTGGAGTTAACCTTTTCTTTGAGAAAAGAACAAAGAATGGCACTGAAGTCCATTGCTCTGACTACGTCACCGTATCACTCAATACGCTGATTATACACTGCCGCCATTTTGAAATCGAAAGCGAGGCTCCGCTGAGAAGAGCCCTGGAAGTACAGATAGACAACAATGCCTTTGACTACCAACCTGAAGCTGCTGCCGCGATTTAAACTATTGGATGTTAAAATCCAATATAGGATATGCAGTTCGTTCCTGCTTCTTATTTTACGTTCTGACAGTGTTGTAGTCGAGACCAGCTCACTCGAGTCTGAGTCGAGACCGAGACCATAGAGGGTCGAGTCCGAGTCGAGACAGAGACCAAAGATAGTCGAGACCGAGACCAGAGAGGTTGGATAACCTAAGGTTGGGTCTCAAACCAGACTTAAAGATATCTTCAAGAATATGTAAAATATTTGGTGGTAACAATAAAATTGCCACCATACTCAAACAGTAAACTAAATATACCATGGAATCATGTACACTGTAATGGTAAAAAGGCCAGATAGTGGTGTAGGGAATTTTATTATTACTTACAATTGTTACAATCAGTAAGTGCTCTTTCACAGAACACTGCACACGAATTCTGTGTGACTCTTACATGCAAACTGAATTATGGATGATAAGGCAAACATTTTCATAGTTGAGCAAGAGGCTCCACATCACATCTGACCTTGACATGGAAGCCTCTGCGGACTTATCCGTCCCATGTATATAAAGATAATAAATTCTTTATTTTTCAAAGATAAGTCAGATAATTAGCAGAGGTATTTGTACACCACTGAGGACATATTTATGAATAAAAATATTGTTTTTAGATAACAAATTACCTAAAAAGTTACACAGAGTCATTTTAATCAAAAATATGGTAAAAACAATAAAACTGAGAAATATTTTTACAATTGACTTTTTCTTTTTCGTGTGGCAAAGCTACTTTTTCACCATCATTACTTTAGTCGTCAGTGTCCCATGATCCTTCATATGATTGTAATATGCTGATCTGCTGCTCAAAAACCAATCTTATCTTTATTTATGTTGAAAATATTAATGTGTTTTTAATGTTTTGTTTTAATATTTTTGTTTGGAAAAATCTTCGAACAGTAGGCTATACTGTATTTTTTTATTTTATTTTTTTAAATCACTTTTTATTTTCCAAAGAAGATGGAAAGTCATACGGGTTTGGAATAATTTTCCAGAATATTTTTATTTTTTTATTTTTTTATTATTGAACTATCCCTGAATGTAATTTCAAACATATAGAAATTGACAATGTGTAGAAAGTTAAAAAGTGGAAACATTGTGGTTGATTGTTCAAAGTGCATAAGCTTGCACTCACACCTCTAAACCACCGTCCCACTTTTTGCACCCTGAGAGAACATACTCAAGTCTGTTTTTAAAAAAAAATTATTTCCCTCCCAATTATTATTTAAAAAGAAAATGCTTTCTTGATAATCTTCACCTAAATAGCATCCTCTATAAATGTTGATGACTCTCACATAACAGCTATAAAGATCGCTGTTAGATAACAGCAAGATCTAGTCACATTTACAGCTCAGCTTCATCGGCCCGTAGTGCCACCGTTACGTAACCCGTTAAAGAAGCTTCCTCCAGAGCACCCTTAACACCGACAACATTTCACAGAGGTGTCTCTCAAACCTTCTTCACTGATCCAAAATCTCAAAACTGGCTGTAACATTCTCCTCATGAGGAATTAACTGAGCACTGCTGCTCTAGATAAAACGTCTCTTGACCTCTTATAGGCCATTTTGACACATTACTAATCTTTGTCAGAATTGCCACCTTGCTATTCAGAATGAATTGAACGAATGAGAATCATTTTTAGTCCCCAGTACAGTATGTCACTGGAGGCCAGAACTGTGACGTCTTTGTCAGTGGAACAATAAACAGTAGCGTATTAATCTTTCATGAGCTCTTTTTATGGAACGTTAGCTGTCTTGGACAGCGGAGCTCATGACGGCTGTAATGTATATAGCTGTATCACTTCACTTTAGCTGTGTCAAAAGAATGCACGGCTCTTAGTCGGCCAAGAGTGTTGCCTGTGTGTTTATTCATGGAAATTCTTCATTGTTTCCCGGAAAGCTAATTGATCTGTGCAGCTCTGGAGACTTTTAGGGCATTTATCAAGGGTAATTCAAGCCATAGCGGGTGCACAGAGGAGTTACGGTTCCCAAAATCATTTGTATTTAATTTTATACAGCCTCTTTTATCATAGTGGTGTTTTAACATCGATTTTTTTATTATTTTTTTTTATAGCTCTGTGCACTTGCTCAAATGTAGGCTATGCGACTTCTTATTGAACAAATGTCTGCAGTCATTAATAAAAATCTCATTTTTTTTAGGGGTAAAAAAAGCACATCTTGTATTGCTTGGTTTTGTTTGAACCTAAATGAGAACTTGCTAGTTGTCATGGATATTAAGTTACAGTCGTACATGTTGGCACACAGGTCTCCTAATGATTTGTTTCAGACGCATCCCTCAGCAGGTTTTTTTTCTCTTTGCTCTGCAGAGAGCTTCAGTCTTGATGGTTTTGAGGTTTAAGTCAATGTTTACGTGAGCGTTTGCATTAATGCGGTTTGTTTCAGGAACCCGGGCAAAGCATGAGAATTTATGCTGTCTGGTTTACCGGTGTTGTCTCATACAAATCAGCATTACCACTGGGCTTTGACCTTAGGTGAATTCTTCCGAAAGAAAGAAAAATTGCTAGATGCCATTGTTCACGTCGACTGACGCTGTACAGCCAAGTGCAGAACTGTGTTGGCTGTCTTTGTTGTTCCTTCCTCAGACAGAAATAGCACCTGACCCAGATTTTTGTTTAAACTTTGAACATTTGGTGAATGAGTACTAGTCAGTATTGATGACGCCATTCATTACTGTGGATGTTGTTTTGAGTAACCACAATAAATGGAGTGAATTATTATCATTTTTTTTCTACCATAATTTTTAGTTTGTTATAACTTAATTGTAGTTTTGTTTTATTTGGACTTCATAGTAAAATGAATGGAACTGTATTAGAAACTGAGTTTATACTTCAGGATTTTTCGTCAATATAATAATAATTTCTCTCTATTTTGCTGTCTTTCAGGGCCCTCTCCATGGATATAGACACAGATTATGAGCGACCCAATGTGGAGACCATAAAGTGTGTGGTGGTGGGGGATAACGCGGTGGGCAAGACTCGGCTGATCTGCGCCCGTGCTTGCAATGCCACCCTTACTCAGTACCAGCTGCTTGCCACCCACGTGCCAACTGTCTGGGCCATCGACCAATACCGTGTGTGCCAGGAGGTGGGTAGACCTTTGGCATATTGTGTACATGTTGAAGAGCATTAAGTGTTGACATAAATAGTGTACTATAACTGTACATGCATGGCAATTGAGTACAACCTGTTTTACCAGTGTATTTACTGTATACTCTTTAGTTTATTAGTTATAAATGGTATAAATATATATTAGGGCTGTCAAACGATTAATCGCGATTAATTGCATCCAAAATAAAAGTTTGTGTTTACATAATATATGTGGGTGCAGCCGGTGCACTGTGTATAATTATTATATATATATATAAATATACACACATGCTTGTATATATTTAAGAAATATTTTCATGTATATACTGTATATAGATTTATATATAATTTATATTATATATAAATATAAATATTTTATATATAAATAATATTGTTTTCTTAAATATAAATGCATGTGTATGTATTTATATATATATATACAAAATAATTATACACGGTGCACCCACATATATTATGTAAAAACAAACTTTTATTTTGGATGCAATTAATCGCGATTAATCGTTTGACAGCCGTAATATATATATATACAATGTGTTTACTTGTATTTTTGTTCATTTATTTGTAATATTTATATATTAATCTCATTTAATTTTACTTTTTACTTTATTGTTAACTGTCATAATCCTAGCCAGGCAATTTCAAAAATGACATTTGTTCTTTATAAACTTGACAGAGTAATAAAGATGAATATAATAAATATAATGAGTTTGCATTGGTGTACTGGTAAAATTAAACCTTAATTAACTAGGTACTGGAGAGGTCACGAGACGTGGTGGACGAGGTCAGTGTCTCTCTCAGGCTGTGGGACACATTTGGAGATCATCACAAAGACAGACGCTTTGCTTATGGCAGGTCAGTTACACAAGAAGGAACTGGATTTAAACTCATGGTGCTCCGTGTCTTCATGGCTCTATGGGTTGTCAATAAACCATGTCATAGAACCCTTGCCTTGATACACACACGCAATTCATGTCCCACAATACCGTTGCTCAGATCAATCTTCCATTGGTTTTATTGGGATATCTCTCCACTCTTGGCTGTGGTATGTTTTGCCCTGCCAAGCTTTGATTATTGCCCTAATCCTCCCAGCTGGGAAGGTAATGTGCTGTAAGCCTAGCCAAAGAGCACTGCGTGGAGGCTCTTATTCTCAGTGCAGTGCAGGGCAGGGCAGCGGAGGATCAGTGGATCAGCAATGGTGCTTTGGCTCAGGGCGGTGCAGCAGATCACAGTAGCTGCTAAACCAAGCAGAGAGATGGGTCAGAAAATGTGGGAGATTGACACTGATCCTAAATGCTTACAGTGTTTACATCTATGGGTGTGTTCATACTTGTAGTTCGGTTCTCTTCCTTGTTTTGGTCCAGACCAAAAATTAAAATGGTGCATTTAGTCCTGGTTTGCTTAACATGCACACTGTCATTTTTAAGACCAAACCTGAAGATACAAAAACAAAACAGACTGCTTTTATGCATTCATTTTGTGACAGAACTTATCGAACATCCAAAACAATGCTGTGTGCTGGGCTAAACTCATCCATATGATAGCATTATTACAGATAGAATCTATAACAGATAGAACTCTGAAGAGCTTATAAAATGAATTATAAAAGAGTCAAAACAGCACCAGGAACAGATCGAGAGACCCATCTAAATCCCGCTTGTTTGGTGGGCACCAAGTTTCTGATGGCAGTGTTCTCACTTATATAAACTGCATTAGCAGGGCAATCACACAAGAGTTTGTATTATTCAAACCAAACCTGCAATTTCATTGCAATAAATACAAACTATCAAGCTATAAATATATTTAGTGGTTGCATTTTGCCCACATATATAGTTTTTTTTTCTTAATATTTATGTTTTTTTATTTTTTTGAGAAAGAAACTGGGACTTAACCTGTTCCAGCCCGGATCTTTAACCACACGCGCGGCCGTTCAATAGTTTGGGGTCAGTAAGATTTGTGTACCAAGATTTATATTCACCAAGGCTGTGTTTATTAAAAAAAAAATATTAGTATTATTGTGAAATATTGTGAACAATTTTAAAAATGGGTTTTTAATTTGAATATGTTTTAAAATTGTGATGGCAAGCTGAATTTTCAGTTACTCTTCGATGTCACATGATCCTATAGAAATCATTCTAATATGCTGATCTGGTGCTGAAGAAACATTTCTTATTACTATTAATGTTGAAGATGGTTGTGCTGCTTATTTTTTTTTTTATATAAAACCAATAATTTTTTCAGAAGTCTTTGATAAATAGAAAGTTCAAAATAACTATTTATTTGATATAGAAATCTTTTGTAACATTGTAAATGTCTCAAATACTTTTACTCATTTTAATGCATACTTGCTAAATAAAATGATTAATTAATTAAAAAAAAAGATTATGTTTTGATTATGTAATTCATCAATAATGTTATAGTGTTGTTAATGTGTTTTTAGTATATGTCTTTTTAGTATATGAGAGATAGATCTGTGAGAAATCTGTGTGAATGAATCAACAGGATGTGTGTCTGTGAGATCAGACACGTCCTGTTTGTTTGTAGAGTACAGGTGCAGTCAGCTGATAAAACATTATTAATGGTGGTGGTGCCGTTATGGAAAAAGAATCAGGTGACCTTCACCCTCAGTGTCTGTTACTCAAGCTAAATACACACCCACATAGACACATTTAACATTTCTTGAAAATGTTTATCAAAGCCTAGCTGAGTCCACTAATTATTTGTGAACATAAACTGACGAAACTCATTGTGAAACGCAAGTGAAACTATCTTAACTTATTTTGATCGATGTTTATGTAGATAAGGAAAAAGCCTCTTGAGGGACCTTGACTCAGTGGGGAGGCCCTCTTCCACGAGATGACACATATTTATACATGCATATCATCATACATTACACACACACACATTGTGTTTTCATCTTTAATGAGGACTTACCATAGACATAATTATTTTATACTGTACAAACTATATTTTATCCCCTTACACAAACCCTACCCCGAAACGATTTTGGATATTGCCATCATAGTGGGGATATTTTTTTTCTCCATAATGTAGAGTTTACCAGGCCACACACACACACACACACTGATACCATTTTGTGCTATGGTACGACCAGAAGTTATATTCTTTGTTATATATTTTTGTTTGTTTGTTTTTCTTAAAATATTTAGGCTTATTTGTATGGTATCTCTGAGATCAAAGTGTAGTCAAGCAAACCTGCAGTCAGGAGTTTGAACTTAGACATGCTCTACATATCTCTGTAGAACAACACACACACTGATTACATAACACAGTCCTCAGCACTGGTTTTTACAGCAGTTATTATTCACTGAGAAATGGTGAATGATTAAACTTTTTCACTGACTGGCCAATTTGGAACCACAGACTATAAAAAAATATGGACGTAGTGTCCGTGTCTTCATCTGTAGGTTTCTGAAGAGTGTTTTTCAAGGGGTAATCCACCAGCCGGAAACTGAAGCCTCCCTGTGGGCTGCCATTAGCTAGGTAGCCTTCACCTGCTGTTAGCATTCCATTGATTCCCATTCATTTTGGCGTCACTTTGACAGCAAATAACTTTACATCTGAGGTGTTTAAAGACTCCATTTCTCCATTGTTTATTCCTAAAGAAACACGACAATGTATAAAAGGCTCAACTACCCCCGCGGCCTAGAAACACTACCAGCCCACCAGGAAAAGTCCCGACTCTCCCGATTGCCACTCCACCCCTGACATGAGCACTGTCCAGTGTAAATGCATAACTGTGATGAGATCCGCTCAGGGGTTGGCAAGTTCGGTCCTAGAGAGCCCCTGTCCTGCAGAGTTTAGCTCCAGCCCTGAAAAAAAAAAACCTCACCTGCCTGTGGCCTTAGTAATCCTGAAGACATTGATTAGTTTGTTTAATTAGGGTTGAAGCTAAACTGTGTAGGACAGCGGCTCTCTAGCACAGAATTTGCTAGCTAGACCAAGTTTGTTTTACAACAACAACAATGCGGCGCTCCATTAGTCATTCTTGTGTATGCTGGTCTCACTTGATGAGTTTGTGAGTGCAGCTGTGAAATATGACATGGTCGGACGACTCGCTATTATTGGACCAGCGCTGGTTATTGAGCCAGATGAGATGCTTTAATGACGTGCGCAACACCTTGCATGCAGACACATTCACTGGAAGGGCACACATGCATTAATACACACGCAATCACACAATCATTACTCTATTTGGCTGCTCACTCGCTCACTGTTTCTTTATGAAGTTAATTTATGCCGCGGGGGAAATGATCATACCGCGACTTTCAGTATGTAAAATACTTATTATGATTTGTGAGCTGGTGATCTTTGGTTTTGCCTTTATGCAAAAATCTCATTTATGAATGTAATGGTAAATAAATATCACTTTGCATACAATTGTGCCACAACAATACACTTGACAAATCATTCTCTATAATATAATATAAAAATATATAATAAGTCTGGATTTATGACATTTGGAAACCAAGAAAATCTGTTTGTTGCTCAGTAGTTTTGTTTGTTGCATTTGTGACAGTGTTTATTCCAATAACAGTGATTCACTGTCCATTTTAAAGCCTCGGTGTAGGACGATTAGTGTCCAGGGTTTGCCAATTTCCTGCCTATTACATGATCCCTTTGGATGTATTCTCTTTAAATAAATATAGTTCTTTCTCTCTGTGTTTTTAGATCAGATGTGGTTGTGCTGTGCTTCTCTTTGGCCAATCCGAACTCCCTGCGTCATGTCCGCACGATGTGGTTCCCTGAGATTAAGCACTTCTGTCCCCGCACTCCGATCATCCTGGTGGGCTGCCAGCTGGACCTGCGCTATGCTGATCTGGACGCTGTTAACCGGGCTCGCCGGCCTCTGGCCAAGTATGACCACATCCTACACCCACTCCTAGCACATATTATGTTATTAAACTTCAGCATGAAGAGTTTTCCATTCTTTTTTGAGCTTCCGTTTGAGAGGATTCTTGTGCGGTTTAGAATGTTTGTGGTTAGTTATGCATTTGCTACACTTGCCTTTGATACCTTGTAGGGTAAGATGGGTAATGTACCCATATATTATTTAAAATTGTAAAAATGGTTGGTACGATTTAAGAAAAAATACTTTCAATTAATTTAAATTAATACTAAAAAAGCAAGGACACATTAAATTGAAAAAAAAATGTCTCATGGTTTCCACAGACATATTAATCAAAATAACTTTTGTCAACTTAAAAAAATTATATAATATTTAAGTGACAAAAAGTTTTGACCATGATTCCTGAAGGATCATGTTGCACAGCTTTGCCATCACAGGAATACATTACTTTTTTTTAAAAAAATATTAAATAGAACACAGTTCCTTTAAATTGTAATATTCTTCAATAATATTACAGTTTTACTGTTTTTTTAATTATTATTATTACTGTTGAACATGTTTTTGGTGATCATAAGAGTCTTTTGATAACATTAAAATCAACATAGCCCTCAACGCTTTCAGCAGTGACAACATAAACAAACGATACTGCGCATGTGCATTAATTTGGCCCAAACTTAACTTCCGGCAGACTTGCAGAGACAATCCATAACAAGTAAATAACCTAGTAGCTGGTATTTCTTGCCAGTCAAAGAAAATAAATGTTACCTGGCCAAACTGAAATGTGACACTACCAGACCCGTTGAACAAAAATTGGAGACAAGATGTTTTTCTACCGACGAGTCTGAGTTACCGCAGTGTTAAAAAACTGTGGCGAGTGCGACGGTGGGGTTTGATAAGGTTAACATAGCTCTCCTTATTAGCTAGGCTTCTTACATGCTTGCTAACCTTTTTTTAAGGTGGGTCTCCACATTGACAGCATGTTGGATGGATCTGTGCAGCCCTTTTTATGATATAACCATTCAATACACAGACTGGTCCGCTGTCAATGTGTTTGCGAGAGAGAGAGAGAGAGAGCGTGCGAATATGCGCTGCACGCAACTCTGTAGTCAATTACAACTTTTCCCATCTTAAATTGTTAAAAACACGGAAATCAATATGTGGCGGTCAGCGCTGATAATGTGGTGGGCTGCCACTAATAAATGTATGGGAAACACTGTACCGGTTATCACTCAGATAAACATAGGCTATTTTTAATCCCGCCGTCTCCCTCATAGGAAACCTTGACATTTTTATTTTTAAAAATTGCGTTTGCTCCCTAGGTCAGGTTGCACCCCACAGCTCACCAACCTGCTCATCACCTTAACTTTCACTGCATTTGTAGTCAATGCCATATTATCCAGTAAACACTAATAAACGAACAGAACGGAAGTTAACTTTGGGCCAGCTCATCACCATGGCAACGCGTCTGATGAAAGCGTCTATAGCCCTTAATCCTGTAATTGTGGACAAATGTGGGCACAGAAGACTCGGGTGTGATCCTAATTTTTATTTATTATAAATGTTATATCACTGTCTTCGATAAAGTTTTGTCTATCCATTTATGGTGTTTTTTTATTTTGGGGGTATTTTTGAATTTATTTACTTCAAAAAGTACCATATTTTCTATGTAAATTATGCTTATTTTTATGTTTTATTTTATACATTTTTTAACTACATTAAAATATCATTTCAATAAGTTCTTAGAGCTAAAACCTAAAGATGAAGTGACTTTGCTGTCACCTGGTGTCTACTTTTGGCTTATTTTAGAATGCTCTAAATTACAGTTTTTCCCATTCATTTCTATGGGTGCCCATTTTTGACCCACTACAAGATTACGGAGTTTGTTTTTTTCACCCACTTAACATTGTAGAATTGAGTCAAAAAATTGTGTGTGTTCAGGAGGCAAACTAAGGAAAAATAGCCAAGACTTGTACCGCTCAGATCAAGGGAAGATAAATAAATCAAAACTATTTTGCCCACATTTGTCCAGAATACGGTATAAGGGATAAAAATCGTAATGACCTCAAACTTTTGAATAGTAGTGTATAGTCTGTCTGGCTTTAATAATGCTTCTGTTTTTTAACTGTCCCGCTCCTAGACCCATCAAACCTACAGATATCCTGCCCCCAGAACGAGGCCATGAGGTCGCTAAGGAACTTGGCATTCCATACTATGAAACAAGCATTGTTGCTCAGTTCGGTGTAAAGGATGTGTTTGACAATGCTATCCGTGCTGCTCTCATCTCTCGACGCCACCTTCAGTTCTGGAAGTCCCATTTAAAGAAGGTTCAGCGTCCCCTACTCCAGGCCCCCTTCCTCCCCCCCAGACCACCACGACCTGTGGTGGGCATCCCCGATCCTCCTCCCATGGATGGAGAAGGTCCGGACTCTCTTTTCTGCCAGCTGTTGTGTGCAGACGTCCTGTTCCTCCTCCAGGCCGGGGCCACTCGTGTCTTTGCCCACAAGATGTACCTGGCCACTTCCTGCTCAAAGTTCTATGACCTTTTCACTTTGGACCTTGGAGCGGCAGGGATGGAGAAGGATGATGAGGAGAGCTCGGAGGGGAGTGAGGAAGAGGAGCAGACCCGAAGAGGAGCCAAAGAACAGGCTGGGCGTACCAAGAGCCTGGACATTGATAAGGAGGGTGAAGGTGGCACTAGGGGTTCAAATAGGCTGCTCATGTTGCAGCAGGGCTCACTGAGGACTTCACAGAGCGATAACGCTCTGCCTGCCAGGGACCAGGGCTCATTGGGACCCCTGGGAGCAGGCCGTGCTCTTTTGGGATGGGGGCGTGGTTTCTTGGGGGTTTACCTGGAGATGGTGGATGACCCTGTGACAGGTCGGCCGAGACTCATGACAGTAGTGTCCATGGATGAACTCATTCAAAAAGGGCCTTTCCAGGTTAGAACAAACTTAAGGCCAATTCACACTGCACCAACAGATGCCGACAGACAGGAACAGATACTTTGTCGGGTTTTGTCGGATTAGAGTCGGCGTCGGTCGGCTCTTGTTTAGGCCAATTAAACGTTGAATCGCTGATTGTCACATCGGTGAATGTCTGAGAAGTGACGTACAGTAATCTGGTGACTGTCGCCGTTGGTCTGCGTCTGTTGGTGTATTGTGAATTGGCCTTTAGATGACCTACAATATTATAGCGATGATCATGATGTCATCGCATGTTTTATAAGATTCTCTATGAAATTCTGCGGCGGTGTCACATTTTCCGTTTTCCCTTGTCTCGGCTCTTTTAGGCAGTGCTGCAGTACCTATACACGGGTCACTTGGATGAGAAACGTGGGGATCTGATGCAGGTTGCCACCATTGCTGAGCTTCTTGAGGTCTTCGACCTGCGTATGATGGTGGCCAACGTGCTGAACCGTGAGAGCTTTATGAACCAGGAGATCACCAAAGCCTTCCATGTGCGTCGTGCCAACCGCATCAAAGAGTGCCTGAGCAAGGGTGCCTTTGCTGGTAGGCAATCTGAAATCAGGGTCAAACATGCATTATGTATTTCTCTGAGGACGCGTTTTTATTCTTTCTATCTATCTATCTATCTATCTATCTATCTATCTATCTATCTATCTATCTATCTATCTATCTATCTATCTATCTATCTATCTATCTATCTATCTATCTATCTATCTATCTATCTATCTATCTATCATCTATCTATCTAACTATTTTCAATGGGAATGAAAGCAAGGCTGTGGGGGATAGACATGTATCTTGTCAGTGGGTTCTACTATTATTTAATTTAATGTGTGGGATTGTTCTGCTAAAGAAACACTGCAAAATATCTTTCCAAGAAATTTTGTAACAAAAAACGATCTAGGAGCTTTATATAGATTTTTACAGCGGATGCCATTGAAAACAGTAAGTCTATCACTTACAGCCCTACTTTTATACCCGTCATGGCGCTGCTCTGAATAAGGTCTATATTATAAATGTTAGATTAAACTCATAAGGAAAATGAGTTCATATCATTTTGTGACACAACATCGTATTGTGAAAAAACCCTGCTATCTGTTTTATCGTTTTACACTGAGAAACTGAATCAAGTCTTTTCTCCAGTTTTCAATCTTCAACTATAATGAATTTTGATGTTGCTGAGGGAATGAGAAAAAAATTAATGAAGTTCTAATTGTTTTTTTTTTTTTTAATAATTAACTGTCCTAATTTGTTTAATTCTGATTCTTAAGGAGGTTCTGGTGTTATTGACTATATCTAATCTCACATTCAAAAGGTTTTCGTAGTGACACCATTGACTCGAGCCTCATCAATTCTATTTTCAAATCCAGAATCCTGTGGAATTGGAATAGAATAAGTTTGGTAACGCTTCCTTTTACAGTCCAGTTACCCATGTAAATACTATGTACTTATTTTAGTAACTACAATTACTGGGTAATAACTAGTACTAACCCCGAACCTACCCCTGTTCCATGTACTTACCTTATATTAGCCAGTACTTTCTAGGTAAGTACACTGTAAGTACTGTACTATAAAAGGAAGCGTTACCAATAGTTTATACTCTAGTAGTCGAGTAGTCAATTTGCACAATTTTTCTTTCCTTTCCTTCATTCAGTCTCTGTCTTGTTGTCATTGTTTTGAGAAAATACCCTGTGGAGTGCTTTAAAATATCCTTTCACTTGCTGTCAATTAATTGCAGATTGTGAACATGTTTTCATTTGTGCTTTGTGGTGTTCTATGTCGCTCAATCTCTGTTATTGTCATGTCTTGTGTTTTGTGTGCATGTTTGTCATATTTAACCTTTTAATAATTAACCTCAACACTCCTATACTGTCCACTTACACCTGCTTATTTCATTGTATCCTCTGCAATTGTCATAATCTAATTACTCAACCATGAAGCTGCTTCTCTCATGTTTGAAAACTTGAATGTTTTTCATCTCCATTTCAGCCAGAGGACTGTTTGTATATTTCCTAAAGCTGGGGACACACTTAACAACCGTAAGGCCGATTATGAATGTAATTTGATACTTACGACTGATCATACCCAAACGAGCCAGAGACAGTTGCATTCAGTCTGTGTTCACAGTCCCTGTTTATAATATGCTCCAGTTGATGGAAACAGTCTGTATGTGTGTTCGATTCAGTCTTAGAATGTTTCAGCTAGTCATTAATTGTGTCCCCAGCATTAGGGTATGCTGAAGATTAGAAAACAAATCATTAGAGATCTATTCAAAATCAGCATTCTCTCTCAGAAAAAAGGTACAAAAGCTGTCACTGGGGCGGTGCCTTTTCAAAAAGTACACTTTTGTACCTAAAGGGTGCATATTGGTACATTAATGGTACAAATATGTACCATGAAGGTACCAATTAGGTACAAAAGTGTACCTTTTTTCTGAGAGTGTTGAATTTAATTAGGTGCAGTTTCCCCAACATGCCCTCCTGATACCTGCAGCATAATGCTAAGCAACCTTCCAACATCATCTGTTGTTTAACGTATTTAGTGAGCAACAGTGAACATGTGGAGTCATCCATGACAGTCTCTAAAGAATTCGCTGCTAAAATAAAATTGCCTCCTATATGGTCTGGCCCTCCCTTCACTTTTTTTCTGTCTTCTTATCCTTAGCCTTGTCAATCTGTCTATTTATTATCGGTCTGTGTGTCTATTTGTCTTCTCGTCTGTCTCTTTGTGTTCGTCCGTCCACCTGTCTCCCCCTCTGTAGCCTCGACTCTGTGACACACGCCGAGATGTGTGCTCTTTTCCTCCTGGTTTTAGATGTGGTGTTTCGATTAGATGACGGATATCTGCCAGCCCACAAGCCACTGCTCATCTCAAGCTGTGATTGGATGGCAGCCATGTTTCGTGGATCCTTCATGGAGAGCTATATTGAGGAGGTGAGCAGAGATTTAAGTGATTCATATTTCATTAAAGCAGGATCATGGCCCTATCTATAATAAGGTCATAGACAAATACTGATACGCTTAAAAGAAAATTGATCTGAGAAGCAAAACTGCCTAAGTATTAAAGATGTGGTCTCATTTGCTGTTGCTTGGCGAAAATTTTGTGGGGAATTATTATTTTGCCTGATGGACTTTTGGTGGAAATTTCTCCACACAAACTTTGGCACATGACCAATAGGAAGCTGCTTGTATTGAAAGTGACCGTGATGCACCTCTACATTATTGACAATTTTTTATGCATTGCTTCATTATTGAACTTTTTTTTATATATATATACAAAATTTTACTGAAATTTCGTTCTAAAATGTGATTGGGCTGTAAGAAGTGTATTTTGTCTTACTGCACTTGACTTTTATACTTGGGTTAAATTTAAATCTACCAGTGCAGTAAGACAAATACACACAAATACAGTGTATTTGGTGGTAGGTATTGTTATTTATTTTTTTTTTTTTACTCTCACACCGTGTCTACACCAGATGCAAGTGACGCGGTACGACAAAAGCAAATAAAACCCATTATAATTGGTGATGCTGTCTACACTGGATGCAACACGACACAACAAATCCCTAAAACTGATGTCCTTATTTTTGACTTACTCTAAATGCTTGTGATACTTGAGATGAACAAATAGATTTGCAACGGTCGCTTTGTCCGTGACAATTGTCATGTCCAGTGTAGACACTGTGGTAGTATCGACTAGGTACCGGCATTTTTGACGTCATATGGGTTTGATTTAATCGCAAAAGAAAATTGGCTATAATTATTTCACATTTTTAGAGTTTCACCTAAATTTATTTATGGACCCACAAAGTAATGATTAGACTCAGTCACCTTGATCCTACCCTGGAGCTCTGACAGATCCCACTAAAAAAGTGGCACAGGTAGTTAAAACTAGGCCACCTCTATGACAGCCTGACCCACATTGATGCAGCTGCGACAGGCGACCATCTCATCCATATGGATGAATTAACAGCCCTGCAGGACTAAACAGGCCCCTGAGGAAAGTGCTCCAGGCAGACTGATGCCGAGACTGAGAGGAGGTCTTGTGCCAGCGGGAACACACGCTGAGATATATCTGCTCTCTGTCTGCTCCCTTTTATTCAAAAGAGGGTAACTAGAAGGGGTCTAAAAAGATTTATTTGCTGAGATTGAGGTTGTAGACCAACTTTAGGAGTTGCTCTAGTTTTGACATTATGAGTCATATTATTATAGGTTGGCATCAGTTGTAATTGTTTTACTTAATTTTTTTAATCGCTATATGAGTGTCCTTTTAAGAAAGAATGAATTTAAAAAAAAAATCAAAAATAGAGTACAAACATTAATATTATGAAATATTTTTGCCATTTAAAATAACTTCTTTCTATTTGAATATATTTTAAAATGTATTTTATTTCTCTGATGGAAAAGCTGAATTTTCATTGTAATATGCTGATTTGGTGCCCAAGAAACATATCTTGAAAATGTAAAAAAAATTATGCTGTTTTATATTTTTGTGGAAACGTGATGAATCGAAAATTGAACAGCATTTATATGACATAGAAATCTTTTGTAAGATTAAATGTCTTTACTCTCCAATTTAATGTGCGCTTGCTAAATAAAAGTATGAATTCCTTTAAAAAACACACTATTGATCGGTGAATATAAGTTTCCAAATTAAAAGGTCTAGAGAGTAAATGGTAGCCATATTTTCCAAGACAAGGTAGATCAGGTACTTTTACTTATTTTGCTTATTTCATTTCCATGTGATATGTACGGAGCCCTGCACATGATATGTGGAAAAAAATAAGTATATCATGGCCACAAATTAACAATTCATTCCCACGACTTATAGTTTTACCAACTCCTTCCCCCCTGTTTTAGTTTGTTCAATGTGGCCATGATTTACTAAAACAAGAGAACAATTCTTAATTTGTTGTCATGATATATGTTTTGTCCGAATGTTACTGTATGTGTAAGGCTCCATCAAGGTATGATCCATGAGATACTGTCCCTTTAGATTATGCAAAATCTCTTGCCAAAACAAGCTCATATCTGTGTGTGTGTTTCGGCGCATTGCATAGTTTGTATTAACAGGAAGTCCGTTAAACTGCACTTCCTGAAATAAAGGCACAGTCACTTCCTCAGCAACTTCATGTGTAAAGGAAGTTTTAGTTTGTGTTTCATAGTTAATTGGACACTAAGGGGTATTTTTCAGAAATGTTTAAATTAATCGCATGTTAAATTAGCAAATGATATATTCCACAAAGTTTTTGAAAAAGTTACACTTGTTTTCTATGTAATTATTCTGACAGTTTCTGCTTGGCATAAATTTAGCTCATATATTTTTCATCCAAAACTATTAAGTCGGGTGTCAAAGGTAAGGTTTCGCTGTATTCCTATCTGAGGCCGATCTCACCCGCACACTCTATCCAGGTCTATCCCGTGCACGCTCTCTGATTTCCTTGGGCTACCGTCTGTCAGATCAAGTTCTAGAAAGACAAGCTCTCTGAGGGCAGGAACTCGGAACCAAGCTGACCAACACCCGAGGTAGAGAGACAACAGGCTGGGTTATAATTGTCCAGGCCTGCTGGTGAACCGGATCGCCCTGTATAACATTACATGCATTACAGGGAGCTAGATTTACAGCACAAGTACAAACTGATGTGGGAATTGGATGCTGTGTCTGCTTTTCTATCCTGACAGTATTGTCTGAGAGTTTGTCACATAGAGACGTAGAGAGCAACACAATGTGGCCAGAGACAAGTAAAGTTTTTGGTTCTGTTTTGACAAGCTTGCTCTTTGATCAAGCGTTGTATTTTAAGGCCATATATATATATATATATATACATAATGTGATACTTCCCCTAAAAATGAAAATTCTCCCATCATTTACATCCTCATGCCGTCCCAGATATGATCTTCTTTTTTCAGATGAACACAAACCGATTTTTAGAAAAATAATCCATTTCTCTGATCCGAACACAATGGTAATCCAAACAACTCGAGCTGATGAATCAATGTCTTCTTTAGCAAACCGGTTTGTTTGTGAAAAATATTAATAAATACTAAGTGATGTGAAAGCAAAGAGGATCACCACTTCTCATTCAAGTTTCACAACACACTTACATCAAGCATGTATGACGCTGAAAGCGATAGTTTATAAGCACGTTTTGATTCAGAAGACATTGAATTATTAAAGTCCCCGTGAACCGGAAGTTGCAAACGATTTTTCTCCAGTGCTGTGACGTATTTCCAAGTGAAACGGAATATTGAACAGAGGGCAGGGTATTACTCTAGCGCTCCTCCTCTCCATCTCTCGCTCATAGCAAACTAACGGTTTGAGGGGAGTGGTTAAGCGTTTCCCCACCCAAACTGTGAAACCTACGTCATCAACCGTTCCAGACCGGAAGTAACTTTTCAGATTTTGATTAAAGATTACCAAGGTAACACATTTTTTTAATATATATTTACTTGCACGGATTAATTGTTCACCACAAGACTAGTAATATGCGCTAACAAAGTAAATAGGTTCAATTTTGATTTCACGGGGACTTTAACTGGAGCTGTTTAGATTACCTTCGTGTTCGTTTTGCGTGTCAACTTTGAGGGTTTCATTTGCTTGCATTATATGGACTCACAGAGATGGGACATTTGGGACGGCATAAGGGTGATTGAATGATGAGAGGTGATTGAAAATTGAGAGTATCTATTAACAGAAATGCAATATGACATCCATAAATATGTTTTCAGTGGTGTATAGACCAACGCCACTTTTGCGTCATCGAAGGGTAACGCCCCCTTTTGGGGGAAAACACCTCTATACTGTCTATGGGAAAACAAACGGATTCCCATGAGAACAGAACTCGCACTAGATCTGCAAAGTTTCTTGATAGCAAAAATGGCACAAACTTAAAGAAGCTAACGTTACTGAATACGGGGTTACAGAGGTGTCCCTTTGAAATGGTCGAAAACTGGATTAATGACCCCACACAGCGGCCAAATATGGACTATTCAGACATCTAACGTTACCACTATCTCGTGGAATCACCAAGTAAGCACGTAGCCTTTTTTTTTTTTTTCATTAACACTCACAGTATGACAAACTAGACGATGAATGGATCATATTTAACTTGATTTAAGCTATTGACATAGTCTAATAAGGTAACGTTAGCTGCTAACAGCTAGTCTTTCTAATAGCTAGTCGACAACAAAACTGTCAATAGCTTAAATCAAGTTAAATATGATCCAAGTGACATGGCCTCATCGTCTAGTAGTTTGTAATAGGCTACTGTGATAAATAAATAAAAAAGGCTACTTACTTGGTGATTCCACGAGATAGTGGTATCGTTAGATGTCTGAATAGTCCATATTTGGCCGCTGTGTGGGGTCATTAATCCAGTTTTCGACCATTTCAAAGGGACACCTCTGTAACCCTGTATTCAGTAACGTTAGCTTCTTTAAGTTTGTGCCATTTTTGCTATCAAGAAACTTTGCAGATCTAGTGCGAGTTCTGTTCTCATGGGAATCCGTTTGTTTTCCCATAGACAGTATAGAGGTGTTTTCCCCCAAAAAGGGGCGTTACCTTCGATGACGCAAAAGTGGCGTTGGTCTATAAAGAACTTACTTGTATTTGAAACTGTAATCTATTTATTACCTTAGAATGAGACATTTATATCTACACAACCGTGAGCACCCCCTTCTATAAAGGTCGACATATTGTGACATCATGTTTCTACCGTAGCTGACCGCGAACAAACAGGGCGCGTTTCGTTCATACCTTGAAAGGGAAGCTGCAGAAACCAAGCTAGCCATAAACACCGTGAGTAGTGACTTTTCCTTGTCAGTGGTGTAAAATATGTAGTTGGATTGTTTCATTTAACTTAGTTCTTCTCCCTCGCTGTGTTATTTGCTATGTGGGGATAAATGTGCTGGTTACGTTCGTGAGACAGCTGATTAGTACTCTTGTCATTGACCACAAAACAGCATTACAGGAATCACCAACCCATCGATCGCGGTCGACAAGTCGATCTTGGAAGCATTTTAAGACGATCGCAAAGAGTTTTCAAAATCAGAAAAAAAAGCCTATTGTATGTAGTAAATGGTGTCACAGTCACACTGTTACAGTCACTTTTACCACGCGCACCTTTGGGCTCATGTGGATGCATCGAGTTTAAACAAGGCTTTACGCTTTAACCAGCTCAGCATAAAGACCCTTGATGCTCACCTGACTATGGCGTTGTAAACTTTATCCATGATGTGGTTTATAATGGACTGTTACTTACTAATTTCTGAGCAGTGGGCTGAGCCATTAGTGCAACTCGCAACCGAACCGCTAGATGTAGCTAAATATCATATCACACACTGCATCTTTAAAGCATTAGTTCACCTTTAAAAAAAAAACATTTGCTGATAATTTACTCAGCCCCATGTCATCCAAGATGTCCATGTCTTTCTTTCTTCAGTTGAAAAGAAATTAAGGATTTATACAGGATTTTTCTCCATATAATGGACTTCAATGGACTCAATCGTTCATTTTGTTAGTTGAATGAATGAAATGACTCATTTTGATGAACGAGTTTGAACAGGAGAGTCACAAACGCGCATCACAGAACAGAGCAATGCGAGCATTTGTGCTTATAAAACTTACAATTTTTATTTATTTTTGAAATTAAATAGATAATACCCTAATTCATTGTCTGGTGTCATTTAAAGCCCTTTGAAGCTGCACTGAAACTGTCTCTTGGACTTTGAAACTGTTGGAGTCCATTGAAGCCCATTATGTGGAGAAAAATCCTGGAATGTTTTCATCAAAAACCTTAATTTCTTTTTCGACTGAAGAAAGAAAGACATTGACATCTTGGATGACATGGGGGTGAGTAAATTATCGGCAAAAGTTTTTTTTTAAAGTGAACTACTCCTTTAATGTATCTCTTTGATGTCTATTTTGGTTGACACTAATAGTGATAGTGTTTATATAGTTGGTACAGTAACTTGACAGTGTCCCTCCTCTGGTGCATCTTTCTTGGCTTTATGCAACAATGTTCACCAGGCTTTTTTAAATGCTCCACAATGTAAAAAAAAAAATCTATTAATAAAGCCTTTTACATAAATTATAGTAATGATGTGAGGCAAAGAGCAGCCAAACGATCTTCTGGTCTGGCACATTGGCAGTGTAGCGACTGTCTGTAGTGAACACTGTACTATTTTTAGAATGAGGTTTTGAATAGAGCGAGCCCTTGCCACTGTCTGCACGGCAGCCTGTACAGAAGATGTTGTATAACCAGATTTCAAGCCCTTGGAAGACCTCAGGGTGGTAAATCTTTAGAAAGTGTCATTCAGTTGAGTAAAGCCTGATCGTCCACCCGGAAAGTGGATTTTTCAAAGTCTGTGCTCAAATGCTTCTTGTGTAAAGAAATATTGGTGTTACGCCTCGGTTTGGGATGCACAGAGTCAAGAGTTGTCCTTGAATGATCTACCACATGTAAGCTTTACTATTTGTAACCCTGAGTTCAAGGAAGACAATGACTATGTTTACAAGCAGCCACTAACCCGTTCAAAACCGGGATATTAGCAAGAACCGAATATGCTCATATCCCAAATTTTAAAAACCCGGTTATGATCCCTGGGGTACTCCTTTTCTAACCCAAATGTTTGGTCATGTAAACACGTATCGGCATATCCCAATCAAAGGGAACATTTATTGGTGTTCTGCGCATGTTCTATTCGCAAGGAATCGTGGTGTTTTGAGTAGAGGAACTTCTTGAATGAAGAAGGCCTGCATACAAAAGCCTGCATGCAGTATACCGGAAGTAAACACGAAGTAGAGGTAAACATGGCGAGTTGACACAGTGCACCAAAGCACAAACAAAGGCGATCGCCATCTGCCCCGGACTATACATTATCCGCATGCTGCTGCTGTTGTTCGAAAAAGAATCGGAAATGACCCATATTGCGTCTTAAGGTTGTCCGTACGTCCAAACGCCAACCGTGCATCACCGTTTACATCGGGGTATTGCCAATTGATTACAAATTCCATGTATGCAGGAGTAACTCTCTCTGCTCACGCATGTAAACAGGTTATTTCGAATGTTTCAGAAACCCGAATAGTGACCTTAACCCGACCATAACCCGAATATTGACATTTTGTAAACGTAGTCAATGATGGAGGTAATACTACAAGGTTTATTAGATGCATATTATTACAAAGATAATAGCCAACATGCTAAACAGCGTGCAAACATAACACAAACAAAGAACTGAACACTACAGCTGGAACGTAACTACAGAGAAGATTAACTTAAAGACGAACAGCTGTGAAGATGAGTGTTAGTGTCCATGGTGACTGATGAGTGGCGAGTGAAAACCAAAACAAACTGAACATGACGGTGACACTATTCTAGTCCATGCTCAGAAATATGTCTCAAGGTTTTTGAGGTTTGGCCGCACATACGTATTACTGAAGACAACTTTAAAAATCCATACAACGTCTGCACCAGTGTTATTTATAGGTCTGTTATGTTGTACTTATGCATCACATGAAACTCAATGTGAGGTCAGGAGCCGTTCTGTTTTGAACATGTTGCTTTTTAAGGCAGGCAGTGTTTGAATATATATGGGAGACGCTCAGGTGTCAGAATTCCTTTCAGCAATATCATATTTCTGAGTGTGATTAGCACAAGCCCAAGCGAAGCTCAAATGTGAGAAACTGTCACATTTTACCCATGAGACAAAGATGAAGTGAAAATTTAGACAATGTAGGCGGAGGCTGTGGTTTCGGGCACTGCTGTTGTTAGTTGATGAGGAGTCTGGTTGTTTTTTGTAGGTGACCACTTCCTCCATAATGCACATTGCCCTGGGTCTTGACCTCTTTTTCTTCTCAAGGTAGTTTTTATGTAGTGTCTTTTTTTTTTTCTTTTCAATTCTTCTTCTTCCAAGGAACAACAAACTAAACACAGAATATTCATTTTAACATCACCATTTAATTTAAATTGCATGCTAAAATCAGTTGAAAATAAAACGCTAAAAACTAGTGAATTTAGTCGTCACATTATAAAGTACAGTGTGGAAAATGGGATGTTCATTTTGCAATTTGTTAAAGATTACATTTAAGGGTGCATTCAGTAGTTCTTTAGCAAACATTAACAACACTGTTTTTCTACTTAAAGTATTCACTTAAGTAAACGCTATACGCGACCACGTTTTTCGAAGCCAATGCGGAAGAGAAATCCCGTCTCTTCACCTGCACAAACCGCAGCAGCCACAAAAGATAGCACCATCCCTTTTTGTTATAGAAACCTGTGGACTCTATGTTCTGACAGGCCGGAGTTTTTGCAACCTCCACAAACACAATAATTTACAATGACGATGATAAATTAAAATACAAAAACTTTGAAAACGCATGACCGTTCTCACTGAATACCAGCCTCCTCTGCTTTAAGCCGAGGCTGAGGCTCCCTGACGTGACTATAAATGACACGATGTTGAAAAGCAGTTTTTACGAGCAGTCCAATAAACGCTCACTTTAACTTCTAAATTAGTGCCCTTATGTAGAGGTCGACCGATATGGTTTTTTTTTTTGGTTTTTTTTTCACGCCGGGTCTTTTTACTTTTGAAATCCGGGTCGGCCAATGGCCGATTAAAGCTGCCGTTTTATTTTGGCCGACATTTGCTTGGTTTTTAACTTCTATTTGAAAGATAAAATGCAAAAGAAATGATAATTACTTAACATAGACAAACTTTCTCAACAAAAATATTTTATCCTCTCAAAAAATGTCCTGAAACATCTATTTTTGGTTTGTTTTATTTGTTGACGGACAAAGACAAATGGACATAACCTAATTATCACAAAAAGGAGAAAAAAAACTTTAAATGATTTAATTTTTTATATATAAGATTTATTATATTTTATTTAATTTAACAATAACGTATTTCTGCTGCTCACTCGGCTGGAAAATGACTCTAGCAGCAGCGTGCGTCAAACACGTGTTCCACGACAACACTGGGCTGCCCACAGATGCGCCTGCCTGATAATCGGCTTGATATACTTGGATATTGGCCGATGCCGATTATGTTAAAAAATGCCAAAAATCGGCCGATTAATCGGCCGACCAATTAATCGGTCTACCTCTACCCTTATGTCGTTTTAAAACATTTTAAATCCTGCATTAACTTTTCATTTGGTATTTTGATACATTATTTTGATACGTTATTTATTAATTTAGATTTAATCTTTTTTTTTTAACCTGCAATATGCTCTTTAACAGGAAGTTACCTACTGTGTCTCCTCTGCGTCTTTCAGTCTACCCTTTAGCCATAATGAGAGGTCATATTCACACTGACATTCTGTTAATTGGCTTTGAGACAGACAGGTGAAGGGCACCCCTAGGCTTCTGAAGTACCGCTGAGTGTCATCTTGTTACCCCCCCAACGTACCCTCTCTGACCTAGAATCTGTGTCGATTTACAGCCGCCATTCCCACCAACTCCTACTCTTGTGGTGGAAGCAGTTCAGATTTTGTTTTGACCGTTGTTGTGGTTTGATGCATTTTGAGTCTTACACTTGTTTTTGTTTAATTCACAACACGGTGCAGTTTAGAGTAAGTGGAGACATCTTGTCATTTCTTAATTGGATGTACATGTTGAGGACTATTTTTAGAGGACAAACCCTACACAAGTGCCAGTGGTTTCCAGGTTGCTACAAACATCTGCGCCATATAAGTGTTCAATCCTCAAACAGGGTAACTGCAGAGGCAATTAAATCCTCTCCATCCTGTCCTAATTCACAGAGGAACAACTGCTTAGTCTGAGCATGACAACAGCATTAGGAGAAGGTTGCCATAGATTGATTTATAGGCCCGGCACTTTCCTCTTTGTGTCCCTGCTGAAAGCTATCCCTTAATTCCTTTCCTGTTCCTTGGAGGTGAAAGAATAAGCATGCCTTTGTTTGCTCTTTACCCTTTTTGGTGTATCTGATTTTGGATAGGAATGGTGTTGGATGTGGGAAATTGTTAAGTTGTGTTATTCATGCCCCTCAATCTACCATAATAGTACTACGTGTATGGTGGCAAAATTGCAACTTTGTATGAAGGATGAGCAAAGTGGTCCCACCATCGAGATTCATTTTTGAAATGCAGTGCTCTTCAAAAGTTTGGGTCAGTAAGATTTTGAAGAAGTTTTTGAAAGAAGTCTCTTGAATTTGATCAACAATACAGTAAAAACAGTAATACTGTGAAATGTTATAATAATATAATTCAATATAATTATAATTGAATAACTGTTTTCTGTTTTATTATGTTTTAAAATGTTATTTATTCTTGTGAGGACAAAGCTGATTTATTCAGCATCATTACTCCTGTCTTCAGTGTCACATGATCCTTCAGAAATCATACTAATATGCTGACTTGCTGCTCAAGAAACATTTATCATTATTAAAGCAGTTGTTGAAAACAAGCTGTGCTGCTTAATATTTTTGTGAAAATCGTGATTTTTTTTTTTTTTTAGGATTCATTTATAAATCGAAAATTAAAAAGATATTTTTTTTGTCTTTTTTGTTATAATGAAAACCTTTGATCAATTAAATGTCAATTAAACTTTTAAAATATAGTGTGGGCTTGTACTAACAAGATGTACATCCATTCACTAAAAGCAGAACAATAGTCTTTTTTTTAAGTTAAATTGGTGCACCGGGTGGCTATTTTAAATATGATGACAAAATGTGTCATATCAGTATACAGGAGATAAAACTTACTGAATGTTGCGAATTATCCTGTGTTCACAGTTTACGTGATGACAGTCTCTCCTGTAGGCTGGTTTGTTGGCTCTTGTTTATGCAGAGGCCAGGTTTCCCGTAGCGACAAGCCCACAGAGTTATTTTTCCACAGCTTTAAGCTGAGACTGTCAACGGTTTCACACAGTGCTTTAATCTCCTGAAGGATGAAAGACCCCTTGTGGAGGCCACTGCCCTCACCCTTCTATCCCTTTCCCAAGGCCCTTTCCTCCACTAGCCCTCCTGGACAAATACATCCCTTTCTAACTGCTTTTTTGGCCATGCCGGGTCCTGCCATGTCAACAAGAAGGCCTCCTCTAATGGTCAGCTGCCAGGACCATGCAGGTCTCAATAGGGGAGAGGTGTGGAGCAGATTGTTTCATCCCTGGATCGATCTGCTTCCCAAGTTTCCATGTCCTAGAGATGAGCTATGAATAAACATCCCTCAGCGTGGGTTATGAAATCTGTTTCCACAAACTTTTCTCAACGTGGGCTTTTGTTAATAACTGTGAACTTGGAATATTTAGGGTGTTTTTTGCAAACCCACATGTCTTTTTCTTTCTTTGTTTCTATTTTCAGGTGTCAATCCCCAACACCAGTTGTGCCTGCATGAGAGCCGTTCTGGAGTTTCTCTACTGTGGTGTATTGACACCATGCCCTGAACTGGAGCCAATGGACCTCATAATACTAGCTAACCGCCTCTGTCTTCCCCGCCTTGTAGCTCTAACAGGTAATGGCTCTATATTTACCTGAAGGCAGACGGTGTACCTTGAAAAAACACTGTATAATGCTGTGTTAATGGACCTGGCAGACTGATCTCATGAAATGGCGTACATATGACACGCCAATTCGTATTTCCATTTTTGGCGTGCTATCAACATGCATAATCGCTTTTCAGCGTGTTTATGAACGCCGTTGACTAAACGTTACATTAGTGTATGAATATATGACCTACCCCAACCCCGTCCCTAAACCTACCCGTTGCTGGGGTTAAAACCATTTATGAGTCTTCCACTACCATCCTAGGAAAAAAAATATATCACTCCCCAGATGTAGATCTACATTTTGCATTCATTTCGCTCGGACATTTAACGGCGTGTACATACACGCGGAATCACTCGGACATTTAACGGCGTAGACATACACACGGATCAAAGTGCGTATAGATAACACGCCACTTGACTTGAATGTTTACGCAAAAGTCATGATGTCATGTTGGGCCTGGGGAGGAAGATCTTGATTTTTTTTAACACAACTCTTTGAGCATGAGCTAAAATGCTGATTAATATTAAAAATGATTTAAGCATTTAAACTTGAAAAAGTGAATAAATAAATAAGGATTATCTACAGCTAAACAATACTAGTGAAAAAAAACCTATGCCAAAATGTATTTAAAATATATTTTTTTCATATTAGGTATACTACAAATCCATTAAAATATTTACTGACATATCGCTTGAGACTTGCTGAAATAAATATTATAATTTGGAGTACTTCTTTATTGCACAATGCACATTTATTAATATTAAGCCGAAATGTTTTAATATCACTATTAGTAAGGATAGTATGATCTATGTAATATAATGTAATTCTTTAAATGCAAGATATTTAAAGTGTACATATTGCAATAGTTCCACTTTTTCATAATCAATTATACTTTAGTTATTATATAATAGTGCTGAGGTCCAACTAAGGATATACTTAAGTGCATTACGTACAAAATTAGTTGTTCCAATTTAGCAGACTTTAAAGGTTGGATCAGTAGTTTTTGAAATATGCTGTTGGTCAATGTTGATATTAGAAATCAACCCAAACAAACACACCCCTTCATTGCTCCATTTCCAAAACTCACAATCCAGTCATACCAGCCCTGCTCAGAGTCGGTCTCAAACCCCGAGTCGAGTGCACTAACAATGGCTTTAACTAGCACTCATCTACTGTCCTCCATTACGCAAGCAATCTAAGAGAGGATATCTGTTCATACGGAAGCACAACAGAATAATGCTTCACGAAAAATAAAGCGCAGATCGAATGACAAGGAAGCACAAAAAATGTGCGGTACACAATAGTAATTACAAGAGTTGGTTGTTAGTTGCCAACAGCACAGCAGGTCCAGACACACAATGACACTCAAACCCAGTGTTGCTCACGTGTGGACCCAAATCAAAGCACCATCAGCGTCTGTTTTCAGCCTTCCCACTTAGCTCGCTCCAGCGCTGGACAGCGTTTCTAATATTAACACTGTTCCTAAAGCTCTTGCCCTGACATACCACTTTATTTTCCAGTGATTTCCTCCGAGCTTTTCTCATTTGTATTGTGTCTCATCTCTATTTCTGCAGTCTTTCTTCAGTTCAAATCTCCCTCGTGATCGTTTATGTATTTATATTCAGTACATAAATATGTAAATGTATTTTGTACTATACTTTATATGTATTTTTAAATATATTTTGGATATTTATTTTTCACTATAGGGATAGAATGTATTATTTGTTAAAGGTGAAGGTGAAAAATGTTTCACTGTTGACGTTTTTGTTGTTATGGAGTACCCCCCCACCCCTCGTCAAACTATTAACCATTAAGCCTCACGGCTGACATATTAACACTTGTTGTGTGGTGTTTTGCCATGGTCTACAGAGCAACATGCCATTGAGGATCTGTTGCTGTTGTCCGTTAAAGGGGTGGACATTGATGGACATGTGCTGGCCTATCTGGAGATGGCTCAGGTAACATTAATAAAGATGAAAAAACAAAGCCTTTAATAGAATCTAAAGAACACTGAGTAATTAAGTGGCAATATAACCATTGGAGCACATTACAGAATTACCATTCATTCATAGCAGCCTACTTTATTCTAGTTCAAAGCATGAACACACTTTGCTTTTCAAATGAGCCTCATTGAGAGAAATCCCACTGTGCCAAATTGACAATTCTGTTTTCTGTCTGCTTTAGTTCCACAATGCCAAACAGCTCTCTGCCTGGTGTCTGCATCACATCTGCACCAACTACAATAGTGTTTGTCGCAAGTTTCCTAAAGACATGAAGACCATGCTTCCTGGTAAGGGTCAACTTTTTTTATTTATTATTATGTATAAATAAATAAAAAAAATCAGCAAGGACACATTAAATCGATCAAAAATGACAGTATTGTACGGAAGCCCTGAACCGCAACCTAAAAAAAAAAGAAGTCAGTAAAAAAAAAAAAAAAAAATCTGTAAAAAAAAAAAAAATCTGTAATAAAAAATCTAGCATTTCGAGATTAAAGTCGAAATGTTTCGAGATTAAAGTCGAAATGTTTCGAGATTAAAGTCGGAATGTTTCGAGATTAAAGTCGGAATGTTTCGAGATTAAAGTCGGAATGTTTCGAGATTAAAGTCGGCATGTTTCGAGATTAAAGTCGAAATGTTTCGAGATTAAAGTCGAAACATTGTGCATTCATAACAGTGCGCGTCCACTGGCTCAGAGCGCGCGCGCGTGTGTGTGTGTGAAGTCGAACTGCAATGGATAAACACAAAATAGTAGCTTTTTACTTTTATCTGGGCTTTCAACAAAATCTACACACGTCACACGTGCTAGTGGCAGTGTTTCTGAGGTGTTTTCGTGCTCGTCTAGTCAACACTATCTGGGTCGAGAACACAACAGGAACTGTTCGGTCTCCCTCTTCACCGTAAATACGCTCTGGATACATTTTAAGTGCATCATTCTGTATCCAATCATTTGGCCGGATCCTGTGATTTCCTAAGATTTAATAACCACTTATGGTTGAGGAGAGATTCTCTGATATGATTGTAAAGCACTTTGAGTGTAGGCATATATGAAAGCGCTATATAAATGCCCTATTCATTCATTCATTCATTCATTCATTCATTCATAAAGCTGGATTTCTCCATCCAGTCTGAAAAGTGTTTTCCGTGTTGGTTTTCCTATAGGCTAAAGTCTATTCCGGCGCATTATATTTTATAACGGTAAAGTAAGATAAGTAATTCAGATAAAAGTAAAAAGCTACTATTTTGTGTTTATCCATTGCAGTTCGACTTCACACACACGCGCGCGCTCTGAGCCAGTGGACGCGCACTGTTATGAATGCACAATGTTTCGACTTTAATCTCGAAACATTTCGACTTTAATCTCGAAACATTCCGACTTTAATCTCGAAACATTCCGACTTTAATCTCGAAACATTCCGACTTTAATCTCGAAACATTCCGACTTTAATCTCGAAACATTTCGACTTTAATCTCGAAATGCTAGATTTTTTTTTTTTTTCAGATTTTTTTTTTTTTTTTTTTTACAGATTTTTTTTTTTTTTTTACTGACTTTTTTTTTTTTTAGGTTGCGGTTCAGGGCTTCCGTAGTATTATAACAGCAATGCAAAAAAACCCTATAAACTAAATCTATCAAAATAAAAATATCAGATTTATTTATTACATAAGACATACTGTATATGAGTAAAAAACTATTTGTCACTGGGATAACTTTTTAAACCATAAAGTTTGGAAAAAGTTCTTTCTTTAACCATAAACCTAGCTAAATTATGTCTCTGAATACAACACATAGCATCTAGCTATGTTGTTTCAAGGTTGTTGCAAGGATCTTTTAGATATTTTTACTGAAAAAAACAAAACAAATACTGGAATAGAAAATGATTTTCATCTTCTCATTGGTTCTTCCAGAAAATCAGAAACACTTTGAGAAGCATCGCTGGCCCCCTGTTTGGTTCCTGAAGGAGGAAGATCGCTACCTCCGTTCTCAAAAAGAGCGAGAGCGCGAGGAAGAGATTCTACGCAAGCAGCACACCAAACGGGGCTGGTGCTTCTGGAGACATCCATCCTCTTCAGCACCCCACATTTCCTGAGGGTCTGCCTCCATCCATCCAGTCAAACCCCCAATACCCCTCACCCTCATTTCAGTCCAGAGGCATGTAGCCAAGCCTGAGGAGCCCTGTTTTTGCTTCAGTGCGTCCGTCCCGACTGCTGGAAGCCGGGGGCCTCTTTGCCTCTGAGCTTTTGTCTTCCCTCCCTGTGCCAGGCCTTAGCGGGATGCCGGCCGCAAGAGCTCAGAGCGTGCGTGTCATTAAACGGGAGAAGGCTTGAAGAAAGTCTTAAATCTTTCTCACACTAAATGTTACGTGTTCTGCCGTGCGAATGCAACAGATCTTGTCGGAGCATCATATAGGGAACGGCATCATTGCAATGACCTGCTTTCGCCTCTTAAGACTGTTATTATTATACAAGACCGCACACACACACACACGCGCACACACACTCACACCAGCACACCGTCTGAGCGCTGGCGCCCGGGCACACGGATGCTGCATGGTGGTGCTGTGTTGAGCTTTTCTCCGTGAGACCTATTTCTGGGAAAACCGTCATGTCCAATACCTACAAGCTGAAACATAGCTTAGCTTTGAATACAACTAGCAACTAAAATGGCGGCAGGGATATATACATTGTTGTTGTGGTTGTTAAAATAAAGGGGTGGTAATTGTCCCCGCCTTCATTATCAGTAACAAATTCTCCATTTTGGATCTTCCATAGCCCCATATTGGCTCTGAATACCAATTGCGTTGCCTACTGAAGAACTATTTTTCAAATCACTTTTCCTGTCACTAACTTTGTTTATGTGATAGAACAGAATGTGTGGGTAGTTCAGGTCTGTCGCTCACAAAAAGGCTCTAGGACAGCACCAAAGACCGACAGGCTAGTCTTTCAAACACAAACGCCTTACCAAAATCTGCTGAAATGAAAACTTGACAGCAAGTAAACTAAGAAATTAGGGCTATTTTTACCACTGCCAGGAGAGTATTAAAAGTCACAGCTGTTAGATGACATTCTGTTCCATTGAGTTTTGTGAAATGACCACTAGCAAGCTCTTCAACTTGCTTGCCTTTCACCTCCACCACTGGGGGGCGCCCATGCCTTCTGCGTTTACCCTGCTTTAGAAAGTATTAGCTACTCATTTGTTTGTCAATTCCGGGTCAGGTCTTCACATCCTTGTGAAATACACTCGTTTTTGTAGCACTAATTCATTCTTGGCTATTGGCGAACCAAAAAGTACGTTGCGCTGCAAAAAACATGAGGCCAAGGCACTCAAGAATGTAGGAAAAAAAATCTAAAAAGCCTTTATTTAACTTGCGCTGTTTCTTATTCCTTCACAGCTCCCTTCTGTTATTCCTCTGCTCCTCTACCTCTGCAGTTTGCCAATCTATCTGTCTACTTCCTGTAATGTTTGATGAATTTTTTGATGTTTGACGCTTCACTTTGCGCTTTACACATGCAGATAAAATTGGTGCTCGGTCAGGATTAGCCTGCTCAATGTCACAGCTTTCAACCACTAACACATTAGCTCTTTAAGGGACGGTCATACTTGACTTTGAGCAACCACAATTCGATACGTCACACGCGTGCGTCTATACAACGTATAACAAATAATAATAAATCTAAAATGTAAAAATATACAATCTACTCCACATTCTTTTAAATTTTGGAAGGTCAGAGTTCACCAAATTTGAATTTTGGGAAGCAGTGAAACACAAAACTTGTGTCTCCAGCATTCACATCAGTATGACTGGAAGTGTAGTGTGACCGCCCCTTTACACAATTTTACCTGTTTTGACACACTTCCCGACATAAATATCCCGACATAAGCTGTAAATCAAAAGTGTATCTTCCTTTTTTGATCAAAAAGCTTTCAAAATGTCAAGCTTTTTCTTCATGCAAGGTCTTGTGGTTAAACTGACAGTTTGGTTCCTGTTTCAGATCATTAGCATCCGACTCCCTTTCGTCTGAAAACATGAGTGCCTATGACCATGTTACACTTTCCCTTCTACGTTCAAGTATTTTCCGGTGAAGCATGTTTGTTTTGCCTGTTTCGTGCCTTTTTAACAAAAGTGTTATTAATAGCTACTTTGGGAGTGAATGAGAAATCAGTGACATTTTAAGGTTTCTATGCCACCCTTTTTCTATTTCTGGCTTTGCTTCCTCAAGGCTGCACCGTGCTTTTCACACCAGACGAGCTGAAATCATCAACAGCTACAAAAATAGACACGCAGAGCCAATGCGCTCAGACAGGCCGATCTGCTCACAAATAATAAATAAATTACAAAAGAATAGGGAAAAGAGAGCCGTCGCTTACTATCTATATGCTATCTTTTTGACAATCACCTGTAAGGGAACTATTATAGGTTCATCCCTGTGATTTTGCCAAGACAGACATGTTCCTGGATCTATAATCCTGGAACAACATTCCTGTCCACAAAAACGTAGTCCTAACCCTACCCATAACTTATCCCTAAAATCAGAGGGGAACGATAGGTGAGTAACACTCATTTTGAATGACCTAAACCTTACATAAACTGTAAACCTGTCCCTCAAATCTGATTGGTTGATTAGAAGGTTGTTCCAGTGGCGTTACTAGAGCCCCTAAAGGGACATGGTGATGAAAAGAAAAATGAGATGGGAGGAAAAATTATTTGGCAGTGCTTTTGCGTTCTCTCGCAAATGTTTTGCGTTCCCCTGGGAAATGTTGCGTTCACTCGCAAAATGTTTGCGTTGCCCAGAGAAACTTTGCGTTTATTTGGTTAAAGTCCCCGTGAACCGGAAGTTGCAAACAATTTTTCTCCAGTGCTGTGACGTATTTCCAAGTGAAACGGAATATTGAACAGAGGGCAGGGTTTTACTCTAGCGCTCCTCCTCTCTATCTCTCGCTCATAGCAAACTAACGGTTTGAGGGGAGTGGTTAAGCGTTTCCCCACCCAAACTGTGAAACCTACGTCATCAGAAAAAGAAACCGTTCCAGACTGGAAGTAACTTTTCAGATTTTGATTAAAGATTACTAAGGTAAAACATTTTTTTAATATATATTCACTTGCACGGATTAATTGTTCACCACAAGACTAGTAATATGCGCTAACAAAGTAAATAGGTTCAATTTTGATTTCACGGGGACTTTAAAGTCAAATTTGACAAATTTTCTTTTCATATGTAATATTGTAGTGTTTATTATAAATGATTTCTCTGTGCACTTCATTATTTTAAAAAAAAATCATGTACCCTTAATCTTTAATCAAATACATTACCCTGCCCTCCCCCATCGAAACGACCTCTCTTCTATTTTGGTCACGTGGAATGGCGAAAGCGCGCGGCTATCGGTGCAGCGCCTCTCAGAGAATCGCATTCAAATCTGCCTCCATTTTGTTTGCAACGCCCAATCTCCAATGATCCAATCAGTTCCCGAAGGACAAAATCAAGCCCTGCCCTACATTTTTTTTTTTCTAATTCAGAATCCTTTCACTCGGATATACGTCACGACAAGGAAAAAATGACAATCTCAACTTCCGTTTCATGCCGACTTTAACCTTCTAGTAACGCCACTTGTGCAGTATTTATTAGTGGAAGTAAATGACAAATAAATGAATGTTTAGAGATTCCACTATACCTAAAAGCTTTATAGTTAGTAAAACAATGAATGTATGACCTTACTGTGTATTTGCAGACTGGCTCTGCGATGAATTATGATCACAGCTTTTCTGTCTGTTAAAAAACATCACCCCAGATGAGCGCTTCGAGAACACTACAAACATCGGCATTGTTTATTGGGACTGAAAGCATTGGTGATTTCAGGCTTGTTAGCACTTTTTTTTTGTTCTTTGACTTTGCTTTTGCACCTTTTTTATTTATTCTGCCTTTGATGTGCATGGCATTGACTGTTTCTAAACTATTGCTTTTTAAAACAATTTGGTAGCATAGAACGGTTTCTTCCATTAAACGGTGCTCCTTACGTATTTTGATCCCTCATACTTGCTATAAGATTATGTCGATTAAGTATTGGTACCTTGTGCTTTAATCAAATATGCCTTCGTTAACTTTGACGTATGTTTTTGTAATAATTAAGAGTTGTTTTTGATTTCATACAGATAGTATTCGAAAAGGTCAATTTGCCTGTAAAAGGATTGTTCAGCCCAAATGCAAATTCTGTCATTTTGTCTGTATGATGAAAGTCAGTGACATCCAGAACAGCTCAACTCAACTTTATTGTATTGACAAAACAAAATATATTTTGTGTTCCACAGAAGAAAAAAAGTTTGGACCGGCATGACAGAATGTTGCTTTTTGGGTGAACCGGGCCTTTAAAGTGAGAGATTGGTTCAGGCGCTAACAAAATGAAAGATCCCTGCTTACAGTATAACCGCTTGTTAAATATATGCACTTTATCTTCAAATTTGATACAGACAATGTTTTTTTTTTTGTCTGTTTAATTTCAATTTAACAATAGTCTTGACTGAGTGACACTGTACAGTATTTATCGGTGCACGTTTACAGGTAAGATGTGCATGCGAATGGTAGGCCTATAAGCGCGAACTTGTATGTAATTATAAATAACTGTAGCTCTCATTACTAAGGAATTATCATGCACTTTTGACTTGATGAAAGAGAAACTAGCCCTGATTGCAAAAGTCCATCCATAACTCTCACAGATCATTTAGCCTAAATGTTTATCATGTTCATTATTAACAACACATTGTACGGTAGTTCTGTTTATCTATTAGCAGTACAGCAAAGAAACAGAAAAATGAGAACGCTTGATAATTGTACAGCAAAGAAACAGAAAAATGAGAACGCTTGATAATTGTGGTTTATTCTTGTGTTACCGTGCCTTTAATTGGGGAAAAAAAATCTTTCTGAAGAGAGGTCACTGCCTTTAGTTTTTAATAAGGTAATTGTAGTACACACACACACTTCAGCTGACAGCCAGCAGACCACTGTATTGCTCCTTCTGCATGCCTGTGGCCAGCATGTAGCAATACCCTCTGTTCTTCGAATGCTGTGAAATATTTTCATCCCTCTTTGGTTGTGCTGAGCTGAGTGGAAATCATGCTTGTTGTGAGCAGTGATCATACTGGTTTGGATGAGAGTGTGAGTGTAAACACGTGCACATTAACAAAGTCAGAGGCACACTTGCGCCCTCTACAGTCAGCAGAAGTTTTGTTTTTGTTTTTACCTGGCTAAGGGTAATATAAATTAATGTAGGGCAGGGGGAAATGTGACATGTTACGCAATATACTGTTTGGAATATGATTTTGTTTTGAGTGCATTTTTGTAACATATTAATAATAATACCAGACAGCAGTAACTTAAATGATTGTCTCTGATTTTTGTTTTGTTTTTTACTGAAAGCTCTCACATTTTGTATTAAACTGGAACAGTTAACCACTTCTTAATGCTTGTAAAATTAATAATCTGACCTCAGGTCATAGGCAGAGACCACTTCAAGCCCTTGTTAGTTTCTGTGTTTGGTTTCAACAAAAGGGCCGTATTACTTCTCTGAACAACGTCTGTCAGTTATAGTGGAGCACTTGCATTCCCTTTGGCAGATGCTGTCTCTCTTTCCAATTGTGTGGTGAGGTGAACTGTCTAAGTGGTCTTTGCCATTTTTATTGTCTTCTTGAGGTGAGGTATAGGTGTTCGGCTGACCCTTCCCTTGACCTCTCTTCCTCTTTTAAATCTGTGACTATTTAAAGCTGTTTTGCACTTTGTGGTTTTCTTTTTAACTTCATGGTTTGATTAATTATTGTTCCTGTCCTAAACCGAAAAGTTTCTGATTCTGTAATTATTGTCCTTGTTGTGAACCAGAAAAGCACACACTCACACACACACCATAAAAAAAAAACTACTAAGGGCTTTTAATATACAAAATCAGAATGTTTTTGCTGCTGTTGCAAAAAAGAAAAAGAAAAAAAAGGAAAAGAAACCGTTTTACTGAATCATTTGTAATATTTTTGAACAACTGTGATTTGTACAAAATGTAATTTGTACAAATCTGTTTCAGTATTATAATGTTTGCTTGGCTTTTAATAAAACTTAACTGAACTCTTTGAAGTCATTATTTTTGTGTGTGTTTTTTATGTTTAGAACATTGACTATTTTAGCATCTTAGCATCTTTTTAATATAAAAATGATTTTCATATTTAAACTTACTGTTCTCTGGCTTGCATATTCAGTCAGGAAAATAAGTTTGCAAGTTCTCCCCACTTAAAAATCATGGAGGGGTCTGAAATTGTCATCGTAGGTGCATGTCCACCACTGTGAGAGACATAATGTTTAACATTAAAAAAAAGAAAATCCAGAAATCACAATATATGATTTATTTATTTATTTATTATTATTATTATTTTACTATTTAGTATGATACAACTGCAAATAAGTATTTGAACACTTGTCTAGCTAGAATTCTGACCCTCAAAGACCCGTTAGGCTATGTTTACACGGAAACGATTCTGAAGAGAAAACACAAAAGTGGCGGTGGGTTATCACTTTTTATTCTGCGTTTAGACGGGCGTTTTGGGTGGGAAATCCGCGTGCATAAGGTGACGCAAAAGAGTGTGAAATTCGATGTATGCACTTCAGGCAGCTAGGTGTGCATACTACAACAACACCAAGTCCATGCGCCTGCGTACAACCTTCACTGTCGAGCAGACTTTTGCGTTTTTACCCTTTGCACCTGTTTGAGGTTGTTAGCTGCATAAAGACACCTGTCCACCCCATCCAATCAGTAAGAATCCAACTACTAACATGGCCAAGACCAAAGAGCTGTCCAAAGACATCAGAGACAAAATTGTAGCTACTCCTCCACAAGGCTGGAAAGGCTAAGGGGAAATTGCCAAGCAGCTTGGTGAAAAAAGGTCCACTATTGGAGCAATCATTAGAAAATGGAAGAAGCTAAACATGACTGTCAATCTCCCTTTGGGGCTCCATG
The DNA here is from genome assembly GCF_016745375.1 of Pimephales promelas. Next base: position 1,755,477 of record NW_024121577.1, on the reverse strand, counting down.
CAAGATCTTACCTCGTGGCGTCTCAATGATCCTAAGAAAGGTGAGAAATCAGCCCAGAATTACACGGGAGGAGCTGGTCAATGACCTGAAAAGAGCTGGGACACCGTTTCCAAGGTTACTGTTGGTCATAGACTAAGACGTCATGGTTTGAAATCATGTATGGCACAGAAGGTTCCCCTGCTTTTAAACCAGCACGTGTCAAGGCCCGTCTTAAGTTTGCCAATGACCATTTGGATGATCCAGAGGAGTCATGGGAGAAAGTCATGTGGTCAGATGAGACCAAAATAGAACTTTTTGCTCATAATTCCACTAACCGTGTTTGGAGGAAGAAGAATGGTGAGTACCATCCCAAGAACACCATCCCTACTGTGAAGCATGGGGGTGGTAGCATCATGCTTTGGGGGTGTTTTTCTGCACATGGGACAGGGCGACTGCACTGTATTATAGAGAGGATGACCGGGGCCATGTATTGCGAGATTTTGGGGAATAACCTCCTTCCCTCAGTTAGAGCTTTGAAGATGGGTCGAGGCTGGGTCTTCCAACATGACAATGACCCGAAGCACACAGCCAGGATAACAAGCAGTGGCTCTGTAAGAAGCATATCAAGGTTCTGGTGTGGCCTAGCCAGTCTCCAGACCTAAACCCAATAGAGAATCTTTGGAAGGAGCTCAAACTCCATGTTTCTCAGTGACAGCACAGAAACCTGACTGATCTAGAGAAGATCTCTGTGGAGGAGTGGGCCAAGATCCCTCCTGCAGTGTGTGCAAACCTGGTGAAAAACTACAGGAAATGGTTGACCTCTGTAATTGCAAACAAAGGCTACTGTACCAAATATTAACAGGTGTTCAAATACTTATTTGCAGCTGTATCATACAAATAAATATTAAAAAATCATACATTGTTATTTCTGATTTTTTTTAAATTTAGATTATGTCTCTCACAGTAGACACTTACGATGACAATTTCAGACCCCTCTGTGTTTTCTAAGTGGGAGAACTTGCAAAATAGCAGGGTGTTCAAATGCTTATTTTCCTCACTGTAAATGGGAAACGTATACGCAATTTGTATGTATCTACAGCCTCTTATGTGGAAAATCACTACTGTTAAATGTCCTGCAGAGGGAGCCATACACGGTTTCATACAAATGTTTCTTTCTGTTGTTAAGCGCTAAATTAAATATTTTAGCATAAAATATAGCATTTAAATATATATATTATATTGTAATTCGCACTTTCACAATCTTTTTTATTTTATTTCCAGTTGCTCAGGTTTGTTTCTTATTCATCTGGCTGTTAAGTTGACTACTGAATGTAGCTGAGACATCAAAAGTTACTTCCTTCCCCAAGTCCATCAAATGCCGAATCAGATCAAAATCTCTGTCTCTAGAGGAGATTTAATAAAACCATTGTAGTATGAGGTTTTTGGTTGTCGTACAAACAGTCATGTTTGAGATTTCACTAACATTTACAAACGAGGTTTCAATTGTTGACAATGACATTAGTTAATTAACATGAACTAACATTTAACAATTATCCTACATGATTTAATCTTCTTAGTTAATGTGAATATTTACTTGTATTCAGCCTTGGTTCCACAGACAGTTCTTATTAAATGGTAGTTTAGGGTGACCAACAGTCCTGTTTTCCCAGGACATGTCCTGTTTTCACGTCCTGTCCTGCCGTCCTGGCTGTTTTTTATAAAGTGATGAAAATGACCTGGTTTTCAAAAAACTGCTGGGCACTGACATATTTTTTAAGATATTTCAGTCCAAGTTGCTTTCAGTTAAAACAACTCAAACGTCCATTTTAGTCTGGGACTAGCTTAAACTTTGTCTAAACCGGAGGCTAAAGTTGAATTTGAAAATGCACTGTGAACTAACTTGAAGATGAATATTTTTGATTAACTAACATTAAGAAAAGTATATTTCTCATTGTTAGTTAAAGCATTATCTAATGTTAACAAATGGGACCTTATTGTAAAGTGTTGATGGGACATTGGCACTGTGGTGCTGCATTGTATGAAGGATACACATCACAGGAAATAAGTCATCTCCAAACACACACACGCACACTCACACACACACTGCAACATTTCCAGTAACACTTTGAAGGGGCAAAAGCCAAACATATGCTATCGACCAAAAAGAGAGGGTGTCTGTGCAGACGGGTGGTTTACAGACCAGAAAGTCTCCTTGGTGTGTGTTTTGATTGCAGCCCTGGTGCTTGAGTCATCAGATCTGTGACTAATGTGTTCGGTGGTGCCACAGTTTGATTCATGACGGCCAGAAACACTGTACGAGAGTGTGGTAACATTATGCAAAAACTCAGTGCCATGCTGGATATCTACAAAAACTTGTTCTTTTTGAACTAAATAAAATGCTTAAACTGTTCCAAGCTTTTAAACAATAGCAAAAACATTATTGTTATAGTAAGCTAAATACATGACCTTCCCATTGCATTCCTCTTCCATTACATCATAGTCTTATCCCACTTTAAGCAGGGGGCTGAACATTTTTCCCTTCATGCCATCAAGAAGTAAAAATTCCCATAAAACTTATAAAACATGAGTAAATGTCTGAAAAGGCCAGTGGCATTGAAATGCGTTTTCATCTTTTGAGGCCAGCAAACATCTCACAAACTATGTCTGATGGCTTGTACCATAGTTTGCTCTGTTTTCTCCATTAAAATTTCCTTTAAAGTCTCGTTCAGTTTAATGTAATGTCTCAGAGTTAATGTGATCGTAGATTGTATGGGTTACATCTCATTGTTTTTAAGATTACATTGTCCAGAATGGAATTTTTCAAAATTATAATTTAATTAATCACAAACAAAGTCACAGACATTCCTGACTGAATGTAAACAGTCACCCCCTCATTTTTATAACAAATGCCTCTATATTACTGATGTCATTGTGTCTTTAAACAGGGTGAATGGTTCTGATGGCAAAAGACTTCATTTCTGGGTACGTTTAGTCTTTTTTTGCATGCAATTATCTATTATAGATAAATGTCTGTTTCATGGGAAGTCACTGGACAGTGTAAATCAAACCAGTGAGACAATCAATTGTAATAAAGTTAAATATTATATGTATGTATTGCTCACTGAGCTGCAGAGACACTAACGTTTTCAAACTGTTTCACAGATGTTACATTGTGTTGCATGAAAAAGTCTTGCAATGGTCATAGTCTCTTAACCATTAACATTGTGAAAATATGAACCATGTGCCTTTTGTGGGGATTCTACAAATCTTTTGTACTATTTTTGCCTCTGTCACCTTCTGCACTGTAAAAAAAACAATGTCGTTTCGTTTCAACTCAAAAAGTAAGTGTTCATGCTGCCTTCAAATTTTAGCTTTAGTCAACTCAAATATCCAAGTTGTCACATAGTACAACTTCACATTTCAAGTTGACTAAATCTAAAGTTTTATGGCAGCACTTACTTTTTAAGTTGAAACACCAATTTTATTTCCAGTGTGTGTTGGTTATGTCTTGTGTGATCAAGTTTGTGTGTTATACTGCTGTTAATAATGTCACAAGAGCTCATCTTAGCATTGTTCACGTATTTGCATCCAATACAGTATGTTTAACCTGACCGCACATTGGCAGCTTGCGCCTGTGGTCATATACAGTATGTGTGTGTAAAATATGTTTTCTCATTCACACAGACACCTCAGTGAGCAATCTACATATATCGACTTAAGTCTCCTGTCAAAAAAGAAGGGGAAAAACATCCTGCTTTGGCCTCAGTTGGTGAGATGTTTATTAATGGAAAATGTAATTAACACGCACAAGAATGCCAAATGTGGGAGTGCAGACTGTGACAAATAAAGCATGAGATCTTCATCTTCTGGTATAATGAGCGCAGCACAAAATAATGGCTATGTAAACACGCTGGAACCAGTGGAGGATGTTCCCTGATGCCTCCTCACAAGAGTGTGACAATATTGGAAAGAGTAGCAAGCATTGTCTGACCTCTTAATGTCCTTATGTCATGAGAAAGCAAACACATATTGCTCACAAAACTGACATACAAACCTTTAAAACTAACATGTTTTCCTCCCCCGATTGCGAATCTTTGCCCTCGTATTGATTTAGCTGAAAAGTCATAAATTACACCGGGACAATTTTAGGGTTGAAATTATGCACAGAAAATTATGAAAGCGAAATCTGGCAATGTACAGCACCATATGACATATGGTCATATGGAAGTCAGTCCTGATAATGCTAGCATTAAAGTATTCAGGCGAAAAAAGAAAACAGTATCAAAAGCCCAGGGAAGGTTGATGAAATGCTGGGTGCTTGAAAGGGATGGAGAGAAGCAAGTCTAACAGAAAACATATGATGAAAAAGAGTAATGACAATGAGAGGGCAGAGGTCAAACTATAATCCTAGACTCAAGGCATATATCTTTGGTGTGTTGAACTTCGACCTCTTTCAGGTTTAAACACATCGAAGTGACTGTGTGTGTGTGTGTGTGTGTGTCCATTGCATGTGTTTAAGATGTAAAGGCTGACAAATATAGCAATGCTGTAACAGACAGGACACTGTAAAAAAAAAATGTTGTTGGTTTAACTTAAAAAAATGAAGTAAGCTGGTTGCCTTAAAATTTTAAGTTCATTGAAATGGAAAAATTGAGAGATTAATTTAATCACCAGAAACTCAACATATTATGTTATCTGAACTGCATAAATTATCTAAGTTGATTTGACAAAAGAAAAAATGTTGTGATTACAAATCATGAAAATATTTTTTTAACAGTGTGGTCTTGAATGTTTAATTTTTAATGGAACTTAAAATGCATTATTCAGAGCAGAATAGTTCCCTTAAATATGATGATTTGTTGACCAGAGACAAGAGTGTTTATATGACTAACACACACACACACACACACACACACACACACATATATATATATATATATATATATATATATATATACTGTATATATATATTTGCATTAATCAAATATATTTACTGTAGACTGTATAAGGAAAATATTATGTATATAATAACAACAATATCTTCTTGTGCGGCCACATTTACAATGGCTCTGTGAAATTTCACGGTCAGAATCCAGACATTCTTTTGAGAATGTGATAATATTGGACAGAAAAAACACCCTTTTATTTCAGGTTTAAACATCTAAGAGTTTGCCAACTCTAGTTTCGCCGAGCAAATAACACATCCCGCAGAAGTCACTTTCAAACCAAGCAGCTTTCTGTGCTGGCCTGCAAGGTGAATTTGCGTGACTAACTTGAATATGAGCAACATTTGCATGGGGAAATTTGACCTATTGTGTGTTTTTGACCTTTTTCTCCTGAACACACAGAACCCTATAGAAATGTCTTTCGCAAAGCAGCAATAAATGTAACTTTAATGTGGATGTAAAAATGTTAAATTTACAGTATATGCAAAGTAATTTCTTTTAAAGCTAGGGTTGTCAATAAAATAATTAAGGATAATAAACAATGTGTTTAAATTCATCAAACATATTTAATTGAAGGAATAGTCATAAAGGGATAGGGACGATTATACCATGATTTACTCACGCTCAAGCCATACAAGGTGTATATTGTTGGGAGGATTTTGTTTTCTTCACTCAAATTTTGTACAGACATGCCCTTGCTCTCACTTTCAGTTTGAAAAAACAACAACAACAACAACAACAACAACAACAAAAAATAGAAAACACATTTGTCGACTTGTAAATGACAGGGACTTCTTCACACTGTAAAAAAAAAAAAAAAAGTTGAGAAAAATTTGGTTTTCTCAACTTAGGGTCATTAGTTGTACAAATGTTTTCATGTTAAATAGTTGAATAAACTTTAAAAACAGAATTTGTCAAACAAAATGTAAGTTGGATTTTTTACAGCGGGCTCAGTCAGAACACAGAGCTTCATCCTCCATGTTGTGTACGCTTCCAGTGCTGTTCCAGTGCGCTTCCAGTGTATTCCTCTCAAACATTACAGCACTTTAAATAATATTTCATGTCACTCAAAGGAAATAACATGCTGTCATGTCAAGCACAAAAGCATAACAGTTCAAATCTGTCAACAGGGAAGGCAACATGAGGCAGGAAGCTACTGCGATCATAAAGGAATTCTGACATTTTAGCACTCATTCCTTTTAGACCATGTACCTAAACTGGAATATTTTATATTTTAAACACATTTGAGAGGGTTAAACAGCATTTTGGACAGGCAGTGGGTGAGTGCCCTTCACAAGCAGAGCTCTACAACATGCAACTAATTAAACCATAAAGATAGATGATGTAATGTTTAAAGAGTCAGACAGAGGAAAATGTGGGTTCAGTTCCCGTTCACGGCTCTGTGTGGGTGTGTAAGAGAGAATGAGAATGGTATTCCCAAAGAGTAATATTGAACTGACATCAGCAAGTATCATTATGTGGAATCCTTATATCTCAGTGATACTAAAGTACTAAAACTGGTGTGTAGAGGGGGCAATAGTTTTAAACTGGGCATTGCAGCAACAAAGCCGTTTAAATGGAGACTATCAAGTTGAGTTCCCATGAAATCAGGGTCCCCCCAGAGATCAATGCACTGTAAACGGCTTCTCAGCTGGCTGCCAAGCGGCCCAATGACTGCTCACAGGAAGCCTCTACAAAAAGAGACTGGCAGCTCAATAGCGTGCCTATACAGGACCAGCGGACTTCTAACCAAACTCACACTCATTCACGGACGGGCTTCAAACATTAGGCACAGAATAAGAGGAAAGATCTAAACATTTTGAATAATTTTGCATTTTGTGGAATCCTGAAAAACAAAAGCTCAAGTCAAGTAAAGCATCAAACTTCAGTAACAGGGGTTTTCAAATTTAATTTTGCCAATCCTCATCTCAGCTGCTTTTCTGGGATCTATACAAAAAAAGGTTGAGAAAAAAAATCAGCGTTAATTTTTTCTTTTATATTGATATTAATTAAGCTGACAATGTCTGTCAGTGTACGCTTCACTTTGCAGTCAGACTTGTTTTATTTTCTCACTGTTATAGGGTCGTCAATAAAAAAAACACAATATGGTAATATAACAGTAGCTTATATTGTCAGATTAATGTAAAAACGATAATATATAATTGTTTTGATTTAGGTTCAGTGTTGTTGGATATAAATACCAATTATTTAATTTTGCAAATGACGTGTCTTTAACATCATGCAAACATGAACATAACATTATACTTTCTAACCGTATAATGTCTGTGTATGAAAAAGGACAAATATAATCATATTTAAAGTCACTGGCCTCAAAAAAAGTTCAAAAACCTCTGAAAAAATATGATTAATTAAAATCCAAGGTAGTATAGAACTTTCAAAGGCATCTGGACATCTCATGATCTAACTCAGCAAGAATGTCCATAAACCCATTTTGATATGCGCCCACGTGTTTAAACAGTTAAGAACATTAAAACTGGATTAAATTATGTTATCTCCAAATTAATTGAATGTGACCGTGCATACCACGGTGTGTAGGCCTAGACCTTAATCATGTTACCAACAACCAAGATAAAGTGAAATTGTGCAACAGCATTGTGTTTTTCACCTCACGGAGCAGGAGGTGGAGCTCTTGGAGAGATTCCTCTTCATTAAGTTTTTCAGCAGGACTGATGCAGCACATCAGCAGTGTTCGCCTCCACCTCAAACAGCTCTCCACTTACAGAAGTTACACATCGCATGCAAAACTCACGTCACTGAATGCAACTTTGGATAAGGGAACCGTGCGTGTTTAAGCTACTTGGGAGATTGAGCAAGATTTGAAGTGCACTGGTCTTGTGGAGTAGCCTACATAGAAACACTCCAGCATTAGGATGAGAGCGATAAACTTGGACACGTACAGCCTGTCTCTGCTGACCGCTAAAGAAGACATCCTCAACCCGCGAGCATCTACCAACTGGTAATACAATAAACATCACTTACTCGTTGTGGCTCAAATCTAAGCGAGCTGCATGTCTAGACTGCATTTTTTGGGCGTCAAAAAACGCCAGAAGCAGTTTTATCATAAGCAAAAATCTAAATGTTGTCTAGCTAGGCAGCTGATTTTGAGACACAACGACGTGCACTGGTGCTTTGGAATTAATATTGCGCAGTTGCTTTTGAATGTTTTCAGAATTTGTTATGTTTAGCGTACGTTTAGAATAGTGTACGTTTGAATGCACTTAGTCTAACGTTAAGTTTACTGTGCAAAGAAAGTTGAAACATGTTCAACACCGAAAAAAAAAGAAAAAAAAAAGAATGGAGGTACTTGTTTACAGAGTACTTTTTGTGACAAGCTAAATCTACCAGGCCATTTCCCTCAAGCCTATCCCATTGCTGAAGATTTAGGTCACTGAAGGTGTTTTTGTTTTTTGTTTTTTTGCACAAATTTGAACAGAAAGTTAAGCGCAAACACGCTGGTTTTGTTGCTCTGGAAGTGCTATGATACTTCTCATTGCTTTTTCTTCCTCTTAGTGTTCTCATACTAATGTTTACCTTTATGCATATCAGCTCAGTTGTGATATAGGCTTATTGCTGCAAGGCAAGCACAAATTATTAAGTTAGAAAAAACCCCAACTCTTTAAACTATGACCTTACAAAATTTTAACATTTGTATTTGACATGTTGTTAAGACCAATGAATGCATAATTTACATCAGTTGTATCATGTAATAAAGCTGCATTGTTTTCACTGTTATAGCGCCACCCTCTGTACAAACGAGATGAAAGTTTGCATGCTTTTGAAATAGTATTGCAATTCTCATTGGATGTTGGTCAAAACAATTTCAGTTCACATCAACATATCAGTCATAGTTTGTCATTTTTATAGAACCACCAACTGGCCCAGCACAACCAAGTTTCTACATACTAAAGTTCATTGAAGATACATATTTGGTTAGAAATAGTGCTGCAGTAATGACGTATTTTTGTAGGCCAACCCAGATGTTAGCATTACCCTCGGCCTCGACACAAACCCAATAGGATTTTTCCATTTGATTTTGATTTATTCTGGAAAATAAGCTCTGTGACTTCACAAATGAAAGTTTTTTCATCATGATAATCTTCACAAATGAACACAACTTTTATGAATAATTGGCAGAAGTAAAAAGTTAAGTGTAAATGAACTACAATACAGTCGCATGACTTAAATTTCACCATCACTAATGATACGACGTCTATATTTAAAACGAATTTCCTTGAAAGTTATAATTGTTTGCAAGGGTGTGATTTCAAACACAGTGAGGTTGTGAAAGCGGACTATAGTGAGAAGATGAGTTTGCCTGTTCGGCTGATAACATTTAATGTTCAACTTCCTTTTTCAAGAAAAGTAAAAGCTTTAAAAACTCACAGGGTACTGTATTTTATGTTGTAGAGTGTGGAAATATTTTAAACTTGTTCACAAACCTTATTTCAGGCATTTTACCAAAAACCCGTTCAAAAATCCTATTGATTTAAAGACAATGAAACCTAAAGTGCTAAAATGCTAACTTATTTCTGGATTTCAGCCTACGATGTCATTCCAGCAGGCTGTTTTAGTATAAAGGCCCTTGTTCACTGACTCCGAAGTTTTCGTTGGCGTTTTTTCTTATTTGTGATGTGGTGGCTATAAATTGTCAAAACACAATTCAAACTACTTGCTACAGATGCGCAAAATGCAGAAAATCGAAACGGATCCGTTTTTTTTTTTTTAATTTGAATTTTTTTATGATGGACCAAAGTTTCGGAGGCCAGTGTGCAAGCGTGATTGACATAACGTGAGGTCATATTTATTTTTTAACGTGCAAAAATTTCCGACTCAAATTTCGGACTCTGTGTGCAAGTGCCTTAATGGGCCATGCCTAGGGAAATGATTAATCGATGCGAAACGATTAATCGCATCCAAAATAAAAGTTTATGTTTACATAATATATGTGTATGGTGTATAATTATTTTGAATAATAGGCCTAAATACACACACATGCATATGTATTTAAGAAATATTTGCATGTATATACTGTGACTTAATGTATATTTTATATAAATATAAACATTTTATATATAAATAACACATTTTTCTATGTGTGTGCATTTATATATACAAAATAATTATACACAGTACACAAACATATATTATGTAAACACAAACCTTTATTTTGGATGCGATTAATCACGATCAGTCGTTTCACAGCCCTAGCCGTGCCCTACATTTTTCATTTGTGTTGCCTAGAATTCAAAGTTTAACATATTATTTATGATGATTATATTGACACTCAAGAATCCAACATTTGGTACAGCCAAAATACAAGGACTGACTGTCAAAAAAACCTAGTTTGCAAAAGTATCTTTTGTTGTTGTTCAAAAATCTATGGAAGAGGATTAGGCCCAAGCAATATTAGAAAATAAAACCATCTCAAGATTAAAGTCATTATAATGCAAGATTAAACTTTTGAAAGTTTTTTGAAATACACAACAATAAAATTTCAAGAAAATTTGACTTTTTTTTCATTTTAAAATAGCCTACTCTTTAAAGTTTGTATGCTAATTATTATTCAGTTATAATTTGCAATAATATGTTACTTTGTTATTGAAAGAAAGACTAAAATATAGCTTGAACAAGTGATCCAACTCTGTCATGCCTTCTATTAACATGACACTGACTGATCAAATGTGTTTATTCTCAAAAGTCGAAATGAGTTTATTCCTAGACAGTTTATATTTATAACGACTTTATTCTCAAATTTGAATGAGTTGACTCACTAAATGAAGTTTTTCCCCAGAAAACTGCAAGTTTAATCTTGCATTATAATAACTTTAATCTCGAGATGGTTTTATTTTTTATTAGTGCTTGTCACTCTTTCTCTTCCATAGAAATCCAGTGTGGTGGAAAAATTTCCTTGGCAGAAATAAATGGTGGTATATTTTTTTTCTTCATTTTTTGCTCTGTAGCTCTTCCTGTAGTGTTCTAAATGTCTTGTTTCTACTATTTAAGGGTTATTCTGTGTATTTAATTTCCAGGCAGAAAATGTATAATATTAATCCTAATGAAAACAATAGGGTTCCCAGCAGTTCATTTTAGGACCTCCAAAATAAAATAAAAAAAACCTAGATGTGGTATTCTAGAAAATTTGTATTTATTGACCTATAAAATTATTCAAAGGTTTTTTTCTGGTTCGTCATTATGTGCATGCGTGTGTCTGTGTGTGTTTACCGTTTTGGTTGAATGATGTAAGAACCAAACCAGCCCCTTTTATTTGTGACTTTCTATGATGTCATGCAGTTATTTTCTGCCTCAACTTCAGGCCTCTGCAGAGATTAGTAGTTTTCAGGGTGGTTTGCACCCACATGATTAGAGACACTTTTAAAAAACTGAATACATATGCGCTCATTCATTTACAGAACAAGTTAATAGCATGTTCCCATTTGCCCCTCTCTGATGTCATAATCTTTTGGCTTCTAAACAACACATTGCAAAGGTGACCGTAATTACATATATTTCAATATAACCTACAGTACATGTACCAGGTTCCTTGGATATACATTTGTTCAAACTTGATCAATTCCTTATCTGGCAGGCAGTTCAAAAGTCCTGCCCTGTCTTTCCTCCGTGTCAGATCTTGGCAACGTTTGTTATATCACCAGTGTCATTGTCTCTCCTATATTTCGGCAGGCTCAGGCTAATTCCTGCAAATGCCCCGGCAGTGGCTGCCTAAATTATCCAGGCAGCACCCATTCTGTTTTTCCACATGCTTAATCACCGTGGAAACGTGCTCAGAAACAGTCACTGATGCTTCAGGCTTTACAAGCCTATCAGGCCCATTCATGAACTGCCTGGTTCTGTCTGCTGACAGCCCAAGAGTATGGAGAGGGTTTGTCGACTTTGTATTTCACACGTCACTTTGACATGTCAAGAAACTTGAGTAAGAAAAAAAAGGCCCATAAGAAAATGCTAAACATTAGCAGAGAAACAAGTCCTGTGAATTTTTTAGCAAAATGGGAAATGTGCACTTCTCTACCACAGTTATCTCATATCTATGTACTTTTGTGCTCTGAACAATTGCCATAATTGACTTATTGAGCTGTTCAGATGCACTTTGAGCTCACTAGAATGAGGAATAGCTTCTGTCATCGGCAGTTTTTACTTTATCCAATCCAATCCACTTTATTTATATAGCACAATTTAAACAAACACAATGTTTCCAAAGTGCTGTACACCACAACAATATGATAAAAATAATGTTTTTTTTTTTTTTTTTTTACTTTATTTCGATAGTCCACTTTAGACATTCTACTACACTATAAGTAACTTTTCAACTACATGTCAACTAACTGTCATTAGAGTGTTAGTAGACTGTCAGCTTAATATCTGCTAACACTTTATTTTGTTGGTCCCCCAACAGATCAAAAATGTAATTTACAATTAAATCAAAATGGGAGTTTTGGGGTTTAGGGATTGTTAGTTCATATACTTTCTAAGTATATTGGTCAAAAGTGACAGTAAAGACAAATAATTCTGCAAAAGATTTTTATTTTAAAAAAAATGCGGTTCCTTTGAACTCTCTATTCGTCAAAGAATTCAGCTTTACCATCACAGGAATACATTACATATTAAAAACAGTTATTTGGATTTGTAATAATATTTTTTTCTTTTTTAACTGTATTTTTAAATCAAGTAAATGTTAAAAGTTTAATCAAGTAAAATTGATGAGCATAAAATACTCTCAAAAATACATTAAAAATAAGAATAAAAATAATCTTACTGGTTCCAAACTTTTGAACTGTAGAGTATATCCTGACTTCCTGTTTCAATAAGAATATTTTCATAACAGGAAAAAAAAAAATTGGGTCCACTGTTCTTTTGGACACCATTGAATTTAATTGTGTGAGTCAAAATCATCTTCTTTTGTTTTCTGCAAAAGGAAATGAGGAAAATGTATTGCATAAAGCTGCTTATGGGGAAAATCTAAATCTACTGACTCCAGCCAAACTAACTGGTCTGGTGAAAGGTTCCACTTGAAAAATTGCAGTTCTCAGAAAAATCTTCATTCCTGATTAAACAGTCTTATCAGTCTTATGATCAGAGTTATACCTGACAGTCTTTTCACATGCCACTCAGTAGTTCTTCATAAGTAAATGTTTTCAAACGGCACTTTCTTTCCTTGTAGCATGTACCTGTGTATTTGCTGTGGATGGGCGTGTAGAGATTCCCAAGATCTTAGTCATGTTCGGTCAATGTATTGAAAACTAATGCAGTAAGAACAACTGATTCTTGTTTTTCTCCTAATTTTTAGAGTGCCCTGCAGTACAAGAAATTATATAAAATAAACGACAATGCGATTATCTGCTTTTTAAGGAGCGTGCATTTCATAACAAATGTTTTTGGTTGTTATCCATAACATATTGTTCTTATATTGACAGGGATTTATTGTGCTCAATATGAATTTGTCATCCTAAGCCTTGTGCAGGCAGAGACAACTCCTGAGGGATGAGACTGGACTGATTTTGATAGGAAACTCTACAGGCGTGGCAGAATTCTTTCTATTGAATATTGTAGGAGGTTATGATGAAAAGCCACAGTTGTGACATTTGAATCCTGAAGGTGGTTTCAGATTCAGACAAAGAGGGATTCACTCACTGTCCTTTAACATTTTCAGAGAGCAAAAATGCAACTGTTAATGTGTTAAAATACGTTGCATACTTCCTTTGAACGATGCACACACGTCTTTCTATGGTGATTAAGTTAATCCGTGATGTTTTTAAGGAACTCACCTGCATAAAGTAGGAACAGAGTTCAGGTGCTTCCATCTCCATGCTGTTGGAGCACAGGTTTATGCATGATTTAAGAGCCTCAAGGTGCAGTGTTCTTATGTTACCACCAATTAAACATCTGCTGAGCATGTTTGTTGAGTTATCACAACACAAACATTATTCAGTTCTAACATAATGTAGCATGGTAATAATGTAGCAGCATAGTAGTAGTTTCCTGCGAAGTTTTAAATCTGTCTAATATCTTCTTCATACTTTAATGTGACTTGATCTGCATCACCATTTGTTTTAATTTCACACTATATTGTTGTATTGCATGCAACTAGGCCAATCTGACATAGTTAAAGGAGAACTCCGGCGCAAAATGAACCTTTGGTCTAATTACACATTGTTACCTATTCGACCGTTATCTGAGATTTGTTTTCATGATTGCCGAATGTAAATAGTTTTATCTCTAAAAACAGTTTAGCCTATAACGCTAATATATAGGGCATAGAGTAATGACAAAGAAAAATCGCTTGTTATTACCACTAACAAGGCTCAAAATAGCCCCACACTAACACGGTAGCATAATAAGGGTCCCTACATTCAAACAGAACCATTGATAACTTTGTCAGTGTCCATACAGTTTAATAAGAAGATATTTTATACACACATTCAACTTCGCGAATACAGGAAGAAGCCATCTTTGAAAAATAGTCTCTACCAGTCGATCTACAAACGCCGATCCAAGTGCGCTGGCGAGATGTGAATAAGGTGATAAGGTGAGCGCGAACAGTTGGCTACATGTACATATTGAAGAGAAGAAAATGGTTTGTGTTTGTGTTTATTCCGGAAACAACGGACCATATGAGATTCTGCACAGTTCAGCGCACTTGGATCGGCGTTCATAGATCGACTGGTAGAGACTATTTTTCAAAGATGGCTTCTTCCTGTATTCGCGAAGTTGAATGTGTGTATAAAATATCTTCTTATTAAACTGTATGGACACTGACAAAATTCTCAATGCTTCGGTTTGAATGTAGGGAGTCGGGACCCTTATTATGCTACTGTGTTAGTGTGGGGCTATTTTGAGCCTTGTTAGTGGTAATAACAAGCGATTTTTATTTGTCATTACTCTATGCCCTATATTCTAGCGTTATACTAGCGTTATAGGCTAAACTGTTTTTAGAGATAAAACTATTTACATTCGGTAATCATGAAAACAAATCTCAGATAACGGTTGACTAGGTAACAATGTGTAATTAGACCAAAGGTTCATCTTGCGCCGGAGTTCTCCTTTAAAATCAGATGTTATGTTGCGTGTATAGTTTTATCCACTGGCAACAAAGGTTTAATCTACTGTATGCTTACAGCATTAGTCTATTCATGTTTGAGAAAAGTCCATTTTATCACAACAAGTGTGTCCAAATAGTTTGTCGTTCAAAAATAACAATATAGGCATTAATAGACATTTTCAGGTAAAAAAAAAAAAAAGCTTGTCATCTCAACCATCCTTAGATAAACAAGTCACATTGATCTTCCTAAAGTAATTTTATAGCATCATCTTAGTGGGGTTATTTAGTTTCCTGTGGTAACCCAACCACCAAATTAGTAATTACGCTATTGAGCAGTAAATTAAGAGATATTTTAGTGTTGACTTTGTCCCAAGTAAGTGCTTCATTGATTTACTTTAAACATTGCTTTAAAAGACCCATGGGGTTTTCCCAAGTATGCTGAGGATGAAAGTTGATCTTGGAAGCTCCAGGTTGTTGAAATTAAAAATGAAATGAAAGTGACATGTGAAGGCCAAATATGGTAACCCATACTCGGAATGTATTCTCTGCATTGAACCCATTTAAGTTAGTGCCCTGCGCGCACATTAGGAGTAATGAGTAGAGAACACCCACCCACACACACTGCAAACCTTGTACACACACCCGGAGCAGACAGCCATTTTTGCTGTGGCACCCAGGGAGCGATTTGGGTTAGGTGACTTGCTCATGGGCACCTCAGTCTTTTCCTGTTGGTATTGAAAATCGAACCCGCAACTTTCTGGTTACCTGTCTGACTCTCTAACAATTAGGCCACGACTTTGACTTTGGTTGATGTTCCTCATGTCAATTATCAGTGTTGCAGTCGAGTGAAATGTTTTGTATGTTTACTAATCCTTAAACTACCTGCTTGAATGCACCAATTATTGTTTACAATACACTCCTGTAATGCAGATATGCTGAATGAGCGTCTTTGAAATAGCCTGAAGGTATGTTTATTTACAAGGATGTCACTCCCATGCTAGACAGCAATGTTTAGACACTGTATGTAGTGCTGGATGGTTTGACCAAAATCACTTTTTTTCTTCTTCAAAATTAAGCCGTTTTTTTCGGTTTATGACGTTTTTTTCATGCATAATCAGGTGTTTAAAGCATTTTCTACTGGTTGAGAGAGGAATTACTGCAATAAATTGATTTAGGATGGTCTATTTTACTTTCGTTAGTGAATATTGTTGAATAGAATAGAGCCCAGTATAACCTAAAATTGTTATTTCTTAACATTCTAATAACATTCTTATAACCAGAAAATAACGTTTAAATACAACGTTTATATAACAGGAGAATTGAACGTTCTAACGACGTTTGAATGATGTTCTTATAGCCAAGCAAGAACGTTAATACAACGTTTATATAATGGGAGAACTGAACTTTTAAGTGCTGGATTCTCTCAGCGATTCCAGAGAAAATCGACCTATTCTGCAGGGCTGGGCGATATGGCTAAAAATTCATATCTCTGTATTTTTTGTTTAAATGGCCATATAAGATATACGTATATCTTGGTACTTTCGAAAATCTTTATATTTAAAAAAAAATAAAAAATAATATATATATATATATATATATATATATATACTAACTGTATTTCTCTATCAGCATTGGCTGCCTTACAGAAGTCTGCTCAAACTGGATCTTAGGATCTGGTCATTCTACTATAAACTTGAAAGGTACCACCTTGCACTTCAGTATATGAAATAAATATGGATTTCATTTCAGATTGAGAAGCGTGAGTAGATGGTTTCACACACAATTCAATCACCTCATGGATCATTAACTAAACCTCAAATTATGGCCCCCCTTGTGTAGGTGGCTTCTCTCTCTGGCTCCTCCACTGTTGAACTCAATGGGAAAATGTTAATGGATTTCCTCTAAACTGCAAGGCTGGGTCAAAAGCCTCAAACAATGCTGTTTGTTGTATGTTGGGTTTTAGTCCCACACAGATGGCTCGTGGTTGCTGGCGGAGCTGTGAGCTATTAACTTGTCCAGCAAAATTAACATTTGTTGCAGTTGGATATCTGGATACTCTCAGAAGTCTCCAAATATCTGCTTTCTTTCGAAGACGCTGAAATGACTTCCAGTTGAGAGTTTTTTTGGTTATTTCTTGAACCTTGAAGATCAATAATAGAATCATGTGCAAGCCTTTGCATGCTCAACTTTCAAGTTTTGTTTTTGCCAAAGGTTTTGGCAAATGAGATTGGCACATATGCCTCTTTTCGTTGTGCTTTCATGTAATTTTCTTTGGCCAATCCGTCTAGTTGAAAGATTTTTCCATTTATTTTCCACCATGTTAAATGCATTTGCTTTGACCATAGAGACAAGGTTCTGAGCATTAATGATGTTTTCAAATTTCATTCATATCTTTGTCCACCAATACAGGAAGTGAACTTTTTTTTTTTTTTTTTTGTGAAAACAGACAGACACTACTGTTCAAATGTTTGGGGTCAGTAAGATTTATTTTATATTTTTTTTGAAAGTCTCCTATGCTCAGCGAGACTGAATTTATTTGATTAAAAATACTGTAAAACAATTATATATTTAAAATGTTACAATTAAAAAAATGGTTTCTATTTAAATATATTTTAAAATGTACTTAATTCCTGTGATGCAAAGCTGATTTCTACAGTCTTCAGTGTCACATGATCCTTCAGTAATCATTCTAATATGCTGATCTTATTAAATGAAAGCAATTCAATTAATACTTTAATGAAGTACCTTTGAACAGTAGTGTATTCTTGCCAACAATTTAAGTACTGATGCTCTATTGTGTAAACATTTACATTCTTCAATAATGCTGCCTTCAGTTTGTGTCCCAAATTAGACAGACACTCCTCCAAGGTGATGAATGACATGGTGAAGATTGAGGTGTGCATTTACAGGGAGGTCTGTATCACTCCCCTAAATGACTCACAGTAGCCTTTTACCTAAGGAGGTCATGTTGTTTGTAGCTCAATCTAGTGTGTGCTTTTAATAACTGAGCCTGTTATATCTATGCTCAACGTACCGTAAGTGGACATCACGCTGTTTGCAGGTTTCCTCTACATTGTTTTGAAGTTCTGGCTTTAACTAGCACAAAACAAGTGGAGAGAAGAAGTCCACTGCAGTGAATACCAAATACCAGTTGGGATACATATTAGCCTTTTTAATGTAGCTTTAGTCTACCCTAAAAATAATATGAAGAAATTTAATTTATTAATGTTATTTGTACTGACAAAATTATGACCTTCATTTTATCTTGAGATTGGTAGAGGATGAACATTCATTTTGTGCTGGTGGCGTAATATGAAGTAAAAATAGGAAAGATTGTGGTGTTTTAGGTTTACACAACAGAAGATTGGCTCTGCCTGAATCCTTTAATCACCTCAAATTGAAAACTTACACAGGGCAGAATAAATCAACAAACAGCCTTCATACCTAAAGACTCCCACAAAGGAATGAGAACAGTTCAAACACAGCCATAGATCCAGTGTGATGTTATGTTATCCGTCACCTCACATAACCTGAAAGAGCATGAAGTTTTGCCAGTTTAAGTGTGTTATTGGAGATTAAACTAAGACGAAATACAAAAGATAGGGCTTAATCTACAAGCAGGAACATTGTCAGTGGTTGTTTCTGATACAGCTGACTGGGTACCCTAGAACTGGGACCTCTCCATTCAATAAAGCTGGTGTTTTGATTCCAGCCTTTGTGGTTGGCAGGTGTCTGTTAGCTTGAATCATCAGACTGTGTATCAAATGCTATTCTAATTTCAAATGTGGAATGTTTCTAAAAGGTTCCAGAAGCCACTGCATATAGTAAGTCAAACAACTCAGTTATTGTATTCCATTGTTTAGGCTGTTATTGTATTGGTGCCAGTTGACAGTTAACTGGCTGCAATGAAACTTTCATGAGAGTTGCCCTGAAAATCTCATGCAGTTCAAATTCATACTTCACAGTTTTCATTGATAATACAATATAAGATGTAGCCTAGTATTTGTGGCTTACTTTCTTTCTCTCTTTTTTGATTTGGGTGTAGTTCTATAATGACATGTGAGTAACTAATGAATCAGGAAAACTGGAAAAGTACTGGTGGGAAAGGTACAAGACAACTCAGAGAATATGAGTATGAGGAGGTTGAGATTAATCGATAAACTTCTACAGAAAGATATGCAGTTCTACAAAAAAAGATCTTAGATAAGATCAAAATTTGTGGGAAGTTTATGAACTTGAAGTTGCCTTACATGAAAATAAAGGGAGTTAAAAAAAAATGAAGAATGTTTATCCGTTGTTATTTGTTTGAGGGATACCAGACTTTGTGTACATTAGTGAGGGTCTGTGTTCCAGTAGCTGTGTGGGACAGATGCAGGAAATGCCAGAATTGTCCCAGAGGAGTAGTTTGTTGTGGAGGCCAGTGGCTAAACTCACCATGTCCGGTTAGTGACTTCAGAACCGAAGGTTGCAGACTTGTTAGAAAAGTTTTGAAGAAAGCTACATAGTTGTAATGAGTTTACTATGACTTTACATTTTTAAAACAGTGCAGACACCTTGCAGAAAATTTGTTCTTTAGTCTAGACAACCTTGGACTACAACTCAAATACTGTTAAATTTAATTTATTTGAAACAGTGAACAAACCCTTAAAGAGTAACAACTTACAGAAGTGAATAATAGGCATGTATATGACAATTAATCCTGCTATTTCTGTTGTATTTCTTTAGCTCAAGCAGTGGAGAATGGCTTTAGCATGAGTTTAAATCCCAGGGAGTGTATGAAGTGATAAATTGTCTTTTTGCTTTGGATTAAACAGTCTGCCAAATGCATAAATGCAAATGTTTGTGATGATGTCCTGATGTTTCGCTGGAGCCCGCCACATAGTCCTCATCCCGACCCTTACCAAGAAGAAGAAAGACGAAATGGGGAGATTGCAATGGTTGTGTAATTGTCTGAGTAAAATATTTGAAATAATGAAACATTATATATAATTATAGTAGTTTTCTCAGCTCAGCTTCAGCAGTTATTACATAAATGATTATGGCCATCAAATTATGACCAATGAATTTGGTTTAAAGCTGCTCTACAATACATAACAACAGCTTGGAAAGGTTACAGAGTTTCAGACTTTGAGGGTCAGCAGTAGATTTTCTTTAAAGGGAAATAGTAGCATTGTTGATGGAAAAATAGGAAGTCTGTTCCTGTGATTCTGATAAGAATCGTGGTAACCTTTTAGGCCATGATGCATTGATGAAAAGATCCATCATCTTAAAGCACTTCCTGCACAGATGAAGGTTGTGCAGAACCCATTTAAGAGAAGAATAGAATCAAACGTTCCTGTCTGGATGTATGAGTCAGGATTGCACAGCTTGATTTCAGTGTATAGCTATTTATATATTGCAGCTAACCTATTTGGTTACCTATGAATGGCTGCTACAGTTCCTGTTCGTCGCTTGGTGTTACATAGTAGGGTTCATATTACATAGTATAGTTACTTGAGTAAATTAAGCTTTAATCAAGGCTGAAACACTAGATGTATTGTTCCTGTTTCTGTGTTGGATCAGGCTTTATCATGCTAGTTGGAATCACAGATCTGTACACACCTGTTGACTCAGGACTGTGTATATTGTACATAATCAAGTTTTCGCTGAACAGTTTTACTTGTTAGTCACGGTCGTTTTACTTAATTGCAAAACAATCAGATTTCCATGGCTAACTGCCTGTCTGCATCAGCTGGAGTGTAACATATTTTGACCAAAGGTACATTGTTAGTTTCCACTTCACAGGTTGTTGAAATGCTTTATAGTGCCACATTTCATATGCACAGATATTAGGGTTGGGTATCGTTTAGTGTTGGGCGATATGCTCCATTTTCATATCGTCCTATCGTCAGCCTGCGAGATCGGCGATACACGATAGTATCGTGAGGGGGCGGGGCTAACATTTGATTATTAACTTGATTATTTAGCCTACTCATTCATTTGCTTGTTTTATTAGCCTACTTCGTTTTATATACGAGAATCTTTTTTCTATTTTGCTAGCAAAGGTGGAGTGTTTATTAATAGGATCAGGTTATTTCCTGGTATAGTGAGGTAAAAAAAGAGATCCTAATCCTTTTGTTTGTCAACGGGAAATTTACGGATACATTAGCCTATCCTCATGCCGTTACATGCAGCATTTTGACTAGGGCCTATTTCTGCACGC
This sequence comes from Pimephales promelas, assembly GCF_016745375.1. The sequence continues at coordinate 1,734,275 of NW_024121577.1, read as the reverse complement.
GATGAAAACACGTTTTAATAATTTCTTGGGTCAGAAAAAGTCGGAGTTTGCGATATGTGTCCCCCTACCAGTGCGCTCTCTGCGCACTTCACATGCGCACTTCAGTAAGCACGAAGTACGCGGGTTAATGTGTTTTAAATGCCGGGAGAAACAAGAGCAAGAGCCAAACGTCTAGCTGAGTCGATCGGTTTATACTTATACTTATGACTTGACTCTGATAAAGGAAACGTTTACATGACCACATGCATTGTCAAGTTTATTCAACATAATCAGGTTAAGAACGTCGTCGCATGTAAACGCGCTCAATCTCTGAAAGTGAAAGTAAAAACGGACTGCTTTCGGCATCTGCATTAACGCCGCGTTCCCTCAGAGACGACGATGATAACGGTAACTATAATACTATTTTAGTGATATTATTATTAATACTATTTAGTAATTATATTGTTTTTAGTGTTAGTGTCATTAAACGTTTTGTTAATGTGTTACGGAAACAAATACTGACGAACAACGATTGCCGTTTTCATCTTGGATCTGTAGGAAATTTTGAATTTTGCGTCTGTTAAAACGAGCACACTTGAGTTTGAATTTGGGAATGGATCACCTTGCAATTAAATTTTGATGTGGGATGTTTTTTAGTCTGTTTTAAAAACATTTTCTTAGAGGAGTCCTCATTAGTGCGTGTGTTGTTGCAATTGTTATGAGGTGATGTCGTTGTAAATTTAGGCAAGGCAAATTGATTGTAGTTCCTAATATTCATTTAATAACAATACTAGCTTTATAATAATAGGCCTACTAATAATAATTTAATACATTATGGTAAAACGACCCAATTATCGTAATGATATCGTCAAAGGCATCTGCCATCGGCGATATGTCAGACTATCGTCGATACACGATACTATCGTCTATCGGCACAACCCTAGTATCGTTTGAATTTGAACGATTCTGATTCCGATTCCTTGTTTCGATTCCGGTTCCTAACGATTCTTGATTCCGATTCTTTTAAGAGGCAGGGTCAAAAAAGTTTAGCTAACCTTGCTAACCAACGGTCTTTCTGAAAAAATAATCCTTTCTGAAGGAAATACTCCTTCTATCACAAATACTCCTTTTGTCACAAATTTTGCATTTTGCCGAGATTTTGTTATTTTTAGAAAAGTGAAGCCACACTTTGGACCGCCGACGTAAGCTACTCATGTTCGACTCGCGCGGTTATGCCAACACTTCCGTTAGACGCTTCTTCATTGGTGTTGTTCAGCGGTTTCTTCTTCCGCTCGGCGGACTGTGAATATCGAAACTAGGAATCGAAATTTTAACTTTTGAACGATTCCGGGAAAAACGAAAAGTTAGTCCCGATTCCAATCGATACTCGATTCTCGATACCCAACCCTAACAGATATTAGTGTAAAGCCCAACAATACGTGCATTTACATACAAAAACTTACATAGAGTATGCTCTATGTATCAGAAAACATGTAAACTCTTGTTTACTACTATTTCTGGCAAAGATCATTAAACCCAATGAACACAGATTGTTGCCAGTGCCTTGGTTTTCTCTCTGTACTTAAACTCATTCACCATTTTAATGGCAATCACTGTGAGCATGTCTAAGTTTTAACATCAGAAAGAAAGATTTTTAATTTTTTTTTTAATAAATCTCATGCCCACTGCTCAAGTAAGTTTTGTTCTTTTATAATGAGCTGATTTTTTAAAAAGTTGTCAAGATTTGGTGGCTGTGCTTGTAAATGCAATTCATTTATTTCAGTATGTCATATTTGTTAAGCTGTTTGGCTGAACAGAAACTCCCAGTTCTAATTCATAATTCCAGAGTTTCTTTCTGCCCATTTACCTTTCATTGTGACCTGTAACTGGTATCTGTTTCTTCATCATGACTTCACATCCTTGACGTACAAGATTCAAGTCTTTCTCCCTTTCTCTCATGCTTGCACAACATTTAATTTTGCAACCATATATCACATTTGCTTGCCAACCTCCTCAGTCTGTTTTCTTTTCCCATTCCTCGTCCTATTAAATTCAGTACCCCATACTTCTTTTCATTTTCCCATCCTCCCTCCTCTCTCCTTAGCTCTTTGTCAACTCTTCCTCTCCATCCTTTTGTATTCTGCCAGTTGCTCTCTCTAAGGAAACCCAGACACATTCATTCCTCTTCTACTCTTCAAACAGTTGCTATTAGCACAAAATTGGCAACCAGGGGACTGATCCTCGGTACAACAAAAGGCAGCATTAATTACATTCTCACTAAGATGTCTTATAAAGCTTAGACTACACACAAGCAGTACATTTAATTCAATAGTTACTATTATTATCATCAATATACATCTTCATTAGACTTCATCATATGTCCATGAGTTTTAGTCTACATTTCAGGTCTCTTGGCTATTGAAATCATTTTAGTGTACTGAGCTAATTGCCTGTTCCAGAACAGAATACACTCAAATAAATAGCACTTGATGCACTGTTTTCAGTATGACAAGGTTGCTGTGCCAGATGGCAATGTGCACAAGTTGTTTAGTACTTTCTGCAAAGTTTTTTTTTAGAAAGCCCACCATCCAGAATGGTATAGGTCTGCCAAGCCTCTGTCTGATCCTTCAATGACCGTAATGATCCTGAGCCATTTTCTCAGAAGCCGTGCTATTATTTTGCTCTGTTCCCATTCCTCATACTTTGTAGGGACTTTTGCATGACGTATATTTGGTACAAAATATCCATTTTCATCAAATTCGGATATATTAAACTGTAATCTGTGGTTCAGCACTCAACAAATGAACATCATGTTGTTGCACACTGAATGCCCCAGGCCAACTATCTGCAAGCTTGGGCAAACCCTTTTCCTCCATATTGCTGTTATGAGCAAGGCTGCTTTGTCTGCTTCAATTTCAATAGCTAGTTTTCAGGACACCTGATCTGAGTAAAAACCTGGTCCTATCTGCTGATAATGAGCATTGAACGTTTTTATTTTTTTACATTTGTAAATAATCCCAGCTGCCATTTCTACCAGTGATTTCAGTGTAGTGACGTTTGGACCTGTTGGTTTTACGTGTCTGCTTTGAATTTATGATCGTTTTTAAACAGGCCTAGGAATATTAGTGAGCCAAATAGTACAGCAAAAAAGCCAGATTTGTAGACACTAAAGCTGAACTGGCAAGGAACTATTAGTCATTTAGTAAGTTCAGGCTAAGGGGTTTTCTGGAACTGTAAATTATGCCACAGATGACACTTGACACTTTTTATATGGTTTTAAGAAGAAAACGGTTTCCTCTCTGCCAGTTGGTTTCACAACCAGGTAGGTAAAACTCCCTCGGTTCCTCTTTTCTCTTGAGCCATTGAATTTGCTGAATGCTCCTCTGCACAGATGTTTTCCAGCTTTACGCACTACAGATGGAATGTGGCCATCTTAGGCAAGGTGGACATCCAGATTTGGTTTGAGAGTTTATTTTCAGTTTATCAACATCTTTTTCAGAAAACAGATGTAGTCAGGATGTAGTCAGAAGAAAACATTTTTCTTTTTACTTGGTATTTGGTGAAATGATGTAAAGCAGTGTTAATTTTATTAAAGAATAATTTATAAGGGTGTAATGTCACGATTCGATACATATCACGATACTGAACTCACGATACAATATTATTGCTCCAAGACATATGATAAAAGGTTAACAAAAAATGTACTGTTGATTAAAATGCTAAATTTGATATTACATTGTAGGTTTAAATGAATAGGCTTGGAATAACCCAAGGACAAAGGTGACACCAGAATAACAGTATTCATGATTCTGAAGCTGAAATTACTGAGTTATTGTAGATGAACATGCTTGCACGCTTTCACTGAGTAGATACATTTAAAATAATGTTGGACACTTTTTACTGGTAACATCAGACATTTGGCATTATCAGAACCCACAAATATTCCCCCATTGCATTATTACATTATAATCAAATATAGTAGTTCAATGTAGTACTTGCACTAAAACTTTTTCTAAAAAAAAAAAGTTTTCTAAACACTAAAATTTTTTCTCACACAGTAATTTTTATTTTGGGGGGGACTAGTATCCTCTATACATAATATGTCACTATCCACGATACTTATTGTTGCATTTTTGTATTGCGATATATTGTGGCACGATATATTGTTACATCCCTAATAATTTCCTTTCGTCAAACACATTTTTTCACAGATGAAAACTAGACGATGACTAAATAAAAATGGTGAATGACAAAAACTAAGACGAAAATCTATCGAGATTTGTCAACGAATAAAAACTATACGAAAACGTTAGGTAGGGACGATTTGGGAAGAGATCCATTCAGAACTGATGTCCTGCATTTGTGTTAGATGACGGGACATGGCGGAACATGAGTTGGTAAGCTTTATTAAGGATTCATTACATGTCATTTATACAAATAAATATGTGTGCTTGAAAGAATAAAGAATGATGTGCAAGTTGTTATAAATAATGCATATGATTAATTGAAAATAAGACGGTGTTCTACTTTAGAAGTGGTTTTATTTAATTTTAAGATATTTTTCTATTTATGTCACAGCAATTAAATCTGTCTGTATTGCATGTTCAAATTTTACTTTTTTTTTCCCCCCCCAGGAGTAGCCTATGTAATGGGTTTAGACATTTTAGAGAAATTCTAAAGTAATGCATTACAATTTAATTAAACCCATAAGATTTTAGTCCACTAAAACTAAAAAATTCAGATGACTAAAATATGACTAACTAAATGGCATTTCAGTCAAAGACTAAAAGACTATAGCCGCGTTTCCACCACAGGAACTTTCCCCATGCAACTACGAACCTTGGGGTGGTACTCGGTGTGTTCGGGAACTTTTGGGGTGGGACTTGTGTGCTGAACATGCTGATTGGTTCTTACCACTTGTTCGTTCTGCCCGATGGCGCGCGTTCGTCCCATTCATCTCATGTTCAATGTCTGCTGATAACAAACGTCTACTTTTATATCTAGCATTACAAGCTTTTTTTGGATATGGTTTGGGTGCTCGTCTCTTTTCTGCATACTGCATACTGTAATGTTCCCGCCCCGGACCAGTACTTTAGTCTGCATGTGTAAACGCAGTAAGCAAGCGGTCTGGGGCAAAAAAAGTTCCTATGAAAAAAATTCCTGGTAATTGTGGTGGAAACGCAGCTCATGACTAAAACTAAATACAAATTTGCTGTCAAAATTAACACTGATGCAAAGATGCCATATTATTCAGGTCATATTTCTCTGCACTTGGAAAGTCTTGGATGTCAAATGCTGTAGTGATGAAATGACTTCATGTGGTTGTTCATGTTCTAGTGAGATGTCACAAACCAAACTTGTCTTTGCAGGAATGTAAATACCAGTGGTCATGTCTTTGCATGCAGACTCATGGGAGAATGAGTAATCAATAAAGAGGAATATCTTTAACGGTCATTTCTTATCACTCTTTATGAGGATCAGGGCACATGAATTGAGTTCTTGATTGAAAACTAACAGGGAAATCTCAGACATCTCTGGTACACTACCAGTACCAGATACACTACCATTCAGAAGTTTGGGGTTCCCTTTCAAGTGGAAACTTGCACTGTGTCCTAGGACACTATGGGGAACACCTCCAGCATGACTGGTGTCTGAAGCACATGTTTGAAATGCGACAGTTTCATTGGCCGACTACAGTCCGAGACGTCACTACCAGTGGTACTTGAGGATCTGTTTGTTTGTATATGTGTTAAGGAGATTTCTATGGAGTAACACTCAGCCAAGCGTTTCAGGAAGTGTGTGCCTCGGTCTCAGGGATACCGAGTACTCAACCTCTGCGGCTTCCACCCCAGAGGTTGGGTCTCTAAGCAGGTGTAAAAGGTTGAAGCTGTTTCCCTCTAATAGCGGTGCAGCTCGCTTAAATCTCTTGTAGTAGCTCCCTAATATCAAAAAGGTGGTAGTTTCCTCCCTTTAGTGTTGGGTTCAGAAAGTAGGAAGCCTCTTTGTGTTTCCAAGCTGTGGGCTTCTGCCAGATATTGGGTAAGCTTTTAGGAAGCCCCCCTTGACTGGTAGAATGAGTAGCACCTTCCCCACAATGAGCTTTGAGGAAAGTACCCAGCTTTCGAGCTCTCGTGATCTCTGAGTTATGTTGAGCTATGTCCACTTCTGTGTGAGGCCCTTTAAGCAGGCAGCTCCTTTATAATATAAAGTTGTAGTTTCCTCCACCAGTCTTGGGGTCCCCCCTAAACAGAAAAGCTCCTTCATCTACCTAGGATTAGCTGTCTTCCTTTTATCTGTATCTCTTTAGGTGGCTGAGATATGCTAAAGTTTCAAGGTCGTAGCTGCCTCCCCCTGATATGGGGTCCTATAAGCAGGAGTCTCCCTTGTGAAGTAGAAACGGACTCCCCCACTCGGGTCCCCCTAAGTAGGCAGTTTACTCATATACTCCAGAGATCGATAGCTTGTTTGAAGCCTAGGTCTCAGTCTTTGTGGTTCTGTAAGCAGGTTGTCTGCTCCCAGAAGAGAGTTTGGGGTGATCCCCCCAGACTGCGTGACACTAACGTGGAGAGGTACACTCGTTGTTTGTTACTGGGATACCTTCTGTTCGGGTCCTCCAAGATGCTGTCTTTAAGTCAGAAAGGGTTTGAGCATTGTGTTAATCTAGTGAAAAAAATGCTCCCCTGGTTTGTCTAGGGGTTAAACCAGATCACCCAGGTACAGTAACAGGTCAGGGAACTAACTGTTTCCCTGTGCTAGTAGAGAATCGCCATTGGCTAGCACTTTTTTGGTTACTCGCCAGACTGATACTATTTTATATATACATATAATTATTATATTTACGTATAATTACACCAAATCAGTTTATTTTTGTAACAGCTTAATGTAATGGCACAGCTTTTTAAATATTCTGAACGTACACTCTTAACATCAGTCAACCAATTATCATAGTATGGTATTATGATAATCCAGCACTATTTAATGATATAACTTTAGTAATTAGAACTAAAAATTGGTAACCATGCATGAATGCATATTTGTCATTTTAACTGAACTTATGACTGGTGGTGGTGCTTAAGATGATGTTGATCATTCAGTGTTTCTATATATATATAAATATATATATATATATATATATATATATATATAATAGTAGTAGAAAATAGTAATTATTATTAAAATAAATATTCAAAATAATAGCAATATACAACGCACTAAGAATTAGTGAGCTGCAGGGTTCATGAATGTTAATCACATTGTCAGCATTCGCTCGAACTGATTTGCTGAAATCAAAACAGGGATGAGAGTGAGACTGCCGTTTTTGCATTAGTTCCGCCCACTCTTGGAGAAACCTGCATATCTATTGCTTGTTCTTAAAAGCTGAATAATTCCATGGGGGTAATCCATCAACCGGAAGTTGAAGCCTCGCGGGAGCTGACATCTTGTAGCAGAACTTCACTTGCGTTAGCATTCCCATTGATTCCCATTCATTTTGGCGTCACTTTGACAGCGAATAACTTTACATCTGAGGCGTTTAAAGACCCCATTTGTCCTTTATGGACGGAAGTGCTAAAACATCGGCAAAAACGGGCTTCAATCGTCTCAACGGAGTTCCAATGAGATCGCTCTGTCCATTTCTTATACTGTCTGAATAAATCCAAATGAACTGCAAAATACTACAAAGAATGTTGTTTACATGTGCTCTTTATTCTCACGGTTGCACGGACTGTTGTTGGCCAATGCCATTGTTGCTTTTGAAACATGCTGGCGCTGGTTCCCCATAGTGTTTTAGGATGCAGTGTCTTGTTCCACTTCTCAGGGAACCATAGTTGCATGCGTAACCTTATACATTTTTTTTTTTAAAGAAGTCTCTTTTTATTTGGCCCAACATACACTAAAAACAGTAATATTATGAAATATTGGTCAATATTATAATAATAATTCTCTTTCAATATATTTTAAAATGTAAAACACAATTACAAAATGTTTGATTATTTGACGATTAGAAAGAACAGTATTTATTTGAAATAAAAATATTTTGTAGCTTTATAAATGTTACTTGGCCAGTTTAATGCTAAATAAAAGTACTCATTTCTGTAAAAAAATCTTACTGACCCCACAAATCATTTCCTCACTAGATGTGCCATGACAAAGTTTTTATTTTATTGTTATTGTTACACCTACAGTACAGTACATGCACCTACATGAATAAGTCGGTCTTAAAATGGCCTTCCCATGTTTCTACTCTCTCTTTTCTTTCACCCTCATTTGTTTATGACCTGTATTTCTCTTTCTCCCTCCATTCCTCATTCTCTGTTCTTGAGCTCATAGCTGGCTGGACTGCAGAACAGGGCTGCTTGTGTTTTTCTCATCATACTCTTGACGCAGGAAGTGTGTATGTGTGAGGTGAGGACGGTCCAGACGACTTCCAGACAACACCTCTCTCTCCACTAACTACAGACAGCAGGAAATGTCTGCAGTGTTAGATTTGATTTCAAGAACTGTATTAAGGGACGTGGTGAAGTTTTTTAAGCATTATTTGTCACTCTATTATTTACGCATTATTCTTGCAGTCACTTCTTGGCCTCAGTTGCATGTTGTTCCCCATAGATTCCTCAGCTTTGTTTTTATTTCTTTTAAATAAAGTCCAGACCAACTCAGTCTAGTCCTGTAGGATTTTAGAAGAACAATTTCGGTGAATGTTTCTGTGAACAGTTCCTAAAATAAACTTTGTCGGGAAGAAAATATGATCCTGATGGCTTTAAAAACTGTATTGTTGATAGTTAGTGAATAAGACGCAGACTTTTGCCTAAAATGCTGCCTACAAAAAGCGGCTTCGTTTAGTGAATTCTCCCCATTGTCAACAAATGATTACTGTGTCATGCAAGTACGTGGAGTGTTTGAGACGATTCATGTGAAAAGTGAAAGACTGAGAGTAACTGATGAGAACAAAAGCTGTCCTTTCAGTTCATGCTAAACAACTGTAGCTGCATGTGTATTTTAGCTCAATAGAGTACGTCATAGACGCCATGGAGATGCAATCCATGCCTGAAAGACAATGAGTGAAGTGCTGACTGTTTGTGCTCATTTACTATGTCAATGAGAATGTGTGTGGTCTTTATTGCATAGATAAAAACAGTTCTATACCTTTTTATCGAAGGTGCACGTTTATAATACATTTGACCCTAGGACAACATGCGTTAAAAGTGACCAAATACACGAAGGACTTTTGCGTGTGCCGGAGGGGTGCTGCTAAATGAAATCCACATTTGTTAATCGTAATGCACTGAAGCATCATTCTGTGCTGTTGTTTGAACAAAGTACCAGCTGCCATTATGAGTGAACTACTTTTCTTGCTTAATTGGAATTGATACTAGCTGGATTCATTGCACAACATGCTTTATTAGCCTAAAAATCTCCCCTCATTTTTAACGAAAATGTCCGTCAACTCCAGGACATTCAGGAAGAGTTAGGAGGAAAACCTTTTATTAGCATCTGCGTTGGCAAGTTCTTCTTTATGATGTACTGGTGTCATGTTACCCTAACAGACAGCTGTTACAAGCACGCCTCTCCCGATCACTCTCTCAGCCTTTTTATATTCCCATGCTGGTAGAAGGATCCGGAACAATGATGTCACAACATGCTAATTACAGACTGACTGGTTGGTTGGTTTGGTTGAGCACAGACTCTAATGAGGGGAAACGGGCTGTTGTTGTAATTTGTGTCACAGCTCTGAGTCAAAAGCCTAGAGGTCACAATCTGGGAGGCTTCCAGAGATCAGAAGCTTTGAGGACAATAGGACATGATGACAACGGGCTGGTGTAGATTATCCCCATTCAGCGTAAATTCCAGGCGACAGAGTAAGGGGATTCTAAATAAGAGGTGTTTAAATGAACTACACTGGAAAAAAAAGGTGTACGATTCACTTTGAAACAATTTCATGCAACTCATTAGATCCATGATGAGTTTAGTGAATATGCAGTTTGCTGCATGTTGCGGTAAAATCATATTTTTGCAGATTTGCTTAACTTCTGTTAAAGATACGCCTCTTTACAATCTATTTGAGAACAGTGGCCTTTTCTTGCAGTTTTACTTTAAGGTTTATGTTGAATTTTTAGTTAATATATAAGTGGTTTATTTATTTGAATTCTTTACTTTTTAATTCAAGATTGTTCAACATATTTTACATTGAATACACATTTAAATTAGTATTAAAAAAGTTATATTTTGTATATAGGATTAATAGAAAAACACTTTACTTGAAGGGGTGTGCATAAGACTAACATGACACCTTCATAATCATGACATGACACATGTTATGAATATGAAGGAAGTTTTATGCATGTTTATGACTACTGTCATTAAGTTTCATTCACTCAATTGTGACATTTTTAATGCAAATATGACATTGTTTGAGATGTCTTTATGACACCTTGACCAATACATCATAACTTGTCAGTGTCTTTGTCATGACAACTTGACATTACTAAAACAACACAACCTGTCATAAACATGACATAGCAGATTAATTATCAAACTTAAGAAAGCACTTAGCTTTATCGGTTAACATTACATTAAACTGTCAGGTGGTTGCTTTTGACATTGGCTGTCATGAGCCCATTATAACTTTTTAATGATAAATTCAGTGTGTACCACTGTAGTTGAGGTCACAAAAAATATTCATGACAGTTATAATGGCCTTATGACAGCCAATGTCAAAGCCAACCACATGACAGTCACAGTTTAACTTAATTTAATGTCAAGTTGTCATGACAAAGACACTGACAGGTTATGATTTTATACTTTATGTCAAGATGTCATAACAAAGAAGACATCGTAAATATTGTAATATTTGCATTCCAAATGTCATTATTGAGTGAAAGACACTTAATGACAGTTGTCATAAACATGCATAAACCCTATTTCATAGTCATGATATAAGTCATGGTTATGAAGGTGTCATGCCAGTCTTCTGCACACCCCTTCAAGTAAAGTGTTACCAAATATTATAACTCTCCACAAGTGAATAAATAGTCTCCTCATATGAGGCATCCAAGGGAGGAGTTTTCAGAGATTAATTTCAGGCCTTGACAATGACAGAGTGTATTATTATGAATGTAAAAGAGGCATGAGAGATGATTAAATGTTCCCAGCTCTTACTGGACCAGTTTGATCCATGTGCGAGGATGTTATTACATACAATTATAGGATTTACTTGATATTTCACTTTTGAATAATTCTTAGAAAAGTTTTCCCAGAGATTAACCGGTTAATGATGTCACTCAGCTCAGCTGTAATGTACCTGCCACAGCAAGTTTGACAGAAAACCAACCGATAGATTTAGAGATTTCACCTGACGTCCAAGGAAAAAAGTACACAACAGTGTTTTAGTTTTGTGAGCTGAATATTTTTGGGACCAGAAGCTCATGATAAGAGTAAATGGCTTATCTGACACTTTTTTTTTCTTCGAGGGAGAATCTGAAACAGTGAAAAAATCATCATAATATAAGTCATGAAGTCACAGAGTATGCCCAAAATTATTTATTGTGCTTTGAATGGGAATTGAACACCATTGGCAGTTTCATCAGCTGCCGTTTCAAACAAGAAGTCTCACAACACAGGTCACAGACGGGAACCCTCCCAAAAGCATTACAGGTTGTGATCCCCATTCCCAGAGCCCTTTAGATGTTTCACTAATAGTTACCCTTAAGCAGAGAAACTGGGTATGGACTATCCCAACTAATGCAGTGTTGCACTTCAATTGCACTAAACCTCAAATCTTATTAATCTCAGAAACTGAGTGCCCCACCTGCATTTCACTATTTGCTTTGGTGTGGCCGGGTGGCCCTGATACAAACTCCATTATTTTCTCTCAGCCGCGGTTCCAAGTAATAGTCCCAGTGCAGCCTATGAATGATACATAACCACAGACAGCTGTGACCTGGGTTCAAATGCTGTTTTGCGATTTCATACACTGCAATTACACTTGTTATTAGAGCTAGTAGCCCCAAAGAACACTCGGTTACAAGTCTTGACTTGTGCCAGTCAAAAGTAGAGCCTAACCAACAAAGTGAAAAGTCATAGGCCATGACAGCGGGCATCTACTCTGATTGAGTTCCTGATGGATAGACTAAAGAAAGAGTGATAGATAACATTTCTGTTCTGAGAACATTTGGTATATTACCCCTACTGGAGTTATGCACAAAACATGTCCAATATCTGGAGCTTTCTGGGATGGTGTGAATGTGTAGGATAAAACGGATGGACAATGAACACATGGTGCTCATGCCTAAGCCCATTTACTGCATTTTAAGGTGACGTAAGTAAGTGAGGATGTGGTTTTTGTTTGGCTGAGGAATGCAAGGAGGGCCCATGATCTGTTTCAGACTGTGTAAGGTCAGGGGTCTCTACTATTGATATATTGACTTTTCACCCGCCTCATCTTGAATTGCTATCAGCACGACCTTGATTTGGTCAGTTTCAGGACATTGTTAAAATCTGGTTTCAACAAATGTTGTAACTTAAGTCTATCAAAACCAATTTCTGAAGTGTGGTCTGCTGTTTTTTTCCTCCAGTGTAACATACTGATGTATTTCACTCTTTGTCTTTTTCAGGGCTTTATTTGCATATGAGGGAGTGACCAACAATCTAAAACTTACAGATTCAGGAGGTAAGACTCCTTCCAATGACTCTCTCTTTTTGTGCTTTTAAGTTGTTGTTTTTTTACCAATGCTCAATAAAGCAGCAAATCATTAAATCTGTTGTTTTAAAACTACATAATTCAAATACAATTTTCACAAATTGGAGGAAGTTCCATGGAAACAGGAATAACAACAAAAGAGCTCAACAGTGGCCATCCACTTCTATTAAGCATTGTGAATGACAAACACATCGATTTGAATATATTTGTATGTTTATTACATACAAATGTATTCTTACATATACACACACACACACACATAACATATATAATTGTATTTCATTTTATACTTATAATCACTGGTTTGTTGTCCATAGTTTTTGTAACTTTGTTTCTACAGCCATGTAAATATCAGGACAATTATTTTAGCATTGTAATAAATATAATAAAAAAGTTAATTATGAATAAATCATGGAAAGGTTATGTACATTTCTGATGAATATAAATTCTTAGCTCTAAAATAATTTGAGAAATTGCTCTTTGTAAGTGCAGTCGCCATACATTTTTTTTAACCCTCTATGTCCGTCGAAATGGCTGAAAACTAAACTAGAATTTTATACTTAAAATATTACCAATATTCTAATTGTTCTCGAATTTAAAAGGCACAATTTCAGTGAGGTGGAAAAAAGCTTCTTGTCTTGAAAAAAATATAGTTATATAGTTATAAATCCAATATTATTTTGTAAATTGCATAAAAATATATTTTATTTATGCATAGTTTAATAATAAGAGCCAAAGTGCCGATCACACAGAGTACTTTTTTTTTGCATTTAAAAACAGAAGAAAATCCCCCCTCAGTCTCAAGAGTTTTTTAGAAGTCGAACTTCTTTTAACATATCGTGGCTTTTTAAACATTCTGCTCCCTTGTGTGAGACTCGAGTGCAACGGTCAAAGATGTCCATCTAGTGCATGTTTTACATAGAAAACCATTGAAAAGGAGCTCATAAAAAGTGTTCTGTGTGACCGGCTTAGTTATGGTTTTGATTCAACCAAGATCTTCTCCGCATTGAGCTTCTCTATTCTGCAATGTTTTGAGTGAACAACGCACTGCATTAACTGGACAGGCAGGGGTGCCCAAACTTTTTCCTACGAAGGGCCAAAAAATCAAACTTGATTGTGGGCCGTGGGCCAAAAGTAAATTTTGCATCATAAATCAAACGGTATTACATTAAAGTTGCTATGGGTTTATTCATTTTATAATATTTAAAATAAATATAAAACAACTTCAATCTGATTTACTAATGCTGATTAACTTTATTTGTAAAGTTTTGCATTTTAAAGAAATCCCCTTTTCCCGGACGGTATGGCGGGCCAAATCAAAGGATACCACGGGCCAACTTTGGCCCGCGGGCCCTAGTTTGGGCATCTCTGGGCTAACAGAATCTTTACAATGCAACAACGACTCTCATCATCGCGCATCTTGTTCACAAGTAATAAAGCTGGCGGATGCAACTAAAATTCGAATGCTCCATTTTTGCATTCGAATGTGGATTTTTATTTTAAATTCAACGAATAAGTCATTGCTTAAAAGGTTTGGAGTGCATTATGTCTGGGATGAGAATGACATGGTTCATTCATAAAACACATTAAACATGCTAGGACATTTGTCTTTTTTCCTATAGAATTTTTGGGATAATTTGCCTTTATTTATATGACAGGAGAATAGACAGGGAAGTACAGTAGGGGTGAGAGAAGGGGAGTGGGATTGGGACATGTCCCAGGCCAGCCTTATACCCAGGATCCCACTAGCCAACTACTCCTAAATAATGTCCTAAGCATGTGTGCAGAGTTTTTGAAATTCCTATAGAGAAAATGAATGGAAAAAACACATCCAAAACCAAGGTGGCTTAAAATGTGGACAGTCAGAGGACATTCATGTGTTAAATGCTGCTAAATCAGAGGATTACCAATTAAGGCTGAACTGCCAACACTGTTCCTCTTTAATATCAGATGAAGCAGAAAAATCTCACTTGAGTGCAGGAAAATATACCGGCTCTGCTTATTACAGTCCATCAGAACAATCCTGTTCTTGATAGATTATCATGATCATAATCTGGTAAAAGAATGCAAGTGTTTCATGGTGGCTGATGCGTTTTCTTCCATATGGTCAATATTTGATGAAGACGCTTTGGACCTTTTTTAATTTTGTATTTCCCTTCCCTCTTTATCTCTCTCTCTCTCTCTCTCTCATCTGCCAGCTGGAGGTTTGACAGAATTGGTTGGGAAATTTCACAACAGCAGGCTCATGTATGGCCTCTGCAGGGTGGGACTGACAGAAACAGGACAACCACAGATTGTCATGGTCTGCTGGGTAAGTTCATATGAAGAATAATATGTTTATATCAGTTTATTTCAGCCATACAAAATGCATGCAGACATACTAAACTGACATGTAGCGGCTGAGCTCTCTCAGCTCTTTACATAAACTGCAAATTGACAATATCCAAAATTTTAGATGGAAAGTCAGTCTCCCTTTCCCCTTCTATCGGGGTGCTTCAAACATTTGTAGCTTTTCTAACATACTTCTGGATGAGGTCATTTTGCCTTGTTCTGATTGGATGGTAGAACTTTATACTTAGCTCCTATTGGATGTTGCCATGGGGTGTGAGCCTGAAGTGGTTCCTCATTGGTTGGAGCTTCCGCATCTTTAAACAGACCGTATTTAAGCGGTGGATGTGAGGCTCCTGTTGATGAGACGTGTCAATGGCTTCACTTCACAAAAGAGCTTTGACCTTCAGACTTCAGTAACTGAAGGAGCTCAAATACTGACGGAAAGAAGCATTCTGGGAACCTTTGTAATAACCATCATGGATCTAGTTGCTAAGGCGAGAAGTGGGAATGTTGTTGTTGGGGTCAGAGGTGCCATCTGTAGGCAGTCAGGCATTTTATAGTGGGGGGGTGGGGGGTGGGGGTCTCAGTGACCAGTTAACTGCAGAAGAGACATTCTTGTGAACCAGACTGGTACACACACACTCACAGACTCACACTCTCAGACACACACACACACACACGCATTTGCCATCACAGGAATAAAGTACATTTTTTAAATAAAATAGAAAACAGTTGTTTTAAACCATTTCACATTATTACTGTTTTATTGATTAAATAATTGCAGCATTGATGAGTCCAAACTTTGAAGCACAGTGTGACTTTTGGGGATATTAATGGTGTTTCTACATTATATGTCTCAAACTATTTGTGTTTTTATTTTGGTTATTTGAAAGCTTGAATCTCTTAAATATCATGGTAATGTCAATCTTACAGTCCCTTCTGTCTCCATAAAACAGGTTGGTAATAGTGTGGATGAGCATCGCAGAACTGAATGTGACAGCCATCTGCCTGCCATCAAGGCCTTCTTCAAGGTAAAAAAACACAAACAAACAGTCGCCCACGACTAGGCTTCCATAATACAGTTCCTGAGGAAAGTTCATAAAATCACAGCAGCATTATATTTTAGCTGGTTACTTTACTTGTTCGGATGATTCTTCTGACATCCTTCATAGATAAAACTCTGGAATACAATGTATTTTAATAGTGTGCCCATTTGAACGTTCATTAATCATATTGTAGTGCCGCAGTTACATTTGGAAGGATTTGGATATGGAGTGAGTTAAATAATGTGTTTCTCTTCCTCATACATTAGAGATTTGTCTCATTCTTGTACACATCCTGTGTTTGTATGGCTGTAGAATGTCCTGCATCCTTTTTGTAGGGCGTCTGCTCTCTCTCTTCATCTCTCTGCAAAGAAACTTCCCTTAAAGCTTTATAGAAAACATAGAGAGAATGAATGTCATTGGAAGTCATCATAAACATGCACATAAATTGTACTGCAGTTATAGTTTCTCATCTTTTAGGTGTTTACGATTGCATTGAGAAATATGCAATGTGAATTACATATTGAGTAGGGGTGTAACAATATATCGTGCCACAATACATCGCAATACAAAAATGCAACAATACGTATCGTGGATAGTGACAATATGTATCGTGGATAGTTTCCCAAAATAAAAATTACTGTGTGAGAAAAAGTTTTAGCGTCAGTACTACATTAAACTACTATATATAATGTTGATTAGTATGTATAATAATGCAATTGGGGAATATTTGTGGGTTCTGATAATCCCAAATGACTTATGTAACTTGACCAGTAAAAAGTGGCCGACATTATTTTAAATATATCTATTCTAAATGTATTAAATATATCTAGTCAGAAAAGAATATTCGTCTAAAATAATCTGTAATTTCAGCTTCAGAATCATGAATATTGTTATTCTGGTGTCACCATTGTCCTTGGGTTACAAGCACAGAGTCCAAACCTATTCATTTAAACCCACAATGTAATATCAAATTTAGCATTTTAATCAACTGTACATTTTTTGTTAACCTTTTATCATATGTCTTGGAGTCTCGCAATAATATTGTATCTTGAGTTCAGTATCGTGATATGTATCGAATCGTGACATGAGGGTATCGTTTCACCTATAATATTAAGATTGTTAGACTTGTCTAGTCATAACCTCTGATCAGATATCACAGTTCTCTTTTTTCAGTTTTATAAGATTTTACCTTTCTTACATTGGTGCATTGTTATAACAAATGGATAATAATGCATTTTGTATATCCTTTGGTCAATAATAAAACAAAAGATATTTATTTTTTTGACAGACCCAAGTTTTTATTATTTAGATTTATTAAGTCCACATTTCATTATGCATTGACCTCTATTATATACATACAGATCCTGAGTGATCAGTCAGATTGAGTTGAGTGCTGGGTTTTTGTTAGCTAAACATGCTCTACCAAATGGTGAGAGGCCATGAAAGGGTTAAGACAAACTCATGTTTTGTGCCTATTTGAATGAATGGGTGGAAGATGTAAAAAAGGCTCACTTTTCTGAAATGTCAAACCCTCCTAATATGTGTAGAAATGCACTCCTCTGCTTTATTCTGAGATTTCCCTCTTGCAAATGGTTTCCTTCCTTCGCTAGTATCTGTGAAGTGATGGCTAACAGCTTGTGCCAGCTCTTATTGTAGTAAACTCTTCCTCTCGTGTCATGCCCTATTGTTCTCCTGAACGGCCGAGCAGTGCCACTGACAGGCACCACACAAACTGACTGACAAGAGCGGAAATTTAAGTGAGAGAGAAATTCCTAAGGAAAGGAAAAGGTTAAAAGTGTTTGTTATATGAACTAGTGCTTTTATTTTCAGCAGTGATTTTAGCGTTGAGGATGATGCTTTATGTTTCTTGGATATACTGTATATGTGCATGTCTCTTTAAGCTTTCTGTGAATTTATTTACTTCACCACCCAGGCGATGTTGCTTTAACATTTCCATATTTTTTGGATGGTTGTATGAGATCGTCAAACATACTTAATGTCTGGGACATTTTTAATGCCTTATAAAGACATTGCCCAGTCAGCTCCACAGGCATGCCAAGAATGCTGTTTATTCAATTCTCAGTTCTCTCTCTCTCTTTTGAAATCGACAACCTTTATGACCCTGTGTGTGATAAATGTCACGAGTGGGTTACAAAAGTGTCTTTTATTCTCTTTCTGTATTATTAGATTCCTTATATCTACATTTAGATCTATATATATAGATCTTGTTGGGTTATTTCTGTGTTGATTGATGCTTGTTCAAGCAAATGAACTTTGTTAGGTTATGTAAGGTCAGCAATTAAGTTTTATAGCGTGGGAGAGGCTGAGCCCCCAAACCAACTAGTGCACATACTGTATGGGATAAAATCAGACAGCCGGAGACAAGCTGTCAGAGGCAAACAGTGTTCTGCCTCGGTATTCTTCTAAATTAATGATACACTTTCTAAATTTGGATTGAGGGACCTGCAAAGTCTCCAGTTGGACACAGCAGGAAAGCCACAGTCGACGACGAATGTGAAAAATGCTCTGATTCACACAGACACTGCACAGATGCATGTCCTCATGTTTCTTTCAATTATACTAGCAGATATTTTGGTTACACTTTATTTTAAGGTGACGTACATAGTTACATTTTACTTACTCAGGATTAGGATTAGTGTTCGATTTGGGGTTAGTTACTTTTAATTATTCAAAACTTACTGTTATTACTATAGTACATGTAGTAACGTGTAACTACGCCACCTTAAGGTAAAGTGTTAGTGTACCTTAAGTAAAGTAACATTTTTAAATTTTTACATTTTTGTTAGTTTAAACAAAAATGAAAGTTCTGTCATCATTTACTTACCTTCATATCTTTCCAACCCTGTATGAATTTCTCATTGTATGGACAAAAACATTAAAAAGCTGATATATGAAGAATTCTTCTGCAGAAGTCTTACAGGTTTGGAGTGAAATGAGTAAATAATGACAGAATTTAAATGCTTGAGTGGAATTTCCATTTAAGATCAACAACACCCTTCCAATCCCCCCCTGGTCTCTAGTCCAGGCCTAGTCTCCAAAGACATTTAGTCATGGGGAACTGAACCAAATGTTAAAGCCAAACTCATTAATCATAGTGTGTGTTGGCTTCTGAGATGTGCCTTCAATGTTGCTCATCTTATTACTGATACTCTGAAGCCTAAATCCCTCCAGTTTCTCCTCCCTGCTTTCTCAATTTATCACTCACACTTTGTATTGTCTCTTCATGACAAGTCTGTGCTAATAAGGGCTGTCATGTGTGCAGAATGACTAGTCAGCTCTTTAGGGCTTTTTTTGTACACTAGTCAATGTAATCAATTATGTTAATCACTAATTTGTCACAGCAGTTTATGAATAGCAAACATCAAGATTATAAGATTTATGTTTCTTAGACAATTCCCAACCAGGGGTATTTTGTAAACTTCAGCAGATTTTTATTTTGATTTGATAAAGGGAACCGGTTGTTTTTGAAAGAAGTCTCTTATGCATTCATTTGATCAAAAATACGGTAAAAACAGTGATATCGTAAAATAGCAAAGCTGAATTTTCAGCATCATTACATCAGTCTTTAGTGTCACATGATCCTTCTGAAATCATTCTAAAATTCTGGTTTAATGCTCAAAAACATTTCTTTTTATAATCAACATTAAAACAGGTGTGCTGCTTAACATTTTTTCGTGAAACTGGGATAAAGTTTTTTTTAAGGATTCCTCCAAAAAAGTTCCAAAGAGATTCCAATTTTTTTTTTGTAACATTACAAATGTATTTGTCACTTTTGATCGGTTTAATGAATCTTTCTAAAAAAAAAAAAAAAAAAAAAAACTTTTATATATATATATATATATATATATATATATATGAAGAGTTCAGATGCAAAAGCCTCTAAATGCCATTTGAAATTTTCTTCTAAAATGATCATTTTTATCAAGCTTATATATTCAAGTTCAGTAATTTCACTTAAATGACAATTAATAGGTAATCCTCATTGCAATTTAACGGAAATTACTGAACTTAAATATACAAGCTTGATAAAAATGATCATTCTAGAAGAAAATTTCAAATGGCACTTAGAGGCTTTTGCATCTGAACTCTTCATATTTATATATATATATATATATATATATATATATATATATATATTACTGACCCTTTAACCTAGACTTACTAAACATACTATAACTTACTTTGAACTATCAACCTTATTTTTTAACACGAAGTAAGGTGTTTTCTGTGAATGTGCGAGACTTCCAATTTACTAGCCACTATAGAGAAATAACGAGAAGAAAGTTTTAAAGTGCAGTAAACTGTAAAACTGTTTGCGCTACAAACCAGCATGTTTCTAATTAAGACACTACATTAAAACAGTATGGTAAGAAATACCAGTTTGCCATATCAAGCAGCATAACAAGCTGTTTTATACTGCTAAAAATAACTGAGAGTGAATGACACCGGAAGCCAGACACAGGAAAATTACAAATGACCACCTAATTTTTTTCCTGTAAAATAAAGTGGATGGTTTGTGATTTTTGTTTTCTGGTTGATTGACTGTGATCTGAGATCAGATATTAAGGACGGAAGTGCTGTCAGCTGCAGGTGTGAGGTGTGTATGGGAGAGCATCTATCCTCAGTGCTGTTCATACTGTCATCACTGCTAAAGCCCTGGGGCTAACTGCATGTCAAGGGGCTCATCTATAGCTAGTAATAACAGATAATTAAGTCATTTAACTCCTCCCGAGCAGAAAAAAAAGATAAAAGGCAGGAGAATTCAACCTAATGTTCTGTAGAGAAAGTCATTTCAGTCACAGAAAAAGCAACGACTGAACAAATTGGTCCTGACACGTTCACGTTGTTGTGCGTTTCAGAGAAATGTGGAAAGAGGGCTGAATGTACTGTAACCGTGTGGTAATCCATTGTAAAGCTGTGGGTTTTGTTGGGTTGGAGCCCAATCCTGCACTCTCAAGGCCCTCCGGCACAATGTCTTCATTGCTTTTCTACTCCCTTCCTTCTCTCCCACAAACCAGATCACTCTATCTTACACTATATTCAGTTAGTGATCTGAGGTGTTTTGTTGAGCAGCGAATTTAACCACATAAATCCTCAATGGATCTTCATCTCAGTGACCTCAGAGCTCTAGATTGATGCTGAAAATGCCTTATAAGGGAAAATGTAGTATACAGACAGGCCTATACATTCTTGTTACATTCTTGATATACAAATGAAAATAATTTCGACCCATAGTCTGTACTCGTATATGCCATTATAAGTCCTTCGCTATGCTAACTTTTACTAATGTTGTTACATATGTTGTGCCTGAGAAAAATGCTGTAGCTCTGTATTTGCTGTCTACATAGATGCAGAGAATATTATGCAGAATATTATCAGATTAACAGTCGGTTCTTATTCTAAATGCAATAAAACAGCAGACATATTGAGATGCAAACTTATCTAAGCTAAGTGTGTTCATGTGGAACAGCTTCAACGATGTGGTCATTCATTTTTATCTCTTGATGTTTGTGTCGTCACAGGAGGTCCAAGTATTTATTACAGCCTCGGAGCAAGATGAGGTGACAGAGGAGCAGATTATGGCTGCTATTGCAAAGATTCGACCTCCAATGGAGAAACTGAGGAGACCCTCAAGGGCAATGGATAAGGAGGAGACTGTGGTAAATTACCATAAAAAAAGGGCCACCATGTATACAAGGGCTTCCTTCATTAACATAGAAGAAGTCTGCTTCTCAGTATAATTTATTGATGCACTTAAGGGACGTGGTCTAATTGTATCTCATTGATATTTTGGGTGTTTTGTTGCATCTGTGTGCCACACCTACAGGGTACAAACTACAAGAAGACAAATGCTGCCCTGGAAATGAGACGGATTAACAGAGACTCCTTCTGGGCACGTGCGGAGGTACAGCTTCAACTCTGTTCATTGCTGCACTTTCCCAAACATCCCCATAATGCTGCGGATTTTGCCAATTTTAACAAAAGACCAAAAATAATTCAATTGTATCAAGCAAGATTCCTCAAAAATAATACTATTAATAGAAATATCCCAGCCATGTCTGTAAGTAATAATGTACAGTCAACCAGCCCTTATACAAAAATATTTGATTTAAGTTCAATATTTGCAGCTTACCAGAATCAAGATAGCTGTGTAATAATTTACATTATAATCAGTTTGTTTATCACAAACATCTTGTTCAGACTCTAAAATTTCTATTCAGATGTAATGTATCACAAATCTGCGTAATGTGATGTGTTTTAGCGTGAGGAGGAGGAGAGAAAGGAGGAAGAACGTCGGAGGGCTGTGGAAGACAGACGACGCTGGGAGAGAGAACGAGTTCTAAAGGAGAAAAAAGAGGCTGAAGAGAGAGACAGAAAAATGAATGAAAAGCTACAGATGATTGAAGAGCAAAGGTTTGCTGTCCACCTGATCAAAAAGCACTTCTGTCTGAAGGACAATTCATTCCTTCAGCTTTATCTTCCTGTTGTTGTTTTTTTTCTCAGGAGGATCCAGGCTCAGCTTGAGGAAAAGGCTAAACATATGGAAAAAGCGAAATGGGTGAGTGCGTTAATAAGTGTATTCAGGCTATTTTACTGAGATTTGAAAAAGTTGTACGCTTTTAAACATGGTAATGAACCTATGGGTAAATGATCATGTACTGTAGTCATATCCTGTATTGACGTTGGGTTCTTTGTGGTTTGTTACAGATGGAGCAGCAGAAAGAGCATGAGGAGGACATGAGGGCCCGACTTAGACGCAGCGAGTCCATTGAGAAAGCAGCAGTTAGTTTTTCCATTTTTACGAATCATCCAAACATCTGACTGTACAACCTGAAATAAATCTAGTGAAGTTCTTAACTACAATAACTACACTATGATTTATAAACTACTCTTGCTCGAACTTTTTAAACTTTATTATTACACTATATTAAATCACAAGTTCCAAACACTGTTTTGTTGGTTTTACTTTTTTTTTTTTTGTGTATTCCTGCAATAATGTACTGTAATGCTGTTGGTCTTAGGCGAAAATGTATATATGAAGAGTTCAGATGCAAAAGCCTCTAAGTGCCATTTGAAATTTTCTTCTTTAATGATGATTTTTATCAAACTTGTATATTTAAGTTTAGTAATTTCACTTAAATAACAAATAATAGCTAATTATCATTGCCATTTAAGTGAAATCACTTAACTTAAATATACAAGCTTGTTAAAAATGATCATTCTAGAAGAAAATTTCAAATGGCACTTAGAGGCTTTTGCATCTGAACTCTTCATATATATATATATACTAAAAATAACCATATGTACTACATTAAATGGTTAGTTCACCCAAAAATGAAAATGATCCTATACTGAAGTCATCCTAGGTGATCCAATATGACTTTTTTCTTTCAGCCAAACACAATCAGATATTAAAAATATCCTTGCTCTTCCCACTTCCCAGCTTTATAATGGGAGTAAAGGCCCAAAAATAAGTGCATCCATCCATCATAAAAGTAATCCATAAACGGATCCAGGGGGTTAATAAAGACCTTCTAAAGCGAAGTGATGTGTTTTTGTAAGAAAAAAATATCCATAATTTTAACTTTTTAAACTGCAAAGCTTACGATAATGTATGTCCGCGTTCAGGAGAGAGTCGAGGTCAGGCGTGTGACGTAGGATGTAGGAGTAGCGTAAGCTTAGGTGAGAGTAGAGGTCTCTCGCTGTTCAAACAAATAGGGCTGGGCAACAAACTCAAGCTCCTCCGACATTTCTTTTTAAACATTCTCATTTTAGACTTAATTCATGACCAGTGTTTTGTTTTGCTCTATCCTCTTTGCAAGGAAGCCAGTGATTGTAGTTTATAAAGTTATAAATATGGATATTTTTCTTACAAAATGGCATTGCTTCACAATGCATCACATGCATATTTATTAACCCCCTGGAGCCATATGGATTACTTTTATGATGGATGCATGCACTTTTTTTGGTCTTCGAAATCTCATTTACTATTCACACTCATTATAAAGCTAGGAAGAGCTAAGATGTTTTTTTTTAATATAACTGATTGTGTTGGGCTGAAAGAAGGTCACATACACCTAGGATGGCTTGAGGGTGAGTAAATTATGGGATAATTTTCATTTTTGGGTGAGCGAACCTTTTAATTTCCAACAAGAAACATGTTCTAAGTGTTTTGTGTGGTGAAACTGAATTTTGGTTGGGTCACCACTTTATGTCCATTGTAATATGTCCTGAAGCAAAAGGCCCATTCATATCTATTCCTTTATCAACACACAAACACATTACTTGATTGAACAATGCTTCTTCTTTTGTCCTGTAGGAGGCAGCAGTACTTGTTTCCCAGCGCACCATCAATCCCAGGGAGTTTTTTAGGCAGTTATCTGCATCCTCACAAAATTCTTCAAGCCCCGGATCACCACAATCAGGTAAACAAGGCCTTTAGAAACCCACAATGCCTGAAACTTTTCAACTTACAGAGTTCATTGTATTTTTGAGGTTCTTTTGACTCATGTTCTGGTCCTCAGGAAAATCTCCATTCCGCCGCTACCAACGCAGTTTGACAGACACAGCCTTCATCTTTGAGAGGCTAACTCCTATTCTGGTCCCACATCCCCACACAGTCCCTCTGCTAGGTCTCCATTCTCACGCACCCATTCCACGTCCTTTAAACGTCCAACATCCCCACTTAGTCCACCCTACCAGATGATCCCCTCACCACAGCATCCTGAAACATCTCCTTCCCCATCACCTTCCCCACGCTCTGTCCCACCGGTGTCGCTCCCACACATTTTACCTGTCACCAGACCCCCTCCACCCCAGACGTCACCTCCCAGCCGGCCACCTCCTCAAGCCCCTGTACACGATTCCGCTTCCCCTGCGTCTCCAAAGCTGCTGGATAGTCACGAAAAGTAGAATCTTGCGCCTATGACGTTAGCAGGGAGAAACTCGCTGTCACAACAGAACATTTTTCAGCTTCACTCTCCGATAACCCACTGCACAATACGGGTAAGTTTACTTGGGTCTAAATAGTTGAAAATGGTCTTGTAGAATGACTCATCTTGACAATATCTTCCTTCCAGAGCTTGTTACTGGCTCTAGAATGCTGTGTGAACCAGAAGTGGACTTCATTGCCAAGACTGTGCTGGTCGAAGAAGATGAAGAAGAAGGTAGAGGATCCAGAGGAAACTTCAGCCATGTCAGTTCCGGCTTCAGATACTGTGATCACCACAAACTATGAAGAAGGAGTGAAAACCGTAGAGGAACAATTCAAGCCTGAGGGTGAGAAGAGTGTCATCAGCTCCCTGGTGGAGGTTGATGAGTCAGAGTCTGAGGATGAAGCACACTCTGAGGAGCAGCCTTCTGCACAATCTGAGGAATTCCACCCTAATGTCAAACACATGCCAAGAAACGTGGCACCGATCTCAGATGATGAAGTTGAGGAAGACCTACCAAAGAGCCCAGGTGATGGGAACACAGATGTGATGTGAAGAAATGCAGAATGTTTTTAAGGTTTTTTTAAGACATATTTCTTGTGCTGTGTGTTCAGAGTTGTGTGTGAACACATCAGAGTATGATCTGATGACTGAAGAAGATGAATCTGAATGTGGTAGACCACTGAATGGTACAGGCCATGAGCTAATTGGAGGTAAGTTATTGCATCAGTTGAATTCTTTCATCTCATTATAACAAAAACTTGATAATATTGATAATCACGATAGTTTTGGACACTATAATCGTGATATTCAATTTTCATACAGATCAGGGCAAAAGTTGAATTTCAGACTTAAAGGGATAGTTCACCCAAAAATGAAAATTCTGTCAGAATTTACTCACCCTCATGTCGTTCCAACCCCGTAAGACTTCCGTTCATCTTCGGAACATGAATTAAGTAAGTTAGTCCATAGGCTTCTTGAGGGATTGAAACTTGCCGGCCTCAAAAAGTTATTAAAGACATTGTTAAAATAGTCCAAGTGACTACAGTGGCTCAATCTTAAGTTATCAAGTGACGCGTATACTTTTTTTAAAATTACTTCGTGTTCCGAAGATGAACGAAGGTCTTACGGGGTTGGAATATATATATACTGTATACACACACACGAATTATGAGTTTTACACTTTGTTTTGTTTTTAAGAAGAGGATATTGATGTATCTGAGCACAGCACACCTGAGCGCTTCTGTTACACGGTTAATCGTGAGGAGGAAGAATTAGATGAAATCCAAGCAGAGTTGGTGACTGAGAATGGCGAAGTACATACAACACCACAAATCATGACTTCTTCACATCAATCTTAATGTGATAAAACAATTCAGCAGTACTAAATTTTCTTCCTTCCTACTCCAGTCATCACCAGAAAGCCTTCTGCGTGTGAGAGCGTTGTATGACTACCAAGCAGGTTAGTGTTGTTTGCTTCAGCAGCAGCGTTGTGTAGTTTGTCACGTGAGATGTCCTTTGAAACTGCCCTGTTCTCCACAGAGGATGAAAATGAGCTCTCTTTTGAACCTGGTGACATCATCAGTGATGTGGAAACAATCGACAAAGCGTGGTGGAGGGGCTCCAGCAAAGATGGACGCCAGGGTCTCTTTCCTGCCAACTTTGTAGAGACCATCTAAAGACGGTTCCTCTTCCCTCTTTTCTTTATACCATTTCTCAGGGACTAAGAACCGCAAAACCCAGTCTATGAGGATGTACCATGTACTCTGAGAATAAGAGTCACAGGAAAAGGGTTTGGAAGGGAAGTGTTCACAGGCACGACTCGGCCAACAATTCCTTGCGTTCCAAAACAAGCAGCCAAAGTCGACAATTGAGGTTTTAATGATCATAAACTGCAAGACTGAGGAGGATTCTCACATGATGTGAGCTGAGAGACTGATTCAGTACAATTTTGTTTACAATTGTACACAAATTATCATCATTTTATCGTTTACACATTACATCATTTATTATTTTGCATACAGCTGTTACATTTATCATTACTAAATGATACCAAAGGTGGTGGCGGTGTCAACTGGAGAACAGATTGCAGTTTCTCTTTTACACGTAAATCCAGCTTACAGTCGCGTAACATTTGGCCCTGAGTATGAGTTATTTTTTTTTTTTACAGAACTAGTGCTGTCATAATACCAGTATGAGACATTTTGATAACTTAGGTTATATAGTTGTTAAATGTAATTTTTTTTTTTTTTTAAGCAGAGATGTACTTGCAGAATTCTGAATGGTTTCATACCTGCAAAGGTGCGCAGACAATACAATAGTTGTCACTGAACATAGTAGACACCTGAGAAAGTGGTATCCAATGATACAAACTAGCCTAACAGATGGAATGAACCACAACTGTTTTTTTTGTTTTTTTTAAACTACTCTTTCAATATTGTGTCTTTTAGAGAAGGGTACTTCTCCTAAAGTTATTGTTTTAGTGTAATATTTGAAACCCCTCGCTATTATGAAAGCCAATGTAAATGAAAAATTGTTAAAAAAAATCTAAGTTTAAGTGTCTTATCTTATAAGCAGATAACGATATAACAGAAGTTGGCACCCTTTGCATGTTTTTAAATGCTCTGAACCTTCTGTCAAAATGAAATTCTTCCATACACACTACCGTTGAAAACTTTGGGGTCGGTAAGATTTTAAAATTATTATTTTTTTAAATTTCTTGTTCACCAAGGCTGCATTTATTTGATCAAAAAGGTAGTAACAACTGTAATATTGTCAAATATTGTTACAATTTAAAATAACTGTTTTCTAATTAAATATATTTTCAGCGTACATTTATGAATTTTCAGCATCATCACTTCAGTGTCACATGATCCTTTGCTGCTCCAGAAACGTTTCTTATTGTAGCAATACTAAATGTTAAAAACAGTTGTGCTGCTTAATGTTTCTGTGGAAGCCATGATTTTCCTTAATAATAGAAGGTTTTAAAAGAATATCGTTCATGTTGAATTGAAATTGTTTATAACATTATAGATATCTTCACTGGCACTTTGAATCAATTTAATGCATCCTTGCTAAATAAAAGTATAAATATCATTGAAAAAAATTACCCCAAATTTTTGAACGGTAGTGTACAATAACACAATGTTTACTGTTGTGTAAATACTATCGAATACACATTGTTTTTCTATGTAATTTATTTATCTCTGACCACGAACAGATATATTTCCTCCCAGAGAGGCTCAGTCTAATCCATTTTATTTGAGTAACCAGATTTCAGAAATAGGTACATTTTCAACTAACAAAATTCTTCTGTAATACTGTGGAATGTCATACTTCACACCTGACACACATTTACTCTACGCTGTCTGTTAGTAATTTCTTATTGTAATAAATGATTACTTTTATGTTTTATTCACATTCTGCGATGACGCTTTAATGTTTTTGAGTTATTGCACAGCCAGTACACTCAGGGCCGTATTAAGAGCTCACTGGGCCCCGGGGCTATGAGTTACTGCAGGGCCCCCCCACCACTTTAGGTCACCAATTACATGAGCTAAATGTTATATTATTATACGAGTCATTTTATCCATCTATGATATACTTCACAGTTAAGATATGTTACTTTTAACACGATTTTTTTATCATATCAAAATGTATTGCGACTAAAATTTCATAATTATTGTGACCAATTTCAATATCACCAAAAAATAATAGTAGCTTAAGAAAATAATCTCAAGCTTACTGATGACAAGAGTCACAAATTAAAATAGAACAAAGGCACAAATCGACTTACGAAAAACTTTAAGCACTGAATAATATTATATTATATAAAGTAATCAAATATACAATAGCCTAAGTTTTCACTATAAATTCAACATTCATTCTTGTTAATTTTGCAAAAGTAATTCAGTCAAATACAGTAACGTTAAATTACTTTCTTTCTGATGTTTGATTAACATTATTGACACACATGGCGACAGCATCTTTATTAGCAGCGTCTGTCACTTTGCAACCCGGTATCACGACAAGACGTGAAATAATCACGTTGGTCCACTTTGGAAAACGTGTAGATGTCACGGTTTAACCCCCTCAAACGTGAAACTTACACGTTTGACCTATTCTACACGCAATCGCCGCTGCCATAACGACCTATTGGTTTTCATTAAACCGAGAAAAAATGGAATTTTGTTTTATTGACGATCACTGAGAAATGTTCTATTAGCCTATTTAAAATGCAAAAAAGTATAATTTTTAAGGTGAAAATGATTCATTTGCCTTGATCCACGGCGAAAAAAACGTCAAAATGTCACGTTTTAATGAAGTAGCCAAATGAGTAAAACGTCTATTTTTCCGGCGTCCCCCAGCTCCTCGTTTAAGCAAAAGGTTCGCTAAAACAACGCATTACATCGACGTTAAACCACGTTAACCGTGTTAACCATAACCTTTTAAATACTCGACCTACCGTGGATGAAACTCCTGTAACTTCAGTGCCGTTAGCACCTTAGTGCTTACAGATTAGGAGACAGTGTGTTCGCTGCATTTGTAATGTTATACTTTTAAAATAGGTTAACATCCGGGTATCTCTCCACAGGAATGTGTTAACGCAAACGTGTAAGTTTCACGTTAAGGGGTTAAACCGTGACATCTACACGTTTTCCAAAGTGGACCAACGTGATAATTTCACGTCTTGTTGTGATACCGGGTTGCAATATATAATCTCCAGTTCAATTAGGCGAATATAGAGTTTAATCAAACACAAAAAGCAAAATTATACATCCATCAAGTTAATATTCAAACTTACCGAAAGTTTGTGGGGTCGATGATGACGCTGTGTTTTAAGAATCTAGAATGAAGTGAAGAGTAAAGGTTGATGTATTCTAATAAGGCGCAGGCAGCCATCATCTATTAGTCTGGTAGGAAGGGGGGGTTCACCTGCACCCGAAAGATATATTTTTTTAACCTAGTTTTTTGTAATCCTTAAGGTGTCTAGAAAATGAATTTTGATGTTCCACGCGCAAATTTTTGTCCCATATGTGATTTTTTGTATCATCTTTTGTGTCCGTGCTTGATTTTTGGCTGCGGAAAATGAAAACTTTAAATCTACATAGAATCTGAACAATACATCCTACAGACACAATCTACCCCATTTTCTCTTCGTCTTTGCATGAGGAATTGATAGATATGAGGATTGTCTTGATTAGATGATGTATAGTGCATAAAAACACCAAAAAATTTCAAAAAATGGTGACATTGGACCACTGGAACTCCTCCCCTATGGACCCTTCTGATATATGTTTTCTAACTTTTGTATTTTTACAGTCTTTAGGATGTCTAAGAAGCAAATGTTGATGATCCCCACCTGAAATATTGTCACATGTATGTATTTTCTGGCTATATTGGTTGCCACCCTGGATATCCAAAAAAGCACATATAGGCAGTCTGTTTTTCTCCTTTAGTTTTCGATTTGATAAATCTCCTCCATTTTTCATAACTGGCTATGTAAATTATTGTTGAGCACATGTTGAGCTTGTTCCCAACGTCAATTGTTGCACATTAAAAATATAACATAGATATTTTAATTAAATAATACATTTAAGATACAACGTGTTCAAAAATATGCATTAAATAAAAATCACATCATGTAATTAGGATTCACTGGTAATGTGAGGTTTATTTAACATACATTTTTAAACTAACTACACAAATACATAGCCTACACCATGCACCAACACACAATTAGAAAGGTCTTTCTTGGTGAAGAGCATTTAGCGTTATGGAAGCCCACATTAACTGGCAGATAATGGTCTCTCCAGATTTCTGTTAAGTTGAAAAAAAAAATGTTATGCTTAATAATTAATTAATTATACTTTCATTATTATTATTATTACTACTGGTGAAGGAATGTGTTTCATCTCGAGTGGGACAATCTGAACAAAATAACAACAAACATTCATGGCTCAAGTGTGGTGAACTGGACCGGTGGGATCATGATACAGGAGGTGAAACCTGAATTTGATGCCCCCAACTCTCTGGAAATTCCACGAATGCTCCCACTCTACGAGTGGAACAAGACGCGCTCCCTTATGGTAGATATACCTGAGACCCTAAATTCATCATCAAGTCTTGATTAGATGATGTATAGTGCATAAACACTCAAATGAACACCAAAAATGTAAAAATAAATTGTGACATTGGATCACTGGAACTCCTGCCCTTAGGACCCTATTGATATATGTTTTCTAACTTTTGTACTTTTACAGTCTTTATGATGTCTAAGAAGCAAATGTTGATGATCCCCACCTGAAATAACTATCTATCCATCATTAAAGTGCATCTGTCCATCATAAAAGTGCATCTATCCATCATAAAAGTGCATCTGTCCATCATAAAAGTGCATCTGTCCATCATAAAAGTGCATCTAACCATAAAAAGTACATCTGTCCATCATAAAAGTGCATCTGTCCATCATAAAAGTGCATCTATCCATCATAAAAGTGCATCTGTCCATCATAAAAGTGCATCTGTCCATCATAAAAGTTCATCTGTCCATCAAGTGCATCTGTCCATCATAAAAGTGCATCAGTCCATCATAAAAGTGCATCAGTCCATCATAAAAGTGCATCTGTCTATCATAAATGTTCTATTATTTAAAATGCATAATAATAATAATAATAATAATATTTTCAAGGTGAAAAGGATTCTTTTGCCTGGATCCACGCCGAAGAAAACGTCTAAATGTCACATTTTTAATGAAGCAGCCTAATGAGTAAAATGTCTATTTTCTTGGGCGTCCCCCAGCTCCTCGTTTAAGCAAAAGGTACGCTAAATAGAGCCTCCATTGTTGCCCTCAGGTCTATGTCTCATGGCCCTCTATCAGAATCCAGAGTTTTGAGAAGATTGGGGATACTTAATTTTTCGCCCCAAAAAAAAAACGTAAGGGGTAACACTGTCGTTTTTTTTTTGGTCGAAATTTTGATTTTCGATATCTCAGCTCTGGAAGGGTCTAGAGCCTCCATTGTTGCACTCAGGTCTATGTCTCATGGCCCTCTATCAGAATCCAGAGTTTTGAGAAGATTGGGGATACTTAATTTTTCGCCCCAAAAAAAAAACGTAAGGGGTAACACTGTCGTTTTTTTTTACGGGTCGAAATTTTGATTTTCGATATCTCAGCTCTGGAAGGGTCTAGAGCCTCCATTGTTGCACTCAGGTCTAAGTCTCATGGCCCTCTATCAGAATCCAGAGTTTTGAGAAGATTGGGGATACTTAATTTTTCGCCCAAAAAAAAAAACGTAAGGGGTAACACTGTCGTTTTTTTTCGGGTCGAAATTTTGATTTTCGATATCTCAGCTCTGGAAGGGTCTAGAGCCTCCATTGTTGCACTCAGGTCTATGTCTCATGGCCCTCTATCAGAATCCAGAGTTTTGAGAAGATTGGGGATACTTAATTTTTCGCCCCAAAAAAAAAACGTAAGGGGTAACACTGTCGTTTTTTTTTTCGGGTCGAAATTTTGATTTTCGATATCTCAGCTCTGGAAGGGTCTAGAGCCTCCATTGTTGCACTCAGGTCTAAGTCTCATGGCCCTCTATCAGAATCCAGAGTTTTGAGAAGATTGGGATACTTAATTTTTCGCCCAAAAAAAAAAAAACGTAAGGGGTAACACTGTCGTTTTTTTTTCGGGTCGAAATTTTGAGTTTCGATATCTCAGCTCTGGAAGGGTCTAGAGCCTCCATTGTTGCACTCAGGTCTAAGTCTCATGGCCCTCTATCAGAATCCAGAGTTTTGAGAAGATTGGGGATACTTAATTTTTCGCCCAAAAAAAAAAAACGTAAGGGGTAACACTGTCGTTTTTTTTTTCGGGTCGAAATTTTGATTTTCGATATCTCAGCTCTGGAAGGGTCTAGAGCCTCCATTGTTGCACTCAGGTCTAAGTCTCATGGCCCTCTATCAGAATCCAGAGTTTTGAGAAGATTGGGGATACTTAATTTTTCGCCCAAAAAAAAAAAACGTAAGGGGTAACACTGTCGTTTTTTTTTTCGGGTCGAAATTTTGAGTTTCGATATCTCAGCTCTGGAAGGGTCTAGAGCCTCCATTGTTGCACTCAGGTCTAAGTCTCATGGCCCTCTATCAGAATCCAGAGTTTTGAGAAGATTGGGGATACTTAATTTTTCGCCCAAAAAAAAAACGTAAGGGGTAACACTGTCGTTTTTTTTTCGGGTCGAAATTTTGATTTTCGATATCTCAGCTCTGGAAGGGTCTAGAGCCTCCATTGTTGCACTCAGGTCTAAGTCTCATGGCCCTCTATCAGAATCCAGAGTTTTGAGAAGATTGGGGATACTTAATTTTTCCCCAAAAAAAAAAAACGTAAGGGGTAACACTGTCGTTTTTTTTTTCGGGTCGAAATTTTGATTTTCGATATCTCAGCTCTGGAAGGGTCTAGAGCCTCCATTGTTGCACTCAGGTCTAAGTCTCATGGCCCTCTATCAGAATCCAGAGTTTTGAGAAGATTGGGGATACTTAATTTTTCGCCCAAAAAAAAACGTAAGGGGTAACACTGTCGTTTTTTTTTCTGGTCGAAATTTTGAATTTCGATATCTCAGCTCTGGAAGGGTCTAGAGCCTCCATTGTTGCACTCAGGTCTAAGTCTCATGGCCCTCTATCAGAATCCAGAGTTTTGAGAAGATTGGGGATACTTAATTTTTCGCCCAAAAAAAAAAACGTAAGGGGTAACACTGTCGTTTTTTTTTCGGGTCGAAATTTTGAGTTTCGATATCTCAGCTCTGGAAGGGTCTAGAGCCTCCATTGTTGCACTCAGGTCTAAGTCTCATGGCCCTCTATCAGAATCCAGAGTTTTGAGAAGATTGGGGATACTTAATTTTTCGCCCAAAAAAAAACGTAAGGGGTAACACTGTCGTTTTTTTTTCGGGTCGAAATTTTGATTTTCGATATCTCAGCTCTGGAAGGGTCTAGAGCCTCCATTGTTGCACTCAGGTCTAAGTCTCATGGCCCTCTATCAGAATCCAGAGTTTTGAGAAGATTGGGGATACTTAATTTTTCGCCCAAAAAAAAAAACGTAAGGGGTAACACTGTCGTTTTTTTTTCGGGTCGAAATTTTGTTTTTCGATATCTCAGCTCTGGAAGGGTCTAGAGCCTCCATTGTTGCACTCAGGTCTAAGTCTCATGGCCCTCTATCAGAATCCAGAGTTTTGAGAAGATTGGGGATACTTAATTTTTCGCCCAAAAAAAAAAAAACGTAAGGGGTAACACTGTCGTTTTTTTTTCGGGTCGAAATTTTGAGTTTCGATATCTCAGCTCTGGAAGGGTCTAGAGCCTCCATTGTTGCACTCAGGTCTAAGTCTCATGGCCCTCTATCAGAATCCAGAGTTTTGAGAAGATTGGGGATACTTAATTTTTCGCCCAAAAAAAAAACGTAAGGGGTAACACTGTCGTTTTTTTTTTGGTCGAAATTTTGAATTTCGATATCTCAGCTCTGGAAGGGTCTAGAGCCTCCATTGTTGCACTCAGGTCTAAGTCTCATGGCCCTCTATCAGAATCCAGAGTTTTGAGAAGATTGGGGATACTTAATTTTTCGCCCAAAAAAAAAAACGTAAGGGGTAACACTGTCGTTTTTTTTTCGGGTCGAAATTTTGAGTTTCGATATCTCAGCTCTGGAAGGGTCTAGAGCCTCCATTGTTGCACTCAGGTCTAAGTCTCATGGCCCTCTATCAGAATCCAGAGTTTTGAGAAGATTGGGGATACTTAATTTTTCGCCCCAAAAAAAAACGTAAGGGGTAACACTGTCGTTTTTTTTTCGGGTCGAAATTTTGAGTTTCGATATCTCAGCTCTGGAAGGGTCTAGAGCCTCCATTGTTGCACTCAGGTCTAAGTCTCATGGCCCTCTATCAGAATCCAGAGTTTTGAGAAGATTGGGGATACTTAATTTTTCGCCCAAAAAAAAAACGTAAGGGGTAACACTGTCGTTTTTTTTTCGGGTCGAAATTTTGATTTTCGATATCTCAGCTCTGGAAGGGTCTAGAGCCTCCATTGTTGCACTCAGGTCTAAGTCTCATGGCCCTCTATCAGAATCCAGAGTTTTGAGAAGATTGGGGATACTTAATTTTTCGCCCAAAAAAAAAAAACGTAAGGGGTAACACTGTCGTTTTTTTTTTCGGGTCGAAATTTTGATTTTCGATATCTCAGCTCTGGAAGGGTCTAGAGCCTCCATTGTTGCACTCAGGTCTAAGTCTCATGGCCCTCTATCAGAATCCAGAGTTTTGAGAAGATTGGGGATACTTAATTTTTCGCCCAAAAAAAAAAACGTAAGGGGTAACACTGTCGTTTTTTTTTTCGGGTCGAAATTTTGAGTTTCGATATCTCAGCTCTGGAAGGGTCTAGAGCCTCCATTGTTGCACTCAGGTCTAAGTCTCATGGCCCTCTATCAGAATCCAGAGTTTTGAGAAGATTGGGGATACTTAATTTTTCGCCCCAAAAAAAAAAACGTAAGGGGTAACACTGTCGTTTTTTTTTCGGGTCGAAATTTTGATTTTCGATATCTCAGCTCTGGAAGGGTCTAGAGCCTCCATTGTTGCACTCAGGTCTAAGTCTCATGGCCCTCTATCAGAATCCAGAGTTTTGAGAAGATTGGGGATACTTAATTTTTCGCCCAAAAAAAAAAAACGTAAGGGGTAACACTGTCGTTTTTTTTTTTCGGGTCGAAATTTTGATTTTCGATATCTCAGCTCTGGAAGGGTCTAGAGCCTCCATTGTTGCACTCAGGTCTAAGTCTCATGGCCCTCTATCAGAATCCAGAGTTTTGAGAAGATTGGGGATACTTAATTTTTCGCCCAAAAAAAAAACGTAAGGGGTAACACTGTCGTTTTTTTTTCGGGTCGAAATTTTGAGTTTCGATATCTCAGCTCTGGAAGGGTCTAGAGCCTCCATTGTTGCACTCAGGTCTAAGTCTCATGGCCCTCTATCAGAATCCAGAGTTTTGAGAAGATTGGGGATACTTAATTTTTCGCCCAAAAAAAAAAACGTAAGGGGTAACACTGTCGTTTTTTTTTCGGGTCGAAATTTTGATTTTCGATATCTCAGCTCTGGAAGGGTCTAGAGCCTCCATTGTTGCACTCAGGTCTAAGTCTCATGGCCCTCTATCAGAATCCAGAGTTTTGAGAAGATTGGGGATACTTAATTTTTCGCCCAAAAAAAAAAAACGTAAGGGGTAACACTGTCGTTTTTTTTTCGGTCGAAATTTTGAATTTCGATATCTCAGCTCTGGAAGGGTCTAGAGCCTCCATTGTTGCACTCAGGTCTAAGTCTCATGGCCCTCTATCAGAATCCAGAGTTTTGAGAAGATTGGGGATACTTAATTTTTCGCCCCAAAAAAAAAACGTAAGGGGTAACACTGTCGTTTTTTTTTCGGGTCGAAATTTTGAGTTTCGATATCTCAGCTCTGGAAGGGTCTAGAGCCTCCATTGTTGCACTCAGGTCTAAGTCTCATGGCCCTCTA
Source organism: Pimephales promelas (assembly GCF_016745375.1). The sequence goes on along the minus strand of NW_024121577.1, from coordinate 1,697,759 downwards.
TCAGAATCCAGAGTTTTGAGAAGATTGGGGATACTTAATTTTTCGCCCAAAAAAAAAAAAACGTAAGGGGTAACACTGTCGTTTTTTTTTTCGGGTCGAAATTTTGATTTTCGATATCTCAGCTCTGGAAGGGTCTAGAGCCTCCATTGTTGCACTCAGGTCTAAGTCTCATGGCCCTCTATCAGAATCCAGAGTTTTGAGAAGATTGGGGATACTTAATTTTTCGCCCAAAAAAAAAAAACGTAAGGGGTAACACTGTCGTTTTTTTTTTCGGGTCGAAATTTTGAGTTTCGATATCTCAGCTCTGGAAGGGTCTAGAGCCTCCATTGTTGCACTCAGGTCTAAGTCTCATGGCCCTCTATCAGAATCCAGAGTTTTGAGAAGATTGGGGATACTTAATTTTTCGCCCAAAAAAAAAAAACGTAAGGGGTAACACTGTCGTTTTTTTTTTCGGGTCGAAATTTTGAGTTTCGATATCTCAGCTCTGGAAGGGTCTAGAGCCTCCATTGTTGCACTCAGGTCTAAGTCTCATGGCCCTCTATCAGAATCCAGAGTTTTGAGAAGATTGGGGATACTTAATTTTTCGCCCAAAAAAAAAAACGTAAGGGGTAACACTGTCGTTTTTTTTTTCGGTCGAAATTTTGAGTTTCGATATCTCAGCTCTGGAAGGGTCTAGAGCCTCCATTGTTGCACTCAGGTCTAAGTCTCATGGCCCTCTATCAGAATCCAGAGTTTTGAGAAGATTGGGGATACTTAATTTTTCGCCCAAAAAAAAAAAAACGTAAGGGGTAACACTGTCGTTTTTTTTTCGGGTCGAAATTTTGATTTTCGATATCTCAGCTCTGGAAGGGTCTAGAGCCTCCATTGTTGCACTCAGGTCTAAGTCTCATGGCCCTCTATCAGAATCCAGAGTTTTGAGAAGATTGGGGATACTTAATTTTTCGCCCAAAAAAAAAAAACGTAAGGGGTAACACTGTCGTTTTTTTTTTCGGGTCGAAATTTTGAGTTTCGATATCTCAGCTCTGGAAGGGTCTAGAGCCTCCATTGTTGCACTCAGGTCTAAGTCTCATGGCCCTCTATCAGAATCCAGAGTTTTGAGAAGATTGGGGATACTTAATTTTTCGCCCAAAAAAAAAAAAACGTAAGGGGTAACACTGTCGTTTTTTTTTTCGGGTCGAAATTTTGATTTTCGATATCTCAGCTCTGGAAGGGTCTAGAGCCTCCATTGTTGCACTCAGGTCTAAGTCTCATGGCCCTCTATCAGAATCCAGAGTTTTGAGAAGATTGGGGATACTTAATTTTTCGCCCAAAAAAAAAAACGTAAGGGGTAACACTGTCGTTTTTTTTTCGGGTCGAAATTTTGAGTTTCGATATCTCAGCTCTGGAAGGGTCTAGAGCCTCCATTGTTGCACTCAGGTCTAAGTCTCATGGCCCTCTATCAGAATCCAGAGTTTTGAGAAGATTGGGGATACTTAATTTTTCGCCCCAAAAAAAAAACGTAAGGGGTAACACTGTCGTTTTTTTTTCGGGTCGAAATTTTGATTTTCGATATCTCAGCTCTGGAAGGGTCTAGAGCCTCCATTGTTGCACTCAGGTCTAAGTCTCATGGCCCTCTATCAGAATCCAGAGTTTTGAGAAGATTGGGGATACTTAATTTTTCGCCCAAAAAAAAAACGTAAGGGGTAACACTGTCGTTTTTTTTCGGGTCGAAATTTTGATTTCGATATCTCAGCTCTGGAAGGGTCTAGAGCCTCCATTGTTGCACTCAGGTCTAAGTCTCATGGCCCTCTATCAGAATCCAGAGTTTTGAGAAGATTGGGGATACTTAATTTTTCGCCCCAAAAAAAAAACGTAAGGGGTAACACTGTCGTTTTTTTTTTCGGGTCGAAATTTTGAGTTTCGATATCTCAGCTCTGGAAGGGTCTAGAGCCTCCATTGTTGCACTCAGGTCTAAGTCTCATGGCCCTCTATCAGAATCCAGAGTTTTGAGAAGATTGGGGATACTTAATTTTTCGCCCAAAAAAAAAAAACGTAAGGGGTAACACTGTCGTTTTTTTTTCGGGTCGAAATTTTGATTTTCGATATCTCAGCTCTGGAAGGGTCTAGAGCCTCCATTGTTGCACTCAGGTCTAAGTCTCATGGCCCTCTATCAGAATCCAGAGTTTTGAGAAGATTGGGGATACTTAATTTTTCGCCCAAAAAAAAAAACGTAAGGGGTAACACTGTCGTTTTTTTTTTCGGGTCGAAATTTTGAGTTTCGATATCTCAGCTCTGGAAGGGTCTAGAGCCTCCATTGTTGCACTCAGGTCTAAGTCTCATGGCCCTCTATCAGAATCCAGAGTTTTGAGAAGATTGGGGATACTTAATTTTTCGCCCAAAAAAAAAAACGTAAGGGGTAACACTGTCGTTTTTTTTTTCGGGTCGAAATTTTGAGTTTCGATATCTCAGCTCTGGAAGGGTCTAGAGCCTCCATTGTTGCACTCAGGTCTAAGTCTCATGGCCCTCTATCAGAATCCAGAGTTTTGAGAAGATTGGGGATACTTAATTTTTCGCCCAAAAAAAAAAAACGTAAGGGGTAACACTGTCGTTTTTTTTTTCGGGTCGAAATTTTGAGTTTCGATATCTCAGCTCTGGAAGGGTCTAGAGCCTCCATTGTTGCACTCAGGTCTAAGTCTCATGGCCCTCTATCAGAATCCAGAGTTTTGAGAAGATTGGGGATACTTAATTTTTCGCCCAAAAAAAAAAAACGTAAGGGGTAACACTGTCGTTTTTTTTTCGGGTCGAAATTTTGAGTTTCGATATCTCAGCTCTGGAAGGGTCTAGAGCCTCCATTGTTGCACTCAGGTCTAAGTCTCATGGCCCTCTATCAGAATCCAGAGTTTTGAGAAGATTGGGGATACTTAATTTTTCGCCCAAAAAAAAAAACGTAAGGGGTAACACTGTCGTTTTTTTTTTCGGGTCGAAATTTTGATTTTCGATATCTCAGCTCTGGAAGGGTCTAGAGCCTCCATTGTTGCACTCAGGTCTAAGTCTCATGGCCCTCTATCAGAATCCAGAGTTTTGAGAAGATTGGGGATACTTAATTTTTCGCCCAAAAAAAAAACGTAAGGGGTAACACTGTCGTTTTTTTTTTCGGGTCGAAATTTTGATTTCGATATCTCAGCTCTGGAAGGGTCTAGAGCCTCCATTGTTGCACTCAGGTCTAAGTCTCATGGCCCTCTATCAGAATCCAGAGTTTTGAGAAGATTGGGGATACTTAATTTTTCGCCCAAAAAAAAAAACGTAAGGGGTAACACTGTCGTTTTTTTTTTCGGGTCGAAATTTTGAGTTTCGATATCTCAGCTCTGGAAGGGTCTAGAGCCTCCATTGTTGCACTCAGGTCTAAGTCTCATGGCCCTCTATCAGAATCCAGAGTTTTGAGAAGATTGGGGATACTTAATTTTTCGCCCAAAAAAAAAAACGTAAGGGGTAACACTGTCGTTTTTTTTTTCGGGTCGAAATTTTGAGTTTCGATATCTCAGCTCTGGAAGGGTCTAGAGCCTCCATTGTTGCACTCAGGTCTAAGTCTCATGGCCCTCTATCAGAATCCAGAGTTTTGAGAAGATTGGGGATACTTAATTTTTCGCCCAAAAAAAAAAACGTAAGGGGTAACACTGTCGTTTTTTTTTCGGGTCGAAATTTTGAGTTTCGATATCTCAGCTCTGGAAGGGTCTAGAGCCTCCATTGTTGCACTCAGGTCTAAGTCTCATGGCCCTCTATCAGAATCCAGAGTTTTGAGAAGATTGGGGATACTTAATTTTTCGCCCAAAAAAAAAAAACGTAAGGGGTAACACTGTCGTTTTTTTTTTCGGGTCGAAATTTTGAGTTTCGATATCTCAGCTCTGGAAGGGTCTAGAGCCTCCATTGTTGCACTCAGGTCTAAGTCTCATGGCCCTCTATCAGAATCCAGAGTTTTGAGAAGATTGGGGATACTTAATTTTTCGCCCAAAAAAAAAAAACGTAAGGGGTAACACTGTCGTTTTTTTTTCGGGTCGAAATTTTGATTTTCGATATCTCAGCTCTGGAAGGGTCTAGAGCCTCCATTGTTGCACTCAGGTCTAAGTCTCATGGCCCTCTATCAGAATCCAGAGTTTTGAGAAGATTGGGGATACTTAATTTTTCGCCCAAAAAAAAAACGTAAGGGGTAACACTGTCGTTTTTTTTTCGGGTCGAAATTTTGAGTTTCGATATCTCAGCTCTGGAAGGGTCTAGAGCCTCCATTGTTGCACTCAGGTCTAAGTCTCATGGCCCTCTATCAGAATCCAGAGTTTTGAGAAGATTGGGATACTTAATTTTTCGCCCAAAAAAAAAAACGTAAGGGGTAACACTGTCGTTTTTTTTTTCGGGTCGAAATTTTGAGTTTCGATATCTCAGCTCTGGAAGGGTCTAGAGCCTCCATTGTTGCACTCAGGTCTAAGTCTCATGGCCCTCTATCAGAATCCAGAGTTTTGAGAAGATTGGGGATACTTAATTTTTCGCCCAAAAAAAAAAACGTAAGGGGTAACACTGTCGTTTTTTTTTTCGGGTCGAAATTTTGAGTTTCGATATCTCAGCTCTGGAAGGGTCTAGAGCCTCCATTGTTGCACTCAGGTCTAAGTCTCATGGCCCTCTATCAGAATCCAGAGTTTTGAGAAGATTGGGGATACTTAATTTTTCGCCCAAAAAAAAAAAACGTAAGGGGTAACACTGTCGTTTTTTTTTCGGGTCGAAATTTTGATTTTCGATATCTCAGCTCTGGAAGGGTCTAGAGCCTCCATTGTTGCACTCAGGTCTAAGTCTCATGGCCCTCTATCAGAATCCAGAGTTTTGAGAAGATTGGGGATACTTAATTTTTCGCCCCAAAAAAAAAACGTAAGGGGTAACACTGTCGTTTTTTTTTCGGGTCGAAATTTTGATTTCGATATCTCAGCTCTGGAAGGGTCTAGAGCCTCCATTGTTGCACTCAGGTCTAAGTCTCATGGCCCTCTATCAGAATCCAGAGTTTTGAGAAGATTGGGGATACTTAATTTTTCGCCCAAAAAAAAAAACGTAAGGGGTAACACTGTCGTTTTTTTTTCGGGTCGAAATTTTGATTTCGATATCTCAGCTCTGGAAGGGTCTAGAGCCTCCATTGTTGCACTCAGGTCTAAGTCTCATGGCCCTCTATCAGAATCCAGAGTTTTGAGAAGATTGGGGATACTTAATTTTTCGCCCAAAAAAAAAACGTAAGGGGTAACACTGTCGTTTTTTTTTTCGGGTCGAAATTTTGATTTTCGATATCTCAGCTCTGGAAGGGTCTAGAGCCTCCATTGTTGCACTCAGGTCTAAGTCTCATGGCCCTCTATCAGAATCCAGAGTTTTGAGAAGATTGGGGATACTTAATTTTTCGCCCAAAAAAAAAAACGTAAGGGGTAACACTGTCGTTTTTTTTTTCGGGTCGAAATTTTGATTTTCGATATCTCAGCTCTGGAAGGGTCTAGAGCCTCCATTGTTGCACTCAGGTCTAAGTCTCATGGCCCTCTATCAGAATCCAGAGTTTTGAGAAGATTGGGGATACTTAATTTTTCGCCCAAAAAAAAAAACGTAAGGGGTAACACTGTCGTTTTTTTTTTCGGGTCGAAATTTTGAGTTTCGATATCTCAGCTCTGGAAGGGTCTAGAGCCTCCATTGTTGCACTCAGGTCTAAGTCTCATGGCCCTCTATCAGAATCCAGAGTTTTGAGAAGATTGGGATACTTAATTTTTCGCCCAAAAAAAAACGTAAGGGGTAACACTGTCGTTTTTTTTTCGGGTCGAAATTTTGATTTTCGATATCTCAGCTCTGGAAGGGTCTAGAGCCTCCATTGTTGCACTCAGGTCTAAGTCTCATGGCCCTCTATCAGAATCCAGAGTTTTGAGAAGATTGGGGATACTTAATTTTTCGCCCAAAAAAAAAAAACGTAAGGGGTAACACTGTCGTTTTTTTTTTCGGGTCGAAATTTTGAGTTTCGATATCTCAGCTCTGGAAGGGTCTAGAGCCTCCATTGTTGCACTCAGGTCTAAGTCTCATGGCCCTCTATCAGAATCCAGAGTTTTGAGAAGATTGGGGATACTTAATTTTTCGCCCAAAAAAAAAAAACGTAAGGGGTAACACTGTCGTTTTTTTTTCGGGTCGAAATTTTGATTTTCGATATCTCAGCTCTGGAAGGGTCTAGAGCCTCCATTGTTGCACTCAGGTCTAAGTCTCATGGCCCTCTATCAGAATCCAGAGTTTTGAGAAGATTGGGGATACTTAATTTTTCGCCCCAAAAAAAAAAAACGTAAGGGGTAACACTGTCGTTTTTTTTTCGGGTCGAAATTTTGATTTTCGATATCTCAGCTCTGGAAGGGTCTAGAGCCTCCATTGTTGCACTCAGGTCTAAGTCTCATGGCCCTCTATCAGAATCCAGAGTTTTGAGAAGATTGGGGATACTTAATTTTTCGCCCAAAAAAAAAAACGTAAGGGGTAACACTGTCGTTTTTTTTTCGGGTCGAAATTTTGATTTCGATATCTCAGCTCTGGAAGGGTCTAGAGCCTCCATTGTTGCACTCAGGTCTAAGTCTCATGGCCCTCTATCAGAATCCAGAGTTTTGAGAAGATTGGGGATACTTAATTTTTCGCCCCAAAAAAAAAAACGTAAGGGGTAACACTGTCGTTTTTTTTTCGGTCGAAATTTTGATTTCGATATCTCAGCTCTGGAAGGGTCTAGAGCCTCCATTGTTGCACTCAGGTCTAAGTCTCATGGCCCTCTATCAGAATCCAGAGTTTTGAGAAGATTGGGGATACTTAATTTTTCGCCCAAAAAAAAAAAAACGTAAGGGGTAACACTGTCGTTTTTTTTTCGGTCGAAATTTTGATTTTCGATATCTCAGCTCTGGAAGGGTCTAGAGCCTCCATTGTTGCACTCAGGTCTAAGTCTCATGGCCCTCTATCAGAATCCAGAGTTTTGAGAAGATTGGGGATACTTAATTTTTCGCCCAAAAAAAAACGTAAGGGGTAACACTGTCGTTTTTTTTTCGGGTCGAAATTTTGATTTCGATATCTCAGCTCTGGAAGGGTCTAGAGCCTCCATTGTTGCACTCAGGTCTAAGTCTCATGGCCCTCTATCAGAATCCAGAGTTTTGAGAAGATTGGGGATACTTAATTTTTCGCCCAAAAAAAAAACGTAAGGGGTAACACTGTCGTTTTTTTTCGGTCGAAATTTTGATTTTCGATATCTCAGCTCTGGAAGGGTCTAGAGCCTCCATTGTTGCACTCAGGTCTAAGTCTCATGGCCCTCTATCAGAATCCAGAGTTTTGAGAAGATTGGG